>VWZV01003823.1:146870-179693 GCA_013397155.1 Irena cyanogastra | reverse complement strand
TCAAGGGGCTGGTCTTTGAGCATGCTGCTGGGGCACATACATATGCCTGTTGGGAAATATGTATTTGTGCTATGGTCTCCTCTTTGTTCAACACCCACAGATGCTTCTTCCACATGCAAGCACCCAGACAGCACTTGCCTTGTTTTCCTGCCATTTCTAAAAACCTTGTTATCTCCATGCCAAGGTTATTAATCTCTGTTATCTCTAAGATCTGAGCTATAACTATCATCAAATATAAGACTGACTATTGATCAAAAATGTGATGGTCCTTAATTATATTTACTTGCTGGAAATAATAAGAAGCCAATATCACAGGGATACCTACTTGACACAAATGGCCTATATTTGTACAATAGGACACATGCTAGATGTAATTTGAGAGCTTCTGATGCCAGTGACTCTTACATGTCAGGGTATATAAGGGCTAATATCAGCCACAGAATCACAAAATATCTCAAACTGAAAGAGACCCAAAGGGATCATCGACCCCAACACCCTGCTCCTCACAGAACTACCTAAGATTAAACCATATACTAAGAGCATCATCCAGAAGCTCCCTGAGCTCTCACAGGCTTGGTGCCATGACCAACTCCTTGGAGAGACTGTTCTAGTACCTAACTCCACCCTCAGTGAAGAACCTTTTCCTAATGTCCAATGATTTGCAGAAATGGTGTGATAATGCTGTTTCTACCAGACCTCTGACCTAATATGAAGTCAACAACCAAATATGAAGTCAAAGCATAGAAAATACATACATCATCATATACCACTTAGATAACACTGTTTTTATTGTTATTATTGTATTATTGCTTTTATTGTATTTATGGCTTTTATTATTTTGATTTTATTTTTTCTGTTTAAAAACCTCAGCATGTTACCATGGATATGTGTATGTGTGTGTGTGTATATATATGTACATGCATATATGAGATAATAGACTATCATTATGAAAGAAAAGATTAAAACATATTTTGCCTTTCTGTGATTTTTATCTGTGAAATCTGCAAAAAGATAAAGGTAAATTCTCTATCACTGGGGCCATGTGTTGCAGCTCTTGTGTGGAAGATATTACCTTAATTTGATCCAAAGAGATTTTTGAAAATGAGCTTAAACATTAAAGGTATAAAGAATACACAGTCCATATGAAAGCTAGGGTCAGAAGTATGTCAACTTTTCAGGAATAAATGGCTCATGTTGAAAATCTATATTGTGTTTATTCAGACTATCCACATTTAAACGGCCTTTTCTCTAAACTTTCTGTCCCCTTCTGTAAAGTTATTCAGAAACAACAAAGGCCAAATCTTACACTTGGTATGTCTCCTGCCTAAGTATATTACATGCTTCTGAGTTTCCTAAGGGCAGCAATGAGGAAGTAGCTACTCTNCCTAATGTCCAATGATTTGCAGAAATGGTGTGATAATGCTGTTTCTACCAGACCTCTGACCTAATATGAAGTCAACAACCAAATATGAAGTCAAAGCATAGAAAATACATACATCATCATATACCACTTAGATAACACTGTTTTTATTGTTATTATTGTATTATTGCTTTTATTGTATTTATGGCTTTTATTATTTTGATTTTATTTTTTCTGTTTAAAAACCTCAGCATGTTACCATGGATATGTGTATGTGTGTGTGTGTATATATATGTACATGCATATATGAGATAATAGACTATCATTATGAAAGAAAAGATTAAAACATATTTTGCCTTTCTGTGATTTTTATCTGTGAAATCTGCAAAAAGATAAAGGTAAATTCTCTATCACTGGGGCCATGTGTTGCAGCTCTTGTGTGGAAGATATTACCTTAATTTGATCCAAAGAGATTTTTGAAAATGAGCTTAAACATTAAAGGTATAAAGAATACACAGTCCATATGAAAGCTAGGGTCAGAAGTATGTCAACTTTTCAGGAATANTAGCTACTCTCTCACTACCCAGTGAAGCTGGAATTACTCCAAAGCCTTAGGGATTCAAATGAGCCTATTAACTAACTGCATTACCATTCCCCTTCACAAGTCCCTAAAAGCAATATTAATGGATGCACAGTTAATATCCATGTCATGTAGGACACAGAAATTCCATACATGATATGTCAGAAACTTGGTTCTTCTTCTCTTTTGCATCATATGAAAGTCAGGGAAAAGGTCACCTGAAAGGTACAATGGCAAGACAGAGCTGGTACTTTAACTGTGAGAATAAAGCTCTCGATACAGATAATCAGTGTACTCTCAACACTGCAGGAAGACTTGGAAAGAACACCACAGAACTTCTGAAAACAAAATAATTATTATTTATAAAGAGAAATTAATTTCTTTCTACCATCTGTTTCTGCATCCATTTAATCTTGCTCTATAATAAAACTTTCTCCTTTACAGAAATGTGCATAGGCATTTACTAAAAATAAAAGTAGGTATTTGTGAGCCATGTGATATTTTTCAAACATACACATATACACAGTAGTTTGGATGCTCTAATTGAAATATTTCAGATATTTGAAAAAAGAAAACAGTTTAAAGAAAGTCTATTTTTACAACTATCTAGTTGCAACACTTTTTTTCCTTGGTATAAATTTAATGTTCATTTTTCTGTTCTTTTTTAAAGGTATAAATTTTTAATTCAACAAGATACCCATACTGTCAGGAAGGCTCTATGAAGCATCTTAATTAGCAACAGCTGTTGCAAATTATGTCCTATATGGATTAAAATTTATGTACTTAAAATTATAAGTAGGTCCTTCATCTCTTCTGCAGAGAAATGCCTTCACTTTAACTACAAAATTGCATACATTATAATTCAGCAATGATCTGTGGTTGAAATTTCTGTTCACCTAAACACTTTATACTATGTTGGTGCTCCATGACAAATTTCAGTGGAATAACTTTGAATTGCAATGGGATAGTATTATTTTTTATAGAATAAAAACATGAAAGGTATGACAGTTTAAAGAAAATAATTCTGATAATTATTTAACTGCAAATAACTCATTCACACCAGACTGTTGCTGACTTGAAATGTCAGACTTTGGTAAAAATCCCATGGGAAATCATGTGCTTCATTCTCATAACTGTACTGCTTGGAAACAGGTGTCTGAGCAGGGACCAACTGTTAAGAAAAATAAAAAAAAGGAAAAAAGCCCTGACAGTACTTAAAACAGATGAAAAGGAAACTAAAGCAGCCAACAAGAAGGACCAACAAAGGCTGACAGTAATAATTCTGTCATCTGTTAAGTGGACGGATAGCAGAGTTTGTTCTACATAGAAAATAAGCCAAGAAATTGCACTAACTCAGGATATTGCACTAACAGAAAGACAGAACTAAGCGATACTGTAAGAGGAATTGCACACATTGTTCACTAGATGAGAGCAATAGTTATGACAGATTAACCAGAACACTCCCCTGCTGCTCTTTTTAATAATGACAGGAGTCTGTGTCTTTGCTACAATGGCCAATATTATTTTACAAAACTTCATTTGCAAGGGCCCAGTGCAGATGTTCAGCAAAGCTGACCAGAAGTTTACTAGGTCTTCCCCTTCACTTATTAGCTCTGCCCTATACCACATTTACACTTCAAATCGCTTAACCCATGGGCAAGTGCAAAGGCTGCAGGGAAGGCTGCATTTGCTCCTCCCCTTTCCTCCTGTCTTACCTCTGAAATTTTCCTCTGCCCCTAAAGGTACACATTCTCTATAAATTACATCTGCTTTAAATCTGCCTTACTGTCAGACTAATCACCATTTCTGCAATTGTATAGTCAAAGCCATAAGGTTGGTAAGTGGGTATTAGTCAAAAAAATGTTTGGAATTCCAACAAGCATGGCGTGTGCACAAAATGTCATGACAGGTAACACATTTATCATACCAGGCCTGTACTTGGAGTAGCCTAACACAGTGAAGGGGGAGGTTTGAGAAAAGAAGAGGAGAACTAGCTGTCCACCAAAATATTTTCCAAGATGAGTAACAGTAACATCAACAATTTACTTTACTGGGAAAACATGCTTTGATGTGTACATTGCAACTGCTACTGAGGAAGCAGCTGTTATACAGGAATGAAAGATCCAGGAAAAACTCCAGAGCCAAAACAAACACTGACATATTCAGCAATATTAATTCTTTAGATCATGATGGGGGGGATAGGAAGATGGGCATTTTCAAATTCCTCAGTGCTAATGAGCAACATGAAAAGTTTAGAAATATCAATGCAGTAAATGCTACATCCTGATTTTGAGCAGTGGGTAGTTCTCACTAGTGAACACATGAAAATGCCACTAGTACTTTTCATATAATAAAATTATTTTGCTACATGGCAAAACCACAATTCTTTACAATTTAAGTGCCTATGCATATTTAAGAACTGATAACACTATACAAACTTCATGGAGCTCCTACTAATAATGTACAGAATGTGTTTAAAACTCCAGCACTTGGAGTAGTATAGAGGAAGCAGAAAAATTCATAGCTCATTTGGAACACAGGCTTCTAAATGATGGAGTTGCTGTTACAGTTAATAGAAATTTGTGTTATCTAACTTCTCCCATTAGAATTTTTATAACTGCCTTTTAGAAGCACCCTGGTTGTTTATGAGCTTTTGAGATCAAAGAAGTGAGGGGAATTCCAAGCATTGACAGTATGAAGGGGTTTTTTGTTTGGTTTGGTTTGGTTTTCGGTTTGGTTTTTTTTTTTTTTTCTTTTTTTGTGGTTCCATGAAATTCAGTTCAGCTTTTGTTGAAAGGCAAAAGTGTACTGCTTCCCTCCCCTGCCTTTGTTGACATTTTGCCCAGTGAAGAAACAAACACAAAGTATTCTGAGGTTGGGCCTGAGCTGCCAAAACATGAACAAAGCACACTGTATGTAGTCAGATGTAATAAGGCAAGTTAAATAATGGAATGGGATACAGACAAGGAAATAATAAGATTTCATGCTACTTTTCCAATACTCTCTGATCTGGAGGAGGCTGGGATGGTTACCATCTTATGAACTCTTATATGCTGTGCATGTTTTGCACCTCTTCTCTGCTCCTGGTGGTACCATGTGAGACAAGTGGTCTTCTCATTCATAATGAATGGAATGCCCAGATGGACTTGGTTTCTTTATGCCAATCCTAAGGTTAAACTCAGGCTCAGGAAACAAAATAAGAAAAATACTCATTTGGGTGCTATGGTGTCAGGCAAGAATAGGAGCAGTGCAAAGGGAATGGTAGAGAATGGCCAGGAGCCTGGAAAGGGGACTTAGGACTGAGCTTTGTGCAGCAGCTAGTATTTAGAGCTGTTCAACACCTTCATCAATCATTACCCTTTCCTAACTTCTTAATATCTAGTAATTTGTCAACACAGTTTTTTTGTATATCATAGAATCCCATTTGAGTATCTCTCTACAGTTTGCTAGGAGTCAGAAAGACAGGATGGACTTTAACAGTCTCCTATATGTATTGTAATCAATTTTACAAAGTGAACCACCCCACTCCATATTGAAACTATATTGCATGATCTTTCCCATTTCATGTGCTTTCATTAAATGATTTTGAAAAATATCACCTCAGAGGATGTTCCACCAAGACTTAATTTACAATCAATTCTTTCTTTTCTTTTTTTTCTTTTTAAATTTCTCCCTCAAACTTTCTAAAAGACAATTCAGTGACAAATGTGTTCCATTACTTACAGTATTTGAAGAGCTGAGAGGAAAAAAAAAATGAAATAATGAAGTGGACTCTTACATAAATTTTCATTCTAAAGAACTAAATTGGGTACTAGATAAATAATTATGCTAACGAGAAGAATGGACATTTTTTTTTTTAAAGAAACCTGAAGCATTTTTACTGTCCATTGTCAGACTGAGAGATTTGTGCTGCTTATGCTTTCAAGTAATTTTCTAAAATTGCCTATCAATGAATGCTTTAATATGTAGTTAGTCAGCCACAGGCTGATAGGGCCTCTGAAATATAACCACATCTTCTCTGAAGAAGCTACTGAACAAATGAAATAAATTGTTAACCCCACCAATGGTGCTCTTCCCAAGCAATGGATATGCATTAAGAGGGCATAGGAGATTGCAAAACTAGCTCTAGCCAGCTGAGCAATACAGATAGGAAAGGCAAAAAGGGATGAATTGCTGTCTGGAAGCAAGTTTAAAGATGAATCATAATGATTACCAAGAATAATGGGAAATTTATTAAATTAATGCGAAGAAGAAAGGTGTAGACAAGAGAGAGAGAGAGAGCGCCCCCCTCACCCTCCCAATTTTTAGCTGTAAGAAGATGAAGGAAGATGACTGCAGAGGAAAGACATTCCACATGATTCAGATAGAAAGCCACGTGAATCCTAAAATATTTGAACAATTGTGACTTAAGCCCAAAACCTGTTCTATGACAGACACAATGAGTTCAGATAATGTGTTTCCAGCTGGGTCCATATGAAGAGGCTCATAACCATGTCAGCCGTCCATCACAACCCTCCCACTGGAGCTGAGCTTCTTGTCTGATCTCCAACGAGTCATGATGAATTAAGCCATAAAGACAAAAGCCTTGTTAAACCATCTAAGATAGCCACCCAAATGTGATTGAACAGTTTAGGAAGAAACTTCAAAAATTTAATGCAGCTGAAAAAGTGGTAACTCCTGGCAAAAGAATTGTGATGAACAGCGAGAGCAGATATAGGCAAAAAATCTGCAGTGGGCACAGCTGAAGAAGCTAAACATGGCTGTGTGACTGTGACCAAAGACCAAGGCAGGCCCAAGAAATAGTGGTGCTAGTTTTGTGAGACACATCTACGGCAGGATAGTGATTATCCCAAACAGGCTGTGACACCAGAAAGACACTGCAAACTACTTGTTATAGTTCAAGGAAAGTCAGACTGAGTCAACATTCAAATTAATCCTATGTTTCTTTGTTTCACATATCCAAATGTCTTCACAGGTGGGGATCCTTTCAGCACATGAGCAACTCAGATGGCTCCATAGCTCAGGGAGGATAAAAAGGCCTTTTAACAAGGTACTTCATAAGCTTCATAAGCTGAGTGGTTACCACAGTGACAGGTGGGTGAAGGCATGCTTCCCTCTGCCATGTGAACAGTTCTGTCATGTTGGGAGAAATACACGTATTTAGCTTTCCTCTGTGACATGTGAACATTCTGTTTGTCACTTCTGACAAGCTGGTCTGTACTCAGGTTTGTAATACGTAGATGCATAAATATGCAATCTACAGAAGTGGCTATTTCTGCATGTATTGTTTACATATACAATGATTTGGGGGTTGTAATATATTTTGTTGTACATATGTGACAGTACATGAGTTATACATATGCATTCTGTGATCACATCCAACACAAGCTGTCATAAATGCATTTTTATACTGAATATATGCCCACCAGGCACAAATACTTCAGCACAAAGAAATATCTGTATCATGCAGCCAAGTACTGAAAAATTTCAGACCTTATTAAAGATTTCCATGCTACTTAGTTCAACAAAAATTAATTTGATTCAGTGTATCCATAGAAAGATTCATTCTCTGCTACACTGGTCACTTGCCTCACTTAAATTCGGATAAGAGAGAGACACAGAAGGTACTGAGGCATTGCAGACACCAAATATCACAACTTTCAAGTATCTTCCTTGCTGCTGAAATTCATAACGCGCACTTGGACATCTCAGCTTCCATGGAAAGTACTACAAAAGAGTTAACTCTTAATAATGGTTTGCTGACACCAGCAAGGAACTGACCTAAAGCAGTCAGAAACATGAACAAAAGGGCAGGACTTAGATGTTGTTAGATCATGTTCAAATGTTCACTGCTTAAAAAAAAAAAAAAGAGATATTAATTAGAACAGCAATCCAAAACCTGAATCCCTTCTCTCTCTGAAGCTTTCAACACAAATCCTTGTCCTTGTCTGCCTTACTTAAGCCAGCAGAAAATGAAGCAGATTCAACATGAAATACTGAGAGAATTTCAGTTTAGAATAACTTTACAAGACATTCCTGAAAAATGCATGATGAGGGAAGCACAAATTGCACGGTGTTCAGGACCAGTGTAAGACATGACAGAAGTACAGGTGGCTGGGCAGTGCTACCAGTCAGAATTTAAACATCTAAAGTTCTCAAAAATTGTCTTAGGTTACTAGAATTACATTTAGGCACCTTCATAAAACTAACCCTTATTACTTACACTTGTTTAATATGCGTGCATTTTTACTTGTATCTTTTCTCCTAGGTATGTTTTTAGAGGACACTTTTCAAAATTTAAACTTTTGATATACGTCCTTTGCCACCAGATATTCAATTGCTTTTCAGGCTGACATTATGGAATTTACCTCCACATACTCTTGTAGGGAAAGAACTCTCTTTTACAAACCAAAGCTATCCACCCATTTAAATTCCCACTCTGTCTAACTGAATTGATATCCATAGACATGTGCAAAGCAAGACATCCATAAACCTCCCTTGCTCAGCCCTTATGTAAAAGAGTTTACAGGACACTGAATTAGCAAATGAGAAACACACAGTGAATAACCAGTTCTGTAAACTGTGGTTTACGTGTCTTGCCCAAAACTAGGTAGGAATTTTGTGGCAGGGTCAGGGAAGACATCCATGCTATTAGGACGGTTCTCCCTTAATCATACATAATCTACCTGTAATTCACCTCTCCGTTCATGTTTCCCTGTTTAATTTCTAAAATGAGTGGTGCAAAAGATGGTTAATAACCTGCTCTACAAATCTGAGCATGCTCCATGAAAAGTGATTGGGTGGTGCTCATATCATCTACCTTAAGCTACTTAAAAATGCAGATGTGCAGTCAAAGATAATTTTCTGACCTTCCTCTGTAATCAGTGGCATAAAATAGGCACCTCCAAAAGGGTGACTAATCCCATACTGACAGCCTGTCTAAGACTAAATGAATTGCCCTCCAGAAGTGTTTAGATGTATCCATTAACTACAAAGAGTACCTAGATGACAAGATACCTAAATTTTCAGCTGCTGAAGTAGAGTAAGAAGGAGCTTGACGTTTGTGTTTCACTGTGTACTTGAATGAGTATGAGCAGTATGAGTGTTAGCAAAAGTACTGTGACCATCCACAACTGCAATTCCAAAAATAACTTAGAGCTCTGTCTGACACCTGTAGGGACTTCCATGGGAAAACAAACATTATTAGTTATCTACCTAATCCTTAAAGTACCAGGAGTCTGGGAAAGGGCAGTAAAGCCAATGCCAACCCAAAATTGTCGTTAGAAAACTGAATTTCTGCGGGGCTTTTCAGTAAAGCAGGATATTCACAACAAAGTGGCCCTGAGAGATACAGGCAATAATCAAATTAAAAAAGCATACCCAGTGCCTTAGAAATCAGTCCAGAGGAAGTCTGTCAACAGCTGATGTCCAAACGAAACAGCAGTTCAGGCCATCAGTTTACCAACCAAAACACCAGCAGCTGAACAAGATCAGCACAAGATCCCACATTTATAAATATCACTAAACCACACCTTGATCAGTAAGCAAAATCTGATAACTTCCTATGGCAAATGAGGTGTACTTTAGGTCATCAAAACAGTGTCCCAACTGCTGCTCTGAAAAATATTGTAGCTTAAAAGAGCTTTCACAGTGGAAGACACCCTCTGTAGAAACAATTCCTTTGAATTGAAGGAGGTTGGGGAAAACAAAGATGTTCTACATGGATGATGGAATCTATTAACACAAAGCAAATTGCATGTTCAAGTCCCAAGGGCAGACTCTCTTAAAAATTAGTAGTCTTCACTCAACTGCATTATTCCAGTGAGGTCATACACCCTTACAAGCTAAAGTAAGGCAAACATATTTCTACCTGACCAAAACAAAGGTCTAATAGATTATTAAATTTTCATAAGCCTGATTTTGTCCTTGAACATGACAATATTATGCTTTTGCACATTTTTGTTAAGCTTCAATATTTTTGTGTTATTAAAAGTGGGAAAAAATAAATTCTTCTGTTTTTCAGTAGAGATGATTATATTTACCATTATGATGGGAAATTTGTAACTCATAACTCTTTACATCAATGAAAGAAAACAAGTAGGGGTGAAGAAAAAAGAAAGCAATTCAATCAGATTCGTGACTTTGACCCTTGATATAAACAAATTATGTATTATATTCACAGCAAACACTTACCATCTCTATAAACATGTTTTTCTCCTATGATTATGCTGCAACTTACTAATTAATGTGGAAAAAAAAAAAAACAACCACAACCCAGAAAAACAGAGTTTTACACCACCTCCAAGGCTACAACAAAGCCTGGCTTCTTCTAATGCTGATGCTCAAAAATGCATGCGTAGGAATCATCTAAACTACAATTTAAATGTCTCAAACTGACATAGGGAAAAATGCACTTAGGCAGACAGGAGTGAAAATGAAACAAGAAATTTGGTGAAAGAGAAACACATCTTTAAACAAAGGGTATAAATAAAGTGAATGAGAGATGTGCCAAACATGCACAAGAATTTTTTTTCAAGTTTGATGCCTTTTGTTCATTTCCACCTAGCATCAGGACTTGGGTTTCATAGTACTAAAAATAAAACTACATGACAACTTTATTATCATTACCATCAAGAATCTTCCTGGTTGGTTTTTTTTTTTTAGGGTTTTTTTTAGTTTTTTTAGTTTTTAATTAGCAGGTAATTTTCTTTTCTTTTGTTCATTTCACAAAACCACCTCAAAATATATTAAGATGCTTATGGCATTTCTTTATTTATTTATCTTTCTGGGACATTAAAACCTTCCTTACGAGACATTTTTAATATTATGGAAAAGTTTAGACCATTGAAAAATTCCTCAGAAAAATCACATAAAACCAAACCTAAACAATCCATAGTGTATTCTCACTTTCCTGCATGGCATCTAGGTTTAGTGGACTGTATAAGGACTAGAAAAAAATAACTCACAGATTTAATTCTCACCTCTTCCACTAAATGGCTTTCAGACTCTGCACTTCTACACATTTTACACTGTCTATTCATGTCCTAATTATTTTCCTGAGGCATGTAAATATTAACACCAAAATTACTGCTAAGGAAAACTATGTAAGCTTATCGGTTGTTTGAGGTCACAAAAATAATTGGTATCGTGATCACTATTGCAACACTTGCACCCTAAGTATATTTCTGGCTAGGTCAAACCAGGAGAAGGCAATGTGGTTAATCCTGGAGCCTATTTGTGTCGAGTTCCAGAAACATGCTCAAAAAAGTATTATTTTGAACAAGGCTTCCTTGTCCAAAAGAACTCTTATCTGTTTTGTCCTGTGTGATACCTGAGGGATTGCTAGCATGGAAACACTATACAGAAGAAGCAAAAATCCTCTCAAGACTGCCACAACACGTGAGAGAAACAACAGAAGTGACAATAACAGCTCTGTGACCTATGCACACGACTGGGTACCAGCATGTCCAACATTCTGTTCTAGGCTTCACTTAATGCGTGGTCTTAACACTTTTATACTGCATCATCCTTTCTGTCACTATTAATAAGGATTTACCAACATACTAAATATAGAAGCTGGATGAATTAATTAAGGCTTGTACAGCATATGAGATGTTAATGTTTTCAAATAATAGTGTTTCAGACTGGAGTTTTAAATTGTTATTATTACTCATATAAAACAAACAAAAAACTTTTTGTCTGAGCATAGGTAAATCAGGAGGTACTACTCTGTGATTATCACCGACTTTTATTAAAGTTAATAGAATTTAAAGAAATGCCCAACTCTGAAAATTTACTTCTGTCTGCTGAATTAATTACATATTTAGCAATGTGTCTTTCTTCATGCACAATACTAGTTTTTATCAGTAAAATAGAAAATGACCACTGACCAGCAAGATTTTTCCTCTTTTTAGTCTTTTACTAAAAAAAATGGGAGTTTTGTCTGAAATGTATCTCTCAGCCTGACTCTACACTATATTAGTGTTTCAGATTAGCTTCAACTTAACCTAAGTCATGCTCTTAGATGGTGTAGTATTACACTTCTATTACTCGTTTTATTTACTCCTTCTGGATGAAATTGCTGCCTGGCCTCCTGGAATAGTAGATAATTAACTCTTTAGAAATAAGGTTAGTGTTTTGCTAGACGAAAAGCTCTTCCTGAAAGTGAAGTGAACAAATATGTACAAAGATTATTAGAAAATGTATGCAAGCATTTTGACCTCTGAGACAAAGCTTCCAAGGCAGACCAGAAAATAAATTACAATGTATGAAGTCTGGCTCAAAAAGGAACAGCTTCTTTGATAGTTCACTAGTATGTCTCACACTCATGGAAAAGTTAACAAAATATGTAAAAGAATGCATTCTACCATTACCAAACAAGCACCATATTTTCAATCTAAAAATTTAACACAGATAGCACCACCGATTCTGAAACTTTTATCTACCCTCTCCAACATACATACCAATAACCTTGTAGTCTTGAATCAAAAAGCACCTTTATAGCTTCATATAGACTTTTATCCAGGTGTGCTCATCCAAGAGAAGTATTAGACATCTCACATGGTCCCATGAGACTTACAGTGTGGGTCATACACAGTTCATTCAGACAAGCAGCTGATCTCCAAGAGCTTTACCAGTCCAAACCTCAATGCATTTTCAGTTTTACTTCATCAAGGTTCAAAATGTACAGCAGTGTACTCAACCGTAGGTAGAGCAGAAGAGATGTTCAGAGCAATACACAAATCACCAGGCTAATGATGCAATGAGAAGCTACTGGAGGGAGGGAGAAAGGGAGGGATCATGGAAATACTAGGTCAGTATCAGATAGATGAAGTCTCTAATCTAATTCACTACTTTGCATTATAATATATAAACTGAGAGTATAATTGAATGTGTCTCTCACTGGGGAGGGGCCTCTGACTGTCAGGACAGGAAGAACTCCCTCTTATATCCATAACATTTCTTTCTACCTCTGAACCAGAGATGAGCCAATTAAAGAAAGGCAGAATTAAAGAGTAGGTAAAGTAAGTCTTTCCCTCCTGCAGAGAAACACTAACTCCTGTGGCAGTGAGTAAAAGTGGAAAACAGTGGAAAATAGTAAACATTAAAAGGTAGAAAAAATACAGGAAGGAAAAGCAAAACCAGTAAACACATTAAAATATTAACAGATTTGTAACACAGTTGTTTAATCATGAAACACTACTCTGTGATCAGAATTGTTGCATGCCAACAGAGCATACAAACTTTGTAGTAAACGTAGGACCAACATGAAGTACAATGGCCAAAATTAATTGGCCATGTATTAGCCAAATGTATTGGCCATGTAGGTGTTGAACATAACAGGACAGCCCTACAGCATCAAGATGGATTATCTCTACCCTCTCCCTTTCAATATGCCAGCTACAACACGAAAAAAAACCCAGTAGAGAGTCAAGAATTTTGTCTAAGGCTTATGTGTAAAACCCAAGGAAGTGGTCTTGATGAAAGAAATAATAATGCAGTCCGTTTTCTCACTATGACATAGATCCATATACTCTTGAAGTATTTAAATAAACCGAAAGACCCATTTTCAAAAGTGATCTAATCTAGCACCCAAGAGCAGAGAAGTCTTAATCCTACTGAAAATCAGTGCAGCATAAATTCCTGTTCTGCTTAGCAACCAGGAAATCCAATACAAAGTGAAACCCTCACAGAAACACTGCAAGTATCTATGTTCTGTATTTCTCATATTTGGGTAGGGAGCTGTTCTGTCTCCATGCAGAGCAATGTGTTAGATCAATACTAGACCTTATGAGCAAAGAACTCAGTGCCTTTTCTCTTCCTCCACCTTCAGCTAAGCATTTCCTGCCCTCACTACACTTCTGAAGCGTGATGTGAGCTAAGCACTCCTCTCACTCTTCAAGTAAGCATCTTTAAGAGGTTTGCATAAAAATAAATCCCCTTGAGTTTATTCATGTTGCAGAGCCTTAGTCCTGCAGGAAACTTTCGTTTTTCCTTTGTTGCCTTAGAGGGTACAACCTGTCCCTGCTGTGCACATTTGGGTTTGTAAGTGGGTGGGGCATCTTGGAAATATTGTTCTCCTGGGGACATAGTGACAAGCAAATACATATTCTGGGGACTGTGATTGCTTCTGGTTGTCACAGAACCACAAAGAATACTGTAAAAAACACTTACAGTGCCTGAAAAAGATATCGAAATATCATTATTGTCTTACTTGTCAAGAAACATACGCTGGAGTCATAATCCGAGAGGCCACTCCCCTGAAATCAAACCAGGGTTTAAGTGATCTGTTGGCTACATGGGCTTTGTGCTGTCCCTGTATGAGTGACATTTCAGCAGCCCAAGAGAGTAATACTGACTGAAGATCTTTCAAAAACTAACAGTAGTTCAGCACAGGTTTTGTCTTCCTGAGGTTTAATCTCAGTTTCTTTCTCTAAAGACTTGTGGCATAATGGACAACATCCCACGCCTCTTGCTCAGACACAGACTCAGTTAGTGTAACCTCTTTGTTTAAACTCTGAGGTCTTAGGGGCAGAGACTGACAATTTACAATCTGGATGTGAAGAGCCTGCTATTAAACAGGGACCTGATCTGGAACCTCTGGGCAATGCTGCAAGACAAGCCCTAATTACAGTGGTGTCATCTTGTTATCTGAGCAAATGACTGTAACGCCTTCATTTTCCTTCTGGCTCTTCTTCCACCTACCTTTGTTACCTCAACTTAGCTTTATGTCCTCATGTAAACACAGATTTTATTCCTCATTTGCTTATCTTGTAACTTTCAGGAGTTATACTTGCATGTAGCAAATGGTCATTAAGAACTTCCAGAGAAAAAGGAAAAAGCTGAGTTTCCCAGAAACGTGAATGAGCACTAGGCCTATTTTACAAAGCAGCAGCTGATTAAAGATATACATTTGTGTATGTCCCTTTTTGGTCCTTCTTTACAGGTAGTTAGACAAAGTAGTGACCCACAAGTTCTGACTCTCCAACTACCGGCCTAAACACAGTGAAGGATTTTAAGCTCACTTCTCAAGGTTTCAAATGAGTTCACCAAGATACAATTAAAATGAGAAATAATTTTTACGTAGCTCTTCAATCACACTGCAAAACCATTCTACTAACTGCATAAGCAAAGCTTAACTCTCAAAAATTCAGCATCAAAGCTAACATTAAATATGCAGAAATTTAAACATCTGAAGAGATAATAACACATCTTAAGAAGTGTGTAGTTTGCTTTGTTCTTGACTCCCTCCCCCTACAGTTCTCTGGTCACACAGCCCCTTCTTATTGCCACAAAACCTCTCAGCCATCAGAGGCATTTATTTATTTTTGGGGATGTGAGGATAAAATGAGCAGAAAGTCCTAGATGAACCAGTAATGGTTCTTTTGGTATTTTAATTTTTATTGCCTATTTAAAGCTTTGGATTAGGACTTTCTTTTCCTGAGGAATGAAACGTCACATCAGCAAACATAATGAGATTGATGCAATTAGTGTGAAGATATTGTAAATACCCAAAAGAGAAACAATTTCACCGTTGAACACAGTGGAACTGTGCTCTGTGGTTTAATTCTTATGCAGGTAAGTGATAGCAGAAACAAAACTTCTACTTTGAGAGTAATAAATTCCCAGGTCTATGTGAGAGTAATTTCATAGAAAAGTTTATGTCCACCTTTCTAGATCTTCTGAACAAAAAATGGCCACATGACAATTATATCGAAGTTTTACTATTTTCAGACACATTAGCAAAATACGCTGTTTAATCAGTAAACTACGATATGAACAATTCTAAAATAGTATCTGATTTTTAAACATTGACCGTTACAATCTTTCTAATTTATATTCCATATAATATGATAGCTTATTATTTTTGCACAATCCCAACAAATACAAGCTACAAGACCCCCCCAAATAATTTTCAGTATATCAAATGTGAAAACCAAAAGCCAAAAGTGGAAGAGAGATGGGACATTTTTACAAGACTATTTAGAGTTCAATTATATTCCCCATAGAAAAGATCATCCTTTGCATTCCTTTAAATACAAACTGAATTTCAGTGAAGAGCACTAGGCGAAATGGGGATGTGATCACAAGTGATTTTAGAGTTTCTCACTGAGGCAAAATTTCAGTGACCCGTTTCTGTTCAGCTTTAGCTACGTGGGCTCAGCCACTATACATTCCATAGGGCCCAAGCAAATTCACTCTTAAAAAATCTAGTACCACCCTAGCATCTAACATGATTACATAACCCTCTTTCTCCTTTTTGCAGCCCGTCTGTGGGGCATGTGGAAGCTTGTACAGCGTAAGGGGCAAAGTCCCCATAAAGAAACTTCGCAGTAGCAGACCCAAGGACCACAGAAGTCCCGCTGAAGAATTTTCTAAGCACAAAAAAAGTATTTACAGTACAAGTCCATGTCGGACTAAAGGCTAAACAAAAACAAGCATCCCCCCCACGCTGAGAGCTCGACGCTCTCCTACCTCCCAGGCTGACCGCCAGCGGACAAGATAAGGGACGGGTTTGATCCGAAGGGATTGCAGGCTGCCGGTCAACCTCCCAAGGCAACGGGGCCAAGGCGCGGGGCCCGGAGCCTGGCCCTCCCGTGAGAAACTCGGGGAGTTTTGTCCCGGGGCGGGGGAAGAGCTCCGGCTTCCCCCTGGCCGCCGACGGGACGCGAAGGTCGGGGCTGCAGCCGGCTCTCCCGGCCGCGGCGAGCCTCGCCTTCCTACCGCGGGGCACTGCCGCTGCCCGCCTGGGCTCAGCCGGGGAAGGCTCCAAGTCCGGAAGAGCTACCTCCCGCTCACGGAAAATACTGCCCAGGAGTCAAAAGAGCCAGAGCGAAGAGGGGCATGCCAGGTCCGGCGGAAGGAGGCAAGGGAAAAGCCCCTTCCCTCGGCACATGCCGGCCCGCTTCCCCTCCCTTCCCCCGGCCCGGCTCCCGCCCGCAGGTGAGCCCCGGAGTTCAGCTGCCGGGAACGGCACGGTCCGGATAACACATCCTGCCCCCAGAACCGAACAAAAAGTATAAAAAATAATTCATCCCATAGCGCCCTACCTTTTCCTCCACATACCCACGCACTTTACCTGTTTTTATGCCGGGCTTTTAATAAATTCCTTCCAAAAGGAGCCATGATCCCAGCGGCATAACATCAGCGATCCCCAAACAATTCGAGGGTGTTCCCTTCTCCCCTATTTTTTTGCCTGAGCGCCTTCCAGCTTGTTAATAGTCACAGAGCGTAGCGATGAGCTGGAAGTTGTGCAATTTACTGCTAACTTTGAACTCCAGCTTGTTGCTGCTGCTGCACCTTTGGAGTCCTGCCCAACTGCGAACTTGAAGGAGGTGTTTAGAAGCAGGAAAAAGAAAGGGGAGGGGGGGAATACGCACTTGCTCCTGTGATGTGGAGTTATGCACAGAACTCGCTAAACTTTCAGCCTTGTCCCCCTCAGGGCAGCAGGCAGCAAATGGTAAAGAGGGGGTTTTGCTCCCGTGTGGAACTCTCTAAAGGCGCGCACACACACACAAAAGCACTTAAAACTTTCCCGGGGAGGCTCCAGCCACTTCAGGTCAAGTCGCTCAGCTTAAACGCACGCTAATGAAGGGCAAGCTACAGTTGCCACACCAGTTCTCAATGCATAATAACCTGCTTTTTCAGTACCTCAGTACTTCTTCACAAGGTGTTGAACGAGTAAGGGGAAGATGAAGGGGAAAAGACCTCTGTGGCCCCTCTGCTCTCCCTGGACTTTTAAGTAAACGAGCTATTTGCATGGAAGCCTTTACAGACTAAATACACCTTCAAAAATGTGGCCTAGCAGAGAACAAGCGAGGCAGCAACACGAAAGACTGGATTCGTACTAAGCTGTTCCACGACCTTTTTTGTTATTATTTTAAACTGGCTTTGCCAGAAGGGAAGTGAACACACACCATGGTTCCTGTTCACAGCAACCCTCTGGGAATGAGAGATTTGGAGTAGAGCTTCAGAAGGAAAAAACTCTTTTTTTCCTCCCTCCTCCAGTTTGGGGCAGAGCAGGGGAAAGAGGAGCCATTGTGCCCGAAAGGCTGATGCCAGCGGGTGAAGTTCCCAGGGCAGGTGGGAAGTCCCGTGCACAGCCCTCGCACAGCCCTAGCACTCTCCTTTCTGCAGTAATTTAGCAGGTACACGTTAGACGTAAGTAATTCCTTTTTTTTTTTTTTTTTTTCCCCACTCACAGGGCAGATTCTTTATGTGGCTGCCCAAAGGTACAGCACAATAGGGAATTGTTTTATCAACCAGGGGCAGTGATTAAGTCGGAGCCTACCAGAGTAAGAGCTTATCTGAAAAAAAGTCTTTTTCTAAATTTCCGCTTTCCTCCCTCGTTCAAGAATTCAATTTTCCTGAAGAAAACAAAGCAAAGGCCCGTTTCATGGTTTACCTATTACTGGCAGCTCTAGGAATACCCCACATATTTTCAGTTCAGTCCCACGCCTCTGAATTCTCTGAACTGTAACTACAAAGAGAGGACCAGAGCCTCTTAAAAGCCTTGTTTGTGTATTCATTTAAATAACAAAAAAAGTAGGGAACCTGAAATGAAATAACTTTCAGATTTCTTATCCTGCTGCCAGGGTAGGTTTGAAATAGTCTGATTTCAGTATTAAGTCCATAGAAGTCTTTCTTTTTCTTTTAAATCAAATTATATATGCCACAAAGAGGGAATTTTCTTGTATCCAAAGGACTGGGAAAATTTTTCAGTACCTAAGAGATGTTCAAGGCATATTTGGCATAAAAATCAAATCAATGTAGTGCTTCCTAGAGAATAATTAATATTCAAGTAGCTATTTATATTGGGAAGTTAAAATGAAATAGCTTTATCTACAAAATAATATTCACTTTTAATTATGAAAATAAATGGGAACTCAAAGATATTTGTAGCTGGTTTTATTACTTCTGAAGTCATCTCACAATTTTAATTTATTCAAAAATTAAAATGCCATGTAAATTGTTCCTCTTCCTCTAGCAAATGCAAAACAAATTTCAACCAAATATATGCAGTCCCTCTACACAAATAAATTAAAGTGTTTGTTACATTCTTGTAGCTATGCAAAGAGTTGTAGAAAGCACTCCAGCACAATAAGCAGACATTTTCCCCACAACTGAGGGAAAAGAGAGGCCTTTCAGTCTGTACACTTTCACAATTAGGCTAGCCAAAACCAGGAAGAAAGTACGTGAGCGTATGATAAACTCCTATAGAGTAATAAAGGAGAAAATCTTAAGAATGAGGAACATACCTCTTTCCTAAAAATAAGAGCAATGGATGTTTAGTACACCATAAAGAAGTGACTACATGCCATTTTTTCCAATATTTAATTAATCTGTAGAACCCAAATAAAAGTAACATAGGGGCAAAAAAACCTCCTTAGTTTATAGAAAAACATACAAAACCACATAAAAATGCATGAATATTGCTCTTATTAAAATAAGGGACTTGAATTTCCATTCCCCAGCACATAAGCTAGTTTCTGGATAGCGTAGAGATAGTAGGAAAACTTTGCAGAAAGACAGGTTAATTTTGTAGGCAGTGTTGACACAACAGTTCAGCTAGCTTGTCCTTAAACTTCCAAAGTGCCTCAAATTATCTGTATCTGTAGGTACACGTCCTTAGTTTTCTTTAAACTGCAGCTCTGATCTTCCAGGAATATTGTGCTAACATTCCAGACCAGGGCCCTGGCACTTCCCAGCATGCCACATTGACGTAAAAAGCAACAACCACTCAAGTTTTGAATATGATCACCTTCTAATCATACTTTCTGCATGCAAAAAGCTAAAAGGTGACTAGCTGGTAACATCACATTTTTCACCCACAAGCTCACCAAATTGTTCTCCGTCACAGTGTCTTCTCTCTAGGAGAAGCAATGAATGAATTGCAGGCAGTCTGTTTTGCAGGACTCATTTTTTGGAAAAAAAAAAAAATTACATATGGATGAATCTTGAGATCTTCAGAAAAACATGTCAACAATTCATTCTTGTATTTAAAGGAGAAGGAAAGGGAATTATAAGCACCAGCCATCTTCCAAAGCAGGTCACTCTGAGTATTTTATTCTTCTCTGCAAAAATACTGCAGCACAAATGCTTTAGACCCTACCTTTAATTCAGATTTAGAACCCAGCTTTAACCATATCAGTCTATGGGTATAGTTTCAAATTAACTTAAATGCAACAAGGAATGGGCGTTCTGCTGCTCCCTCTTGCCCTTTCTCACCTCTCTTACCCACCACTCACTCCAGAGCTTATCTTAAACAGTCTCCAGGATCTCATCTGATCTCCTTGTAAACTGATGCAATCTATGCAAATTCAAACCCAGCAAAAAAGTTTTGTTTATTCTACTTTGGCTGATTGCTGAGATGAGTTGACTTACCTCGGGATCAGAAAAATTCAGTCAGGCAGTGTGATTTCCAGAGCTGATTCAAGGAAGGAATACTAAGAGAAAAAAGAGAAGAAACAAAGGAGAACTTGGAAATAGGGGGAGGGAGCAAGACCTCCTTTGGCTGAGTGGTAAGATATTTTGGCAGCTTAAACTACTCTAAGAGTGGGTTCCCAAGAAAGGACTTCATCTCATCTAATGGCTCGCTGTCTTTAAGTCTTACTACTTTCTCCAGCCGCAGATTCCTGACCCTTGTGCCAAATCTGGTTTTCAACAGGCTTTGTGCTCACACCATTCAACTTTTTAAATGGATGGAAAATGGACTTGACACAGGAAAGCGAATAAACAGCTTTTTGTGGGCTAGGCAGCTAAATTGGTGTTTTGAGGTATCAGACAATTGGCAGATCTGATATGTGAGGAGAGAAACAGGACGACGAGGCCAAGAATGTGGGAGGAGAGATGTGGGAGGAAGATGTCTTGTCTGAGCAGCCCTGAGCAGCTGGATTGGCTCAGGCACATTGTGTAACTTCATTCTGACTGCAGCAGTGAGCAATGGAGACGGCAAAAGGTACCTTCGGAATAGGACAATTGCCCATTCCTTGCTCTGTGCATAGGCTGATTCAGGTACCTTGGCTTCCTCATTTTAAACCTCATAAATATTGTGTCTGCTTGAGTCAGCCAAATATATGAATGAAAGACACTAGACCAGATGGTCTGGTGCTGTAAGAGGGAAAGGTCAATATTGGGATTATAACTCACTGAAAGTCAGCCAAGTTGGTGATCAGTATTCAGAGAGGTTGAGGATTTATCCTGCTCAACTTATTTGAGAAGATTGGCATGAGGAACTCGAGGACCAGTGGCTGATAATAAAATGGCAGGTGAGGGTCATTTCGATGAGTGTGGAGCAATATACTCAGGAGGAAATCTAAACAAACCTTTAAATTAACTGTCACATTTTGGAAATGTAATTTATTTGGAACAGTTCATGAAAAGCCTTAGGTTAATGTTCTATATGGTTAAAAGCAAAACTAAACCAAAACAAACAAAAAGAGAGAGTTAACAATTAATGAGAAAGGAATGCAGAATGAATTGGAAAAAGTTGTTATGCCACTGTAAACTTTCACTCTGAGTCTACATTTTGAATAGCAGAGGTAGCCCATTTGAAGGAGGATGTGGAGTACATGGCAGGAGGAGAGTGTTAACATACAGAATAGTTTCATATGTGAGGAGAAACTTATGTAGCGAGATAAGACTCTTGGCTCAGAAGAAGTCTTAATATCTGATTAATTTAAAAGAGCTCTATGATAATCTACATCATGCAGAAAACAAACATGAAACAATTATTTCTCACAGTGTAAATATAAGAACCTGCTGAAAGAAACAATCATAAAGCAAAGTTAAAATAAATACACATAAAAAGATTGTACTTGAAAGTAAGTAAATGACTTTTACTTAAAGATAGAAGGGCTATCTGACTGGAAATAATGACAGACCTGCCATCTGCCTGCAAATTTTGGGAAGGAAAAAGGTAGAATAGTTAAAAGGAGAGATTAGGCAAACAAATGGATCTTATGACCAAGAGGAGTCAGAAAAATCACTTTATTCTGTGTCTTTATCACCTCAGTCCAGCTGTATCGCAAACCTCTTTTTCTTTTCCCTTCCTTTACCTACAGCTCACTAGCTACTGGCAAGGCCTGAAATACAGCAAACCTCGCAGGTTAGTTTTGACTTGCAGATTGGGTCCACAAGAAGCATCACCTTGGCTGCTGTGCCCTCTCATAGAGGACTTCCATGTAAGGGTTTTCCTGTGCTTTAATACAACAGTGAACAAACCAGTCAGCTTGATCCCCTGTAAGCAGGTTTTTATCCAGTGTTGAAGGTGCAGAACTAGTTTTTATATTCTACAAGCTCCAAGTACTCCCAAGCACAAGGCAAGGAGAACACCTTGATCTGGAGTCAAGTTCTTTGTCTGCACAATCACTGTCAGCCCATTCTTTATCCGGCCCCAAATCTCTTTCTCTCCTTGTTTTCATCAGGTACTGGGACAATGTCCTGCGACTGGATTTGCCATTTTTCCATTTCCAAAACTCTCCTCCCTTATGTATTCCTATTCTTTCTGTAATGGTGTCAATTTTTGTCAGTTAGGTACTTGAAGAGTCTGCAATAAAAGGCTGAAGGAAATTAAGCGAGCAGAATATCTTCCTGTCTGTAGTGGGGTTTGTTAAATATAATGGTCCAAATAAGCTTTCAGCTCTCAAATTCTTTGAATCGCTGATTACCTGATGCTGGGAGTAAAAGAGCCTACCAGATATTTGCCTTGCTTTTGCACTCTTCTCTAAACATGTGCTAGTGCCCACCTATCAGAGACAGCACATGATGCCAGCAAGGTACTTGAAATGATCTCCTAGAGCAGCTTTTCTGTTAATGATTGGATGTAATGTGAAAATTAACGTGAAAATTAATTCTTCTTTTGTCCTTTCTCTAGCTCTCCAGCAGATCCTTTTTCCTGGCTGTAAATTTGATAGAAATGTGTTAAGAGGCATCAAATAAATTCTCAGCTCCTACAGATTTGCACGTTTATCTTGGAAAGAGCAGTTGGAGTCAAATGATTTACCTAATACCCTATTTTAAGTTTGTTTGGTTTTTTTAATCCTCCTGTGAAATATACTATTACTTGTCATAATAGTTTTTACAGCATGTTGCAATAGCATTTTGTGGCTGTATTCTTTGCAGTTCTTCAAGTGCATGACTTGTGGCATCTGAGTCAAAGAGAGCATTTTAGATTAACTGCTGTGTCCCAAGCTGACATACCTGGGTCAGCAATGCTTGGTGTAGAGGATTTATCAGCAAACCTGAAACTGATCTGAGTACACTTCCAACAACCCTAGCTCAAACTGCATCCATCGAGAAAGACACGTTGAAAACATACCAGGTACATCAAAGAAACTTTCTATGGCTGGAAGGTTTTAGAAGTTGAAGAAACACAAAGAAAACATTTTTCCTTTTTTCAAAATTGTGACTAAAATACTTTCCTGATGCAAATATAATATAGGGTTCTGAATATCTTTAATAAAGTTTTTTCTTTATAAAAATATTTTTCTTTCAAAAGATGTATGCTAAATTTGCATAATGTGCTATAACCTACTGAAAAAAAAGCCACTTATGCTGTCTACATCCAAAGATAATCAATGTGAGTTCTTGCAGCACTAGAGGAAATATGATCACAGGATTTGTAGATAAGCTAGCTTTAAGAAGACTAGGACGCCCTATCCACCAGACAGCCTTCAAGATAAGGAGCCTTCACACCCTGTGTGTAGAGTTTACTTCTCTTCTTGAAAGATATATTTTTAAATTGCTCCTTATCATTGTCACTGGAATTAAAGATAAACTGTTGACACACTCATGGTCAGATATGATTCCTCAAATACTCACATATACAGAGGAAACATTTTTCTTGTGGCTGTTTGCAGAAGCTTTTGCTCAGTTGAGCTGGATCCATTAATTCATTGTTTAATTTTGGGTCATAATTTAATCTTTCACAAGAGGAACTCATTTTTAGGTAATTTAAGTAGATTTTACAGTATTTAGAGGAGCTGACCTTTTCAATTGAAAATGATTTTCAGAAGGAAACAGGCCTCTGAGCATGCTCATCTGTTAAAAGAGAACATCTTTTAGAGACAAATATCTGAAACAAATGTCCCCTGGAGGTGTACACTATTCCAGTCATTACAGAGGGAGTACTCATGTACTTATTTAATGCCAGTCCCTGGGATCCTGTCAGTACCTGCACCCATTAAGCCTATCACTTTGCAACTTTACACCAAAATCCTGGATACTGTTTTCCTGTGTAAGCTTCCAGCATGCCTGTTCTCGTCTTCCTGCACAGAGAGACAGAGATCTCCACGTGTCGTCTCTCAGATGGGCCAGCCACACATTAACACACAAGCCCTCTTCCTCTGCTAGATTCCAGCCATGCATGGAAAATACTCAAACCCTACTTAAATGGTAGAATAGATCCATCCCTCCAGCCTATTTTTCAGAGGAACAGAAACAAATTTTTGTGCTCCACTCATCTTTTCTCATCTAGGAAAGCATGGAAACATCACTGAAAATTCCACAGTGGCAAAACGCTGCTGTTTCCTAATCTCATACTGGCACTGTAACAGTTCATTAATTACTTTTAAAGGTGATAAGGGCATCGTGAAGAATAAGGAATCTTCTAATACACAACATATGATAAATTCCAGGCTGAAGCAGCTTCTAAATCTATCTCTCACTCCATTTCTAATAATAAAATCCTAAAACCAGCAGGGTAGGAATCTACATGTGACGTAATATCTGGAGACAATTAAATTCATATTTTTGTGTGCTTTAGTTGAAGCTTTTTCATTGAAACCAGTGGGAGTTTTGCCTGATCAAGGTCTTCTTGCACAAATGAACAACTGCAAATGTGTTAGGAAAAACTGATATTTGGGGCAGTGAATCACAAGTGGTTTGTCTCCCTTAGAAGTAAATGAAAGAAAAACCAACCAAAATTTCTTGACATGGTTTGTTAATTCCTATCCAAAAGAATTTCTTACTTTTTTTCTAACTAGAAAGCAGATTTATTGCACAGAATATTAACTTAAGAATAAACCTGGTTTCAGCTTCAGAATGAAACATTAAAATACAAGCAATTTTAAGACACAGAAATGAAAAAAAAGCAACCAAAACAAAAAACTATATTGAGCTTACTCTCCAGATGGGGCAGAATATTTTATATAGCATTTTCCAGCATCTTTGTCTCTTTCAAGTATGATGATACAATCAAAACTATCCAACTCCTTCAGAAATATGCTCTTTCACAGATTTAACTTTAATTCCAGTAAGGAACTCTCTAATGAGAGTTTTAGGTGGATTTCAGATGCCTGAATGTTTCTGGCACAGATGCCACAGATGGCATTTCAGACCAACTATAATCAGAAATATTTTCAGAGGGCAGAAAACCATGTGGGCTGCATGTTTGCATCTGACAGACCAACACAAAGCAGGAGAATGAGACAGTTTACACAGCAGAGGTACACATGCCAAGTCTTCTGCTGCAGATATTCTCCTGTGATGAACTGGGGTGTAATGCCTGGCAGTGAAGGATACTTGCTCCCGTGAAACTGCCTCTTGGTCAAGTACATATTTTTTCACTGCTAAATTGTTAGTTATTAGTCCAGCAAGATTATTCCCTGAGGCCCAGGCACCTAAACTCTAGAGAATAAAAGGAATGTACTCCACTGGTTTCTTCTCTGTTCTGCTAGCTGATGGTATCCTAATTCTGAAGGAATATAGAGGAAACAGAGTTATTTAGCAAAAGGCATAAAGACTTTTGACTTAGTATTGACTCAGTCCAAATCCACGAAGTTGTTTAGATAATTAACTCCCGCTGATTTTAATATGTATGGGTGCTTTTACTATTCAAGCCTAGCCTCGCCTGTGCCAAAAGACATAGCACTAGATGGAAGCCAGGCAGTCCCTGACTGTGACTGTGGTTTATTGTGCAGGCTTGTGTCATGGCTTCAAGGCCTTACTCCAAAAGAACCTAGTTGGCTGGGAGCATAAACCTATGACTAGGACTGCTATAAAATCAGCTATATAATCACAAAGATCTGGCAAGAAACTGCTGCTATTGAATTTTATATGCAAAAGGACATATTCTGCATTGTAAATATGGATGATAGCTAGCAGTAATGTGTTGTGGAAGGGGGAAATGGAGCGGTTGCTATGCATGACAGAGGAATGTACTATTCTCTTCTTGCCTGAATTACTGTTAGAAACACACACAGTCTCACCCAGGGCTGTAGGCTGTCTTGTAATGATGTTGGTGTCTGCACACTGTAAGAATTTCAAAACACAGCTGTCCTATCGCACGAAAAGATAGTGAGCAGGATCACCCAGCACAAGCTGTCTGATGAAATCTACAATATATCAAAACTAGATGTTATAAACAAATAATATAGTAAATAATAGCCAATTCCTTATCTCTAGGTGTGCTGGTGTTTGCTGGTATAGGGTTAATTTTCTTCACAGGCTGGTGTGGGGCTGTGTTTTGGATTTGTGTTGAACACAGGGCTGGTAATATAGGCATGTTGTTACTGCTGAGCAGGGCTGGTGTAGAACCAAGGCCTTTTCTCCTTTCTGTACTGCCACATTAGGGAGGAAGTTGGGGGTGCATGAGAGGCTAGGAGGAGACACAGCCAGGACAGGTGGCCTCAATTAACCAAAGGGCTATTCCAGACCATATATTAAGGTATACAAAGTGGAAGGAAGAAGAGGGGGACATTTGGAGTGATGGCTTTTGTCTCCTCAAGTCATTGTTATGTGTGATAGGGCCCTGCTGTCCTGAGAATGGCTGAACACCTGCCTGCCCACGGGAAGAAGTGAATTAATTTCTTGTTTTGCTTTGCTTGCATGTGTGGCTTTTGCTTTCCCTATTAAGCTGTCTTTGTCTCAATCCATGAGTTTCCTAGCATTTTCCCTTCTGATTCTCTCCCCAATCCCAATGGTAGGGGAGTGAGTGAGGGGCTGGATGGGGCTTGGCTGATGGCTGGGTTTAAACCACGACACCAGATTCCTGAGCTGTTGAGTGGTAAACTCTGTCAGTGTTGTCCTGTACTTAACACATCTCAAGTACTGTGTTTAGTTTTGGGCCCCTCACTACCAAAAGAGATTGAGATACTGCAGCATGTTGTGAGAAGGGCAGTAAAGCTGATAAAGGGTCTGGAGCACAAGTCTTATGAGAAGCAGCTGAGGGAGCTGGGGCTTTTTAGTCTTGAAAAAATAAGACTCATTGCTCTCTACAATCACCTGAAAGGAGGCTGTAGCCAGGTGAGTGTCAGCCTCTTCTCTCAGGTAACAAGTATGAGGATGAGAGGAAACGGCCTCAAGTTGTGCCACGGAAGGTTTAGGCTGGACATTAGCATAAATTTCTTCGTGGAAAGGGTTGTCAAGCATTGAAACCTGTTGCCCAAGGAAGTGATGGAGTCACCATCCCTGGGGGTATTTAAAAGATATGTGGATATGGGACATGGCTTAGTGGCTGACATGGCAGTGCTAAGCTGATGGTTGGACTTGATGATGTTGTGACTTGATGACTTGAAGACTTTTCCAACCTAAAAGATTCCAGAATTCTAGTAAGAGTTGAATCTCTGAAGTGAGGCATTGCTCTGTGATGCTCAGTCCCTTCTGAAGCTTTAGATAGTTACTGCTATCTGATGGACCTCTGTGTAAGCCTGCCAGAGGCAATACACCATATCTGCTTATTTTGTTAACTCCTTCACACCTTCCAAATCCTCTTATGTATATAGGGGTGGTCTCTAACGCTATTCTTTCTGCATCAAGACGTCAGATGGCTATTCACACAGCAAAGGGGTCTCATCTGTATAAATAAACCTATTTCTTATTGTGATATTCACTGAAATAGGGTCAGAGATGTTCACTTCCCATGTTTCACCTTACTCCTAAAGATACAGAGCAATGGAGTGAGACCATTGTTGCTATATGAATACAAAGGTACCATTTACTTGTTAGCCCTAACAGTGAATGTCAAGCTGTCTCATCAGTTACCATGAATCCAGCTGGACCATTTGGTCATCCAAGGGAGACTGGTGACGAGGAGGAGGAAAGCTGGAGGAAACTGAAATTTGTGTCTGCACAAAGTATTTATTCCTGATTTTGAAAATTTTAGTTTCACCTAAGTCAACAATGCCAAGTGCTACAGGGTACTTTCAGGTCAGTATAATGCTCCTCAAACCTGCTTGTAATCTTTGACTGCTAAATATTTTCAGTCGAAACCCAAAGTATTCCACAGTTATCTCAACTAAAATCAAGAGTTGGGAGTCAGGCCTCACTGTTTAAATCAACAACCCATGTTCCCCTCAGTGTGGGTACATGAAATTTACAGATACAGACAAGCTTTAAGTTTTAGCATTTGAGTCATGCTGCTCATCTTCTTAAACTCAGGCATGTATGGAGGTGTTTTCAGGATCGGGGCTACATCATCGAGTGATTAGAAAACAGTCCCCTCTGGGTCTCAATTAAACATGGCTCCAGCAGCACAAATCAATGCACCAGGACAGTGATTTGAAGCTGAGATCATGTCTACAGCACAGGGCATGGCTGACATCAGCGTGTTAATCTGGGGTGTGAGCGCTCTGTGCTCGCTGAATCCCTTCGTTTACCTGCAGTTAGAGCAGTGCAGCTGCTCTCTTGCCAGTATAACATATTTCTGCTGGAAGGGGGGGCAGGGGGAGACAGGAGTGGGTGCACCAAGGCTTGATGCTGTTATGATACGGATGGTGATCGTAGATGTGGAACTGCTGTCAGGACACACGCCCAGGAGGATGCACTGCTCTGGATGCCTTTGATAAGGGATAGAGATAAACACTGCAGCTCTCCAGCATTGCTTGTCATAAGCCTTAACATACAATCTAGGCTGCTGTAGGCTGCCACAGATGACAAACTTTCCTTTCTAGAGCAGTGTATATTTATAAGCTGCATTCTAGTTTAGACATGGCTATAGTTAATTCATGTTTATGAAGCACTGAAATTGAAAGGTGTTATGCAAATGCAAAATATTCTTCAGATGCAAAGCTCTTTTTATTTTTCAAAAAGGGTGCTTTCTTTACTTGTCAGTGATGTTTTTGCTTATGTTGTAAATGATTGGTTGCCTGTGTTTGCTGTTGTAACATGTATTCTTATTACCACTTTGTTTGTCTTTATTGCGATGTCTGCTTTTCAATCTCCAAGGAATTTCTTAAATACTATGCATGCAAATTTCAGTTCACAGATGTGCAAATTACATAAACGCTTTCCATCCTCTCAGGTAAAAAAGCTGGAAGTTGCAGAAGTGGTACATACTTGGTATGTACGTGCTGGCACAGTACTGAAACCACAGGTCTTTGAATCCATATTTTGTTTCGGAGTATCACTCCTAAATTTAGAACAATTACATTTAATGATTTCTAAATTATTTACTCATAAATGGTCAAGCAAAAAATCTTGTATATTAAGAATTAATTTAAAACTCGTGCTTTGGCCTGCTTAATGAAATTTTCTGGACAAGAAAATTAACTAACAAACTGAAAAAGGAAAACATTTTAAAGAGATTCTTAGTCTTCTCTTATGTTGCAGTGGAAGAACTGTGGAAGGATGTCCGTGACTCTTTGAGGCTACCTTTATTTAAAAAAAAAAGAAAAAGAATGAAAAAGAGAATAAAAAGGAAAGGATACTGGTTGTTTGGAAATCTCTTAAGGACTCCTGGGGAAGGACTTGTATCTGATCAAGTTGAAGGTCTCAGCATAATCTCAGTGATTTACGGTACTAATAATATATTGCCTCTTTACTGTGCACAGAGGAAATATTCCTCAGTATTTTTAATTCAAAATCTCTTCATGGCTGTGTGATTTTAAATAACTACTTAAAGTAAATTCTCTTTTGGGCACAAGGGAAAATCACAATTCTTTGAGAAATTTGTGCAGGAGGCAGGAGAGATGATTTCAAAAGTTTCAGAGTGTGGAGTCCAATTCCTATTTATATGGCATAATTGAACCAGTGTAATATAACAGTGTATACTTATCTCTTTGGTTACCATGTTCCACGGAATGCTGAAGAATAATTGCTGACAAAAACTGAATATCATGGGAAAAAGAGAGTCGACCCTCTGAAATCAATTTCATTTTGCTCTTTCAGGAATTGTTAATAGTCATTGTTAGCAGTTCAACAGTAACAGTATTAAAACAGTAATTTTGCACCTTTTAACTATTTCATCAATTTAACACAAAATTTCAAAGCATGATCAGTCTGATGAACAGTGGATTACATGAATATGCAATACTCAACAAAGTTATGTCAGGCTTTTCACCCATGTCTCTTGTATATATTATACCCTGGAACCCAAATTAAAATATTCATAGCTCACTGGAGAGAAATGAAAAATTGATTAACTTAGGCATTTGGGGAAAATGTGTAATCAGAGAAATGAGAAAGATGCAGTCTGGCCTGGGAATGAATCGCTGAGAAGTGAGAGTAAGGAGGAGGTGCCCGAAGCATAACTCCCATGACACACTGTGGTGGCACTTCTAACTGCACTGTTTGCTCTCTCATACAAAAAGATTTTAATAAAAGGGGGGAAAAATTAAAAGGAAATGGAAATTAGGAGTAGGAATGAAGATTTGTTTTCTTATGGTCTTTTTTATCCAAACTGACTTCTATTAAACAATTTCCAAATTGTTATAGATCTATATGTGTGTGTGTGTGTCTGTATGTGTGTGTGTGTGTGTGTGTGTGTGTGTCCTAAAATTTTGTATTTTCAGTTGTTTTAACTGTTGGTGTGTTGATGCATACACGTTGTGTTTACTTTATAGTAATGTAAATATAGAATCTATTTTTTCATGAGAAGGGTTAAGAGACTCTCAGAGTTCTGGAAATGTAACAGCTGTGCTTTAATGGGGAAAAGAAATTACAAGGAGAAATGATACTTCAGATTATTCTGTTGGAATGATACTTTTAATCTTTCTGTGATTTGAGGATCATGATTCCCTGGGGTACTGAGATGGTATTGCTGTTTGAAACTCCAAAGCATCAAAAAAAAGCTCTGCCATCCATGTATACCTCATGGAGAAGCTACACAGAATGCCACTTTTCACAGTTTTAGACCCCATAACTTTAAAACACAAAGGGTGAGCTCACTGGACATCCAGGAAGTTTCTACGGATTTGTGGCTCCTTAAAATGTGGCAGAAATTTGCTGTGTATTAAGAAATTCTTCTGATTCAGACAATAATGTGATTGCTTATGTGTTTGGGTTTTTTCCTGTATCAGTAAGCTCTTTGCTACAACTCAGTCAACTTCTCAAGGGTTCCTTAAAGTGCACAACCTCACAAATCTAAAAAATTGAGTTGTAGAATGACTGAAGGAGATTAGCTTTGAAACAGAGAGGCTGCTTAATGTTTTACTTAATAAAAATTATCTAATATGTAAAGCACCATCTGCCTTTTACTTTTGAATTCTTTTCTGATAGCTTTTGCAGCAGAGGTGGTCTTCGGGGCTTTCAACAGTTGAATATATCATTAAGTTTTGAGCATCACTGTGCTGACCAAACACAATAAACCCCCTTGACTTATATTTAAGCTCAGGAAAAGAGAATTCACAATGCCTGGGAAACTCTGCTGCAGTGTGTCACTACATTCATTATTTAAATGTGCTTAGAATACCCTTGCCTGTCTGTCTTGTTGCTTTGCTTGAGCTTATCCCTTGACCTGACATGATAGAAATTAATTTGAGTCATTAGTTTTCTGCCCAGCATGTTAACCTAAACTGCTGGTGGCCAAACTGTTGTAGGGCAAAGCAGGTTTATCACTACAACTAAAATCAACTTTAAGATTTTGAGTATCTTTAGCCAGTTTGCTGTATGAAACATCTGGATGACCACCTCCAGAATGATTGCCCTTGGAGTTTTCATACTTGTATAACTACTGCCAGGTTTATCTAAAAAAAAAAATATTCAAAAATTTCAAAAATTATGAGACATCAATATATTTAATGGCAGAATCAAACATCTTGAATTTCCTTCCATTCATTCTGTGTTTATTTCTATTCCAAAGGCATAAGAAACTGGTAACTGCAATATTGAGAGTTCCTTATTACAGTCCCCAGTACCTTCTACTGCAGGAATATTGGCAGAATGGTACTCTCCTTCTGTTTGGTGATTACAGCTTTTGTGTTCAGTGTAATCCATATGCTATGATGGTAGTTTTATGACAAAGTAAATAGAGGTTTATATATCTGTTCTTCCATGAATCTGCCATTTACTGGATTGTTTCGTTATCTCCAGTGCCTCGCAGTTGTGAATCGACCTGATTTATAGGCCTGGACAGGCCATCTAAATCACATGCTGAGAGCAAGCAAAGATAAACTGAGCTTCCGAAATTGACTGACACTAATGAATAGTTATAAATATTTTCTTTAGCTAAGAATATTAAAAAATAAAAGGGAGAGAGAGAGACAGATTGCAAAGAGGTTGGCTTTTTTCCTTCTAACAGCTTCTCTTCTTCATTGGGAGAAATGTGATATGAAGATGACTTGAAGTTGAGGTGATTTAGGAAATTAACTGTTGAAAGGGTTAAAATTCCTGTTATACAATTCTTTGTGAAGCAGTACAAAGTACAGATGTAGGAAGGAGGTAGGAAAAGTAAGTAAAGCAGTATCTGAGAAACAGATGACAGCTGAGTTCTACTGAAAAAAAATATAATTGTCCAAGCTCAATTGAGCCTGATCCAGGGAACTTGAAGATAATACATCAGAAACATAAAACATGGTGAGAAAGCAGAGAACATTTTCAACACTGAAGTTTCTGCCTTGTCAGTTTCCAAGAAAAAGAAAGTGGAAACAGACCAATGGCAAAAATACATTATGGTTCAAAACATACCATATATTTCTCCCTTTCAAATCACTAGCAAATATTACCT
>VWZV01003823.1:76112-146822 GCA_013397155.1 Irena cyanogastra | reverse complement strand
AAAAAAAAAGAGAGAAAACAAAAGAGGTAACAATTAGGTGATCACAGATTTTAATGGCAGGAAAAATGGCAATTATTCTCTTCCTGAGGGGAAAAAAGTAATTCCTTTAAATTCCAGTTACATAAGAATCTGGGTAATTAGACTATTGAAGAAGTCTGTGACAGAAAGTGGGCACTAGAAAATATCTATGAAATATGATTCTCATTCATAGAGCTTTCTGAACTATTGAACACCCACAGAGCAAAATTAGCTGCAGATTGGTCTTTCTATATCATGGAAATAATAGAAAATAGGACTTGAGGGAAGTGCGAATGTCTACCTCATCTAACCTGGGTTCTCAGGCATATGAATGATAGCTGAAACTTTCTGATAGACTAGCACAGCCCATAAAATATTTCAGGGATTTGGGGGTTCTGTTTGTTTTTATTTTCTCTCTTAGTAGTACAGAAGGACGTGTTCTCGAATGTATGCAAAAATCCATGTTCTTAAAACATCTAATACCACTGCAGTGCCCTCTATTTCATTTCTGTGTGTATTTATTTCAGCATAAACCAAAGCAATATTTGAATTTAAATTCTGTTGTGCTGCAAAAGTTGTTTCAGGGAAGAAAGAACTCAGTTAATTAAACTTTTCTCACCAGGTGTTCCTTGTAGCAGGATTTCGAAAATTTTGCATGTTTCTGCAGCACCTATTCAGTCACAGAGGATATGGGAGGAAAACACCACCTATCTCTGCTCTTTGCATTTTAGAGGAACATTTCTGCAGTGAAGGGAACATCCACGACAGAAGAGTCTACTTGCAGAGTGTGTCCCTGCTACGTGTGACACGTGTATCTGTCCTTAAATGTAGTCAGAGAGACAGAAATGTTCTGCATTGTATCTGTATCTGTATTCAACATATGGAGCATTCGTCTGTATCTGAGAAGAGAAAAACAAGAAAAAAAAAAAAAAACCCTCATAGCAAAAGCAGTAGCACGATGGAGGCTGACGCCAGTCTTCAGTTTTACGTTTTTATACTCACACGTTGGAGGTTACCCTGCCCTCACCTTCGGGTCATTTTTCTGGGCTTTACGGCTCGGGAGCTGAGAGCTGGGAGGCAGAAAGAGAGCCTGGAGCAGATACGGGCTCCCGGGCAGCCACGGAGGGCAGGGCAGGCGGTGCAGAGAGCGGGACCCCGCGCCCCGCCCGGGGCACGGCGCGCCCGTCCCGCCGGCGCCCTGGGGTCCCGGCGTGTCCTGCTCCCTCCCGACCTCCGGCTGCTGTCACGGAGCCTGTTCTGTGCTGGTCGTTGAGGGAGGATACCTAGTGCAAAAATCAACAGGGGAAAGTGCATCCTGAGAGAAGTGTTTCCGAGGAACGCTCGCTCTCTGGAAACCGCAGCGGGTGGCTGTGGCAAGCGCTCTTCAGAAGTAATAGGGAATCTCGCCTGGTCGGGTCTCAATTTTTTGCGCATCTATGGAAAACTCTATCAAGTGACTTTTCCCGTTATCTTCCTCCATCTCTCACATACAGACTTCCCTTTTTGTTTCTTCCCCTCTTTTTCCTACTACCCATGCCCGATGCAACACTCCTCCCCATGACCAGGGTTGTATCCCGGCTGTGCCCGACGTCAAGCATTCCCTGCCGTCCCCGGTTTAACATCCCTGCTGCTACCGGTGCGCTGTTCCTTCCCTTGCTGTAGGGAAAGGTTCTACGGATGAAAGACAAAGGGCGTCAACCGCACGAGGACGGCGGCGCGGTCGCTCCCCACCCCTGGCCCCGCGCCGGGGGACGGAGCACCTGCGGAAACTTTTTTTTTTTTTTTTTTTTTTTAATTAAAATGGTGATAATAATAAAATCCCGGGACAGTTCCCTTTCGGGAAAAGCCGTGCCGGCGCGGCCCGCGGCCGCGGGTGCGGGGGCTCGCTGCGCACCCCGCGGGGCTCCGCGTGCGTCAGGCGGCGAGTGGCGTCAGCGGGCGCGGAGCGGCGGGGAGGGGGCAGCGGGAGGAGGGGGGAAAGAGGGAGGGACCTTCGTCAGGAGGCGATGGCGGTACCGCCGTGACATCACCCCGCGGCTTATATACTTGGGGAAGGGTCTGGGTCCCCCGTCTGGTGCCTGCAGCCGCCCGTCAGCACGCGTGCGGAGGGCGAGGAGCGGCGCGGCTCTGTCTGTCTCTGTCTCTCTGTCTGTCTCTCTCTCTCCGTCTCTCCCTAGGATTTATGGACTTTACTTTCTAGAGGGCGGCGCGGCAAGGATGAGAGTCCAGCTGGTGTGCGTGGTGCTGCTGGCCCTGGCCTCCTGCAGCCTGTGCTCAGGTAAGTGCCCGCCGCCTCCGCCGGGCGCGCCCCGCACCGCCCGGCCCCGAAGCCCCCGCGGCCGCTCGGCGCGGAGCCGCTCCCGCAGCCGTAAGAGGGACCTGATGGAAGGAACTGAAGTCGCTTCGGGCTCCCCTGGCTGTCCCCATTAGGCGCCCGGGAGCCGCCTCTGATAACGGGCTCTGGCCAGCATCATTGTTTTTTGTATCACTCCTCCAACTTTCTCCCTTCGTATAAGCCGTTCCCCCTCACCGCATCCATACCACGGCAATTAGTGTAGGCTAGTCATTGGAAATACAAATTAGTGCAGACCATCTGCTTGTTGCGCTGTGGTTCATTGAATATCATGTATTGCCAAATTAAGACACAAATTGTAATTTCTGCAACTCATGAATAGCTGCTGTGATCCAAATCAACATGAATATGTATGCCCTTCCGTCACTTTTTAGAAAGAGACATATAACTTTATTATCTGGAGAAAAAGTTGCTAACAACCAATCTGAAATTATGACAAAAAAAAAAAGTGCTGGAGCACAGGCAGATCACACAGTAAGAAGGTTGATGTAAATGCACTTCTTCTCCAAGAGCTTTAAAAAGCTCAAAAGGGGGACAATATATTAAAATGCATTTCCTGCTTTGAAAAATGACACATCTTAAGCATCTGCCATTTATGTCTAAAGTTTAGGACCAAATAGGTATGGTGATAGTTAAACAGGTGTACATACGTATATATGAAGCAGAATAGACTGCAAAATCCAGTCTTAACTAACTTGAAAATCAATTTTTAACTCCACTAAATTACCAGGTAAATTTATAGGCAACTTCATTTTTCAACTTCAGTGTTCAGAAGGACTCAGAATTCTTAATTCCCACTTTAGATGGAAGTTTCCAGTTTGTATTCCCCTGCAGAAGAAAAATGTAAACCACATAATACCTGCATTTTATTACAGTTTAAATATAATTGTCTTGTATGTTATAGAGAATGCATGATCTTAATGACAAAGCTTAACATTTTTTTTCTCCCCATATATTTCTAAACTTTTAAAACAAATTCCTCACTAGTATTTTTGGTGAAGCAGTTTCAAACTCAACTCGTTATACAGCCTGAATGAAAGACCACTAAAGTAAAAAAATTTAAGTGGGAATTAAAATATGTTCATAGAAAAAAACCCAGAAGCCAGATTGTGTAGGGAACTAACAAAATGGTTTATCTGCTTGAAAATTTGCAATTATTTGTAAATGAGAAATGCCACAGAGAACCTGTTGTGAAGGGGCCCAAATAATTTGTAACTAATATGGACAGTTATACCATAAAAAAAAAATTCTTTTGAAAATGTTTGCCCTCAGGTGGAAGTGTGTACGTGTAGAATGTAATTATTCCTGTAAAATGTGAATATATGAATAGAAACTATTTTTTCTTGTCAGTGGAACCAATGATACATCAAACTGTGTGAATTTCTTTCTGATTTTAACAATAATGTGTAACTAGACCTTTTATACACTGTTCTCTGAGAGTCTGTTCTTTTTATGCTTTTGCTCCTCATCCATCTTTTTTGACTCCTGAATTACATGAACTTCCTTCTCTCCCTCCAAGCCTTGCTTTATTCTTCATTCAAGGAATCTTGACTCCTAAATAATGTCCTCTAGATTTCTTTTTTTCAGTCCATATGCTTGTTAATGCCTTCCTTCCCATCTTTCATGCCTACAGCTATCTTCCAGCCTTGATGTGTGGAAGCTATCTTCCATCCTTTACAGAAACAAAAGCCAGGTGCTAACCAGGCACAAGTCCCTTTATTGTTCTCAGCTGGTGTGATCCAGGACCCCGCAAATCATGATGCTGTCATTGTGTGTGTGCTCACAGGAGATGTGTCATTGGTAGGAATTCAGCTGAGGTGATATTGTGCTGCCAGCAGAACTTTGGCTAATGGTAAAGCTGGAAAAACTGACTGCCATTCCTGCTGAAAGGGCTGAAAGGCATTGGAGGTTGGAGATCAGTTGTTAGTGACTTGCTGACTGGTCTACAACTAGTCCTATTTAATATGAAAATTTTAAACATTAACTAAGACATTGTAGATCTGCATTACAGCGAGTCACTTAAATGCCATTGCTTTGATGCTAAAAATAAAGAATGAATCTATTGTGCTGGTAATGCAAAGGTAAGCAGGAGCATCTCTACAGAGGGAGGGGATATGTGTGACACACACAGGTTTTTGATTATTTAAATAATAATCAGGAATAAGAAGCAGTGCAACAATACAAAATGCAGTGACTTAGGAAATAATAGAAATTCCTGCTAAAAGCTCCTTTTAAAAGCTCCCAACCAAAGCACAACTGTTGGAAATCTGAGGAATAAAAGACATTAACCTGTTATGTAACCTGGTTTTTGGGGTTTTTCAGCCACAAAAGACAAACAAAACCAAAAGACATGGTAGACAGCTGCCCTCTGTAGCTAATGGTAAGCATTAAGGTAGTTAAGTATTGAGGCTTCTGAACCAAACTGTGCTGTGCTGTTCTCTCTTGAGAACACATCAGGGACAGAAGAGGGCTGCTCTGATGAGCTAGAGAATGCAAGGTTTTACATGGAATGAGAATAGGTGAGAGTCCAATAAATCTGGGCATAGCCTTTCAATGAAGTATTTATGGGATTTCCAGGGCAATGGTTTTTGACCAAAAAGATACTTGCACTTGTTTGCTAATCTTGTAAGGACACACAAAAACACTAAGCTGGGAAGGCCAGTGGTTCCTCTCAATAAATACATGATGGGTAAATATTACAAATAGAAAGGTATTAGTTATAGTGTAGGAATTTATTTGCAAGCCATGGATGCATTTGTAATTAGAAATAAATTAGACTTGAAATCAGAAGCAAATGAGTGAGCACTGCTATTTAGAAGAATTTCCTGAGGAAGAAACAAAGTGACAGTAGTGGTGAGCTATATTAAGATTGAACATGACTGATTTTTAAGAGCATTGTAATGAGTGCCTTCTGTGCTGACAGAAACCTGTGACACATTAGCACAAACTTGTGGTCCCTTACAGTCTCATGTTCCGTGACAGGTAGTGACACAACATGGTGATGATCCCTGAAATGAAGGCACAGGCAGAATCTATCCACAGATTCAGTGGTAGGGTCTTACATGCCAACAGCAATGATTATTTTAAAGAAAGTGAGATATGACCTATATGAATATGGAATATATTTTGGTTTAGTATAGTTTGAAATACTAGTGCATTGTTTGGTTTTGGACTATTGGTATTCCAGGAAAGGCAAAAGCTATGTGGAACTGTATTTCACCTAAAGTAAAAAATTGATTCCTTACATTTTTTCTCTTTGAGCTGTGATTGCTGCTACCAAGGCACCAGATCTTCACTGTGATTCTCATCTTCATCTTGTGATGCTGTGTGTAGAAGTGTGTCTGTGTGTTTTCTCTTTCCACAGCAACTTCTACCCTGTTTACCAAATCACGAGTCTTGCGAGTCTACTGAGCTATCAAAGGTCGATTAAATGAGTAAAGAAAATCCCTAGACTACCAGTCAGAATACTTTCTTTTTGTTTATACGTTGTCAAGAGCTTGTATCATAAACTGGTCAAGATCAATTTCCTCATATCAATAAAAATACGCTTAATTAAATTCAGACTAATCAAGAATATTGATTATTAATCAAGTAATCATAACTGCCACTTACATAAATAATTACTACTTAAATAAATATTATTCAAAAAAACATTCAATTTTTTCTTCCAAAGTAAGCAAAGGTGACAAATACTTATTATGAAAATAATGAAGAATATTGCAGCAGTTTTGTTATACTGAAGGAACTGCACTTTAATGAGCCTTTCTGCTTTGAAACTGAGATAAATTAACAGTTTCATTCAGTTAAATAAGCTTGATCACACTTTAATAATGTATTTTAATACTATGTTGCTGTTAACTGAAGACTCCTGACAGTCCCTCTAGGTCGCTGATGTTTGTTGTTTATTCTAAAAAATCATTTAATTATCCAAGTTCTGTATACTGAACTGAAATGTCCATGATTTATGATCAAATAATAAACATATGTTTCTGGTTTATTCCCAGATTCAGAAGAGGAAATGAAAGCATTAGAAGCAGATTTATTGACCAATATGTACACATCAAAGGTAATTATTTTTCTTCCTTTACCTGACAGGGAGGGAGCAAATGAATTCTCATTACAAACCCAAAAGTCTTTACACAAAGTAATAACCTATGGTCTAGACAGAAAAGTTCAGTGTTAGGTTTTACTTTGGTGCAAGATTTTCTCCAGTTCAAAGGAAATGCAAAGGTGTTGATGTGACACACTAAACATGTTCCTCAGTTGTAACACTGGTACTTTCATTAAACTGTCAAAACTGTGTTATGCTCGGAGATGTAAATTTATGTGAGGAAATGTGTTTCCAATAAGATTATGCCCGATGAAAGCTAAATTAACCTTGAGTCAAATCTGTAAGTGCTGTTTTTATGCAGAACCCTTCCTATATGCTTACAAAATTAAGACAATCATAAAGCAAAACCAGTTAATACATATGCCAATTTTGGTTTAGGATTTTAATCATAGTGCCAGGAACATGGGGACATGACTGTGAAAATACTAACTTTGTAAATGACGTTTCCTTGACAGGTTTCCAGACTGTGAATAATATTTATGTTATTGAATATGAATTTATAAAAATTCAGTGAAAACCTCATATTGACAAGGTGAAGCAGTAAGTGTTGCATGTATGTATTGGACAGGTTGACATGCTGACACTTTCTCAACACAATTATATTCCATAAATGATCTAAGAAATATAGGTCTGATATCTTCAACGACATATAAAGAACAAACTCTGAAACAAGTGCTATGGGTTTAAAGGTGAATATTTTAATTAATTATTGCAATATAGTTTAAGTGTTACTTAAATGTAATGGAAAATAAAATGAGAAATGAAAAATTTCTCCCCCCAAAAATAAATTTTCATAAGCCAATTACTAGTTGAAGGTTAAAGACTAAACTTGCCAGGATGACTTCTGCATATATTGTATTTAAGTATTGGTGGCCTTTTCCACAGGATTATTGGATAGACTAGAAGAAGTATGAGGCCAGAAAATGCATTTTCTTTGTCTGGTCTGGCAGTTCTTAGATCTCAATGTTCTTTACTGGCATGATAGTTAACCTTAGATTACAAAAAAACCTGTTGGCTACTCACTCTTCTGGTACAGAAGGTACAGAAGATTTAATAACTTCTCCTTTTCTGAGACATAGTTAGATGTAGGAGGCTGACAAAAATAGGTTTTTTGCTGTGTGGCAAAGCATAGCATGCCCTAGAATAAAACCCTGCAGCTCTTGGTATTTCTGCTACTGACTTTAGTGGATCTGTGAACATAACGTCCATCTTTTCCTCCCTCTCACCACAGGACACAAGCTCAGGTAATTCCAAATGCACAAATATATTGAACCAGTTAATAATGTCATAATGTTTGCCATAATACTCTTAAGGTTTTTGATGTCATGTAGCTTGCTGTTTAGCTTTCTTAGGGTATTTACCACAGTCAACTGACACTTGAAGTTCACAGAAGCAGTAGATTCATGTTGGAGACATTGCTTTAATTCTGTATTATACTGCCTTAAATCACCATCTAAAGTTCATTAGTTGAATATATGTTGTCTCTTGACATCAAAGCAAGAAGTGGTGGAAACACTAAAAACCGTGTATCAAATCTTCTACGAGAGTAATATCACCATCCCATTCATCACTGAAATGCTTTTTTTTTCTGTTGTCCACTGCTAGATCTTAACCCTCATTACAAGCAATTGTGGTTCTGGTGTGATAGAAAAATTTGAAGACAGTATATATAATGCCTGGTGATTTTTTTTTTTTGTTGTTGTGTCTGAGATCTGGTTCCATTTGAGGGCAATTACTGCTAAATTGCACAGACTGTATTTGATACTGACTTGGTAATCAGCAAAGGAAATCCTAACAATTTAAACAGCATTAAGATGGGAAAAAAAGTACTGTTTATGAAATCTGGGGTCTAAAAGGGCAGCAAAATTGATTATCACTTGTGGGTTCAGTATTTGATAGAACAAAAATCTACCTAAGCAGGCACTTGTGGACTATAGTATCAAGACTACAGCCAGGGCTTCAGCACACCTTTTGCAATAGTCAGTAGTCTATCCAGTATTATGGGATGAATTGCCTTATGCCTTTAACTTAACAGACTGCTGTCACGTGCCTGCTTCCCCTGTTCAAGTTGCTTTTTAAAGTCACCTGTATGCTGAATCACTCTCCACCCTTAAAGAAGTAGTTCATGCTTATTGCAACCTATCTTTGACACTTAATACAGTTTGTCACCCTTCCCTGCTGTTACATCTCAGCCAAGACACAAGGATCAAACAAGTCCTTAAAATAATGCTCTAGCTGTCTTTTTCCTAAGATAAAATCCAAAAAGCCATTTGGAAGAGCTGGTAAAACAACAAAACCTGACTTGTCAAAAATATGTGGACAGTTATCTCTTGTCTCTCTTTTGTTTTAAATAGAAAACTCTATTCATAATAAAGAGATAACTCTATTTCCAGCTTCCTAAATGCTTGCCTGAAGCCACTAGTTGCATGAAGAATCTTTTTTGAACTCAAAAAGATTGAAACAATGTTATTTAGAGGGGGGGAAAAAAACTAAAACAAAAGTATTCCTTGGAGAATATATCAGCCCTAGAATATACTCCACCTTTGGGATCCCACCCAATATTAATTTTCTGAAGTCATGGACCCACTGAGTTTTCATTGCTGTAGGATGCCTATTTATGACTGCATTTGCCCAGAGAGTTTAGCCTCCCTGTCAGAGGAGCTGCCTACAAGTAGGAGTAACCTACAGCTATCTAGGAGCTCATGACTTCCTGACTCAGTCATCACATAAAAATTAATTAGGTTTACAGGCATTAATATACACCATGGAAGAACTTCTTCTTTAACAGAACTCAATGCTATATCTGATTAAAGATATTATTTCTATGGTTACAGTCTGAACAAAATTCAACTGCTGCTATGGAAAGGAACCAATCCCAACTAGGTTGGGATTTTTACTTTGTAATGACTTTGCTTTTTATCTGCTTTTACTAGATAAAGACAGGAATGTAAAAAGCAGATATCATTTTTCTTAATGAAAAACAGCATTTGGGATGTATGGATGGATTGTAATAAAAGAAGTATCTTAGGCAAACTATCAGGGGTATCATTCAACCATAAATAGAAATATGATATAATTTATTACTTGGGAATCTCTTTTGTCTTGCATAGGACAAGCATGTTGTCAAAGAAGGAAATAAGCTTATTTCAGTTTCTTAGATGATCTTAAATTCTCTTTCCAGGTCCGTGAAGTGTGAGAAATTATATATTTGATTCTTATTTTACAAGCATGTTCAACTGTGAAAATGCATACATCACATTCACCTCAGTATTCATCTACCTTTTAAATTCTAGTTCATACTGCAGTCTCCTTTGCTTCTTCAGATCATTCCCAGATATTTTTCAAGTTACTCTTAAAAAATCAGTTCTACTTTGGCAGATAAGAGTTCCTTGTGTTATTGTGTAGGTGTTTTCCAAAACATGTGTTGAGCTACTGTACTTGATATTGCTTAGACCTGTGTGGAAAATATATCACATATTGTAAAGTAACCTGAAAATTTGGATTATCATAATCTTAAGCTGGTTTCTTACATGTACCTTTAGGATAACTGCCTCAGATGTTTTCCAAAACCCAAACAGCAAAGTAGTCTGATTTTAATGCTTGCTGTAATAGTGGAGCAGAAAAATAATGTGACTGCTCTGTTCAGTGACTGGACATGACCTGGAAAACTCCATGTTCAATTAAAATAACCTAAAATTCACTCTGACTGAATTGTTAATGGTAGCAGTAAGTATTTTTATGCGGGTACACATTTCAGGTGTACCCACGTAAAAATACTTTGAGGTGATATATGCATGGCATCAGTAGGAATGAGACTCCCTTAACAAATGAAATATTAGTTAGAAGCTTGCAGACAGCACTGCAAATTTATTTTCTCCTAATCTCATAAGTAGAAGCTAAGACAATTTTCACCTAAGGAAATCTGCTATTTAAGTATTTTACTAATACACAGAGGAAGGTTCCTTTATACATAGATGTGCATCAGACTGACAAAGTAGTAACTTTAGATCAAAAAGATTCTATAAATTATGAAAGAAGGCATGAAAAATTACCCTACCCTTTACTCTTCTCTTTCCATCCACTGGAATATTTTTGGGTCTTACTACTTAAGAAATCTTGCTTGCTCATGTAGCACTGCCTCTAGTTTCTATGCTCCATTGCAATTTGCAGTGTTAGTTCACATTTCTTTTGTATACCCAGGAGAGAACAGTGAACTGGAGAAGCCTCCTCATTTGTCATGGAAAGCTCCATATTTTTATATTCAAAAATATATTAAAACAGACCAAAGAACATTTTGAAATCGCATTGGGCATTTGGTTTTTTCCCTAGTTTAACTTCTGTTAATAAAATTAGATATTCTGCAAAAAGAATAATTTTAACTTGAAACCGTCACATCTTTTTAAATAATTTGATAGACTAACTAGGGCACTTCAGTGAGAAAACAGACAAACTCAAAGTAAAGAGTGCAGAACCAATTACAATCTTCCAAATAAGATTTCAGATTTGTTTTCTTAGCCTCAGAACAAAAACATTTTTTTTTTTTTTTTTTTTTTGAATGCTGTCAGGAATCTGAGAATGCCCAGCAATTTTATTAAAAGGCTAAATCATTCTCATTTTGAAGGGCACTCATGTATCAGATGTATGTCGGAGTAATGATCATGGCCAAAAGAAAACTTTTTGTAACTAATGCATCCACATTCTCAATTAGTGCTGTCAAGTATGTGTGAAAGGCAATGTCTGTGTTAGTGTCATACCTACATTTCACTCCGTACATACAGGAAAAGGAGCAACTACATTTCAGTTCATAGGTAAGGTGCAGTCCTAATGTGCACAGCAAGGAAATCCTCACCAGGAATAAATAGGAATTTGCTATTTGGCTTTTGATTGGAGATTGCTATGTCATGAGTTCTAGTTTAAGGAGACTAAATTCTATGCTCAGCACTAAAAGGAGTACAGTGTGGAAGAAATAATTAATAGTGGGATTGTGAAGAAAATGGCAAAATCATGAAAAACAGTCAATGAAATAGGAATTAAGTTTTAAACTTACTTTTTTGCTATTGATAATCAAAATGGAAGAAGACTACTGCCACAACTGCTTGGAATAAACAATACCAGTAGAAAAGTAAAAGTCATGCTTATCAGCATTTCTTTAAAATGATTTAAGAGCTCATACGTAATGGAAGATACTGGAACAAGCAAAATTTGAGACAAACCATGGTGAAAATTCTTATTTTCTATCTTACTGTAACATGTCTGGACAGATTCATTATGGGCCACCTAAATACAGTTGGTCTCAGTTTCTCAGTCCAGTTGCCAAATCAGGAAAACTTTTTTTTCACAGCTATGTTTTATCTTTGCTCCATCTTCCTAAGCTTGTTGACCTTCAATTAACGTCTCCTAGTCTCTTGACTTTCCAACACTCAAAATTCCTGGGGCTTACAGATTCTAGTAACTTCAGTCCTAGACTCATCAGACAGCTTGTCCTGAAGCAGGGACTCCATTCCTTTTCTCAGAGAATTTTTGGATGACTGGTATTTGTTCTGAACTAGGGAGGAGTGTCTAGTTAACCACAGGCATCCAGCTTGGATTCCTGAGCTGGGAATTTATCCAGTGGGTTTGATTCATTATCCTTATTTACACCTGTGAATTTGTATTATATTAATTTCCATCTGTGTTTTTGTTTGCACCTGTGCAGAATGACTATGAAATGCTGCCATTCTGGTTTGGTAGCAGTTTAGCTTTTTCATCATTTATATCTACCTGGGGGGTAAAGCTGCAAGGAAGCAAACTTGGCGTGTGTAATGAATGAGTTGTCCTAAGTTCAGCACTCTAATTATTGTCTAAAAGTTGACCAGATGAAAAGCACTTCAGAAACATAAACTCATTTCTAACAAAACGTTTGGATGCAGCACATGAATACAAAAAACCCAAAATACGTTAAATCGTTGGTGTTTTTATTTTCAGATTAACAGAGCAAAACTTCCTTACTGGAAAGTGACCCTGCTAAATGTCTGCAATCTTGTCAACAACATAAACAACCAAATGGGGGAAACAGTAGAGGTAGATGAGGAGGATCTGGTTCCAGGAAGACAGCTCCCTGCTGCTCTGGATGGCTTCAGCTTGGAAGCAATGCTGACAGTATATCAGCTCCAAAAAGTTTGCCACAGCAGAGCCTTTCAGCATTGGGAGGTAACGCAAACTGTCACAAATGCATGTTTCTACTGCTATTAAAATCTCAGGCTCTGTTTTTAGTGATGTAAAAGTCCATATCCATGTCACCTCCATCATATTGTCTGAGCTTTCCTTCCCTTTCGTATATTCCCTAATACATCTAATATGCCTCTTTCAGTAAGAGTACTGAATTAGCGCAGTTTCTGATGACCTGATTGTATGTTTTTTACAACAATCCATGGATAAATGAGAACTTTCTTAACTACGTACTTTCTCCACTCTTTGTGCCATTCCACGTAACCAAACAAACATATGAAAGCCATCACTATGCCAAAAAACATAATTAATATCTGCTTAACAGACATGAAGTTATCATAGATCTATTGAAGCATAAATAAACATAGCCAGTGTTTCTGTTTGAAGACCCTAAGGCAAACTGGATTCAAAATGCAGGGATACATGCCCATGTGTACATACCATTTTAATAGGTGCTCTGGTTTTCTAGCCATTGCTAGGAAACTAGCAACAAGGTAACTCCTGCTTTTTGTTTCCCTCCACCTAAAGAAGGCCCTGGAAGTTGACACTGTGATTGTATGAAGATTGCTGCTCTTAAATAGTGATTGTTTATAGTCCATTTGTGATATTGAGTTTAGTACAGTGATTACAGTGATTACGCAGAAGCACACTAGGCACAATCCACTTGCATTGCTAGATATTACACTAAAAGCTGCTTTGTGTAGTGAAAAAAGATAACTCAGTGTCACTATTCACTTTCCAGTAAAGCAAATGTTTTCATCTATCTCGGGTTCATGTACAGTCTAGCTGAATCCAGATCTTTTTTGTTTGGTTGGTTAGTTTTCATTTGTTGTTTGGATTTTTGTTTGTTTTGTTTTGCTTTGCTGAGTCATAACTCTTTATGTTCCCAATCCTCATATAAGCTGGGGTGCTCCATGCAAAGGACTGCAACCTCCTTGAGAACCACAGTTTTCTGAAGACTCTCTTTGTCAGTGCATTTATTGCTGGAGAGGAGCTACCCTAGAACCAAATGTGCAATAACCCATATGTCTTATTCACAGTTCCCTGCTTTGCAGGAAGTTGTAGGTTAAAATATTTCTCAAAAGATGAAACCAGCAAGCAGTGCATGTAGGTGTTTAACCTAAATGTGTGATAACAGAGTGATAGTCATTAGAAAACTTTCAGTCTATTTGAGTTTTATTCTAAGGAGGATATACCATCTTTCCTCTCTAGTCAAAACCAATTATCTAATTTGTTGAAGTGGAATTTAAATATCATAGGAATTTAAATATCTGTAGGGCTCAGCTTATCTTCAGCCTGATTTTAAACTTTTACCTTCTGTGCCTTGAGTTTTGTCTTTTTTTTTTAATTAATGCTGCAGCTAATATAGTAAAGATTTTTCTTGGTGTCAGATGTTAAAATAATATTTTCTTAAAATTTTGAGGAGTTTATAATCTTCCTTACCAAAAAAAAAAGAAGATAACATTGTGTCTCTTCTTGTGTCCCACAGTTACTTCAGCAAGATGCTTTTGATCTAGAGAACTCAAGCCAAGAAAAGGAAATCATGAAGAGAAAAAATCCCTATATTCTGAAGCGGCAGCTACATGTGAACAAAGCTAGAAGACCATACATACTCAAGAGAAGTTCATATTACTGATGCAGCAGAAGAAAACAATGTATATTTAGTTCATAGGTAACTGTGCATTATGGTTATCTTATCTGAATCTAAAATCATACTTGTGTGAAAATATACTCTGGAAAATCAAGATGATAACATAGCTGTGTCTTTTTTGCAATTGCTGTTTCTTGATTGTGAATTTTTCCTACTTGAGATTAATTGGACTAATACATTTGCGAATAAAACTAGTTTTTAAGCATGATATATTGTACAAAACTGAGATTTCAACATGCTTTCAAACAATCTTGTAGTCTTTTCCAGTTTTATAAAGCACACCAACATAACACCAAGTAAATTGATATTGTCCATAAATCCTACTGAGAATCTTACAGTTTCTTATTGCAACACCTCAAACATGTAAATGTTTCCAAATTTCCTGAATAATACAGTAGTAAGAAGTTCCACAGTATTTTGTGTTTTGACTAGTTTAATTTATTAGGAATAGATGTAAGGAAGAAAAGGATTAACTCTTAAGTGGCAATTTCAAAATGAATATTTAAAATAGCTTGCTTGTAAAGGAATTTTGAATTTTTGACTTCTAATCTATGAATGCTCAGGTAAAAAACAAACAACAAAAAGCTGATTCATGCCCCAGTGCTGTCACTGTTAAAAGTCAAAATGGTAATCTGGTTACACAAGAAACTTGGTGAAGTGTTTGAAAGACTAATTGAAATTAGAACATCTTAAAATTACTATTAAAAGGCATTTCTTTTCCCTCCCCCCACAAATTTGTAGAAAACAGAAGCTTTAGAGTTGAAAACAGTCTTAGAAGCTAACAGAGAAGGGAGGGTCACAGCATGGGAAAGATCATTTTCAAGCCATGAGGAATCAACTGCTGCCTGAAAGTGACATGTTTTCCAGTTCCGTGTTTGTGATGCATGCATGAGATTTGGGATTTCAATGATTCTGGGTTCCAGTTAGGAGGAAAATAGTCTGAAAGGACTGGGGTCTACAACAACCATCAAAATTGAGGGGTAGTCCAAGACCTGTGAAGCCTGGATGTTCAAACCAGAAGGCAAAAATGGGAAGACATTGTTTTTGAAAACTTGCCTGTTTCCTGCTTGAGGTATTTCCTCAAAGCAATTCTTCTTCAACAAATAACCACACCACCACCCCCCCCAAAACAAAAAGCCAAACTAAACAAGGAAACAATCCCCTCACCTTCCACACACACAAATGCCCCCAAACAAACAAGAACCCAACAGAAAACCCAAACACTTGGAGAATTTTCAAATCCTCCCACAAGTTTGTTACACTTCGTTTCATGGGGAGGGATGGAGTTTTTAAAGTAAAATGTATTTTTACTATATTAAAGCTAATTATGTTTCCTTTCTCACTGCAAATATTATTAATTAGTTTATTCATTCAATAACCCTTAAATGCATGCACTGACAAGAAATAACTGAGCATACACTAATTATTGCAATAATCATTATGACTCAAATACAGCAAAGCAATTAAGTACATTCAGTCTCAGTGTTTTAAATTCTTAATGTGCTTAAGGGCTTTGCTTAAATAATTAAACTCACACCCCTTACTTTTTTCACAAAGCACATTGAATTGGGCTGGAGACTCAGCATGGTCTCAAGTGGTTAAGAAACATCTTATTTCCAACAAACCTGTAAGATCCCTTGTCCTATTATGGATATTTGCATTCTAAAACACCTTTTTCTCTGAAATAACAAAGCAGAACAGTTTGTTCCAAAGTTCGTTGTTTGCAGTACCTGAGGAAAAAATAAAAAGAAACTTCAAATCACTTTTTCATGGGAAAAAACCAGAAGAATACGACAAAAAGAAATAAGTTGTCATTGTATTTTTCTCCTATGTTCAGTTTAAGAGTATAAAAGCTAAAAAAAAAAAAAAATAGGGTAAGATAATGTGGTTGTCATCTGATTGAGAACGTAAATTTTTCAGAAACAAGCACCCTTCCATGTCTCATTTTGGAGGTGATTTAGACAGTCACGGTAATGGCTTATGACCTCAAATGATGATACTCACTGTTCCATCCTCATCTAGTGTTCCACACTACCTTGTGACCATGTATTTGTTCTTTGCAGTTCAGAGCTGACAGATTAGTCAGACTTGCTGGAAATGGCATTAAATAACCCATTTCCTTTCAGCAGACTGTGAATCCACACACAGCCAGCTACTGTGTGTCACTGGTGGAGACAGAGCTTAAAGTGTGTCTGGAAAGTACACCTTGTCAGTTGTCCCTAGTCTCTGATGGAGGTGTCAGGAATTTCATTCAGTGTGATAGTCTGAACTAGGTGAGGAAGCAAAAACTTTAACTGAAACATGGTCAGTTAAGCTGAAAAAGCCAGTGCTGGCCTTTCAGTTTATTGGTCATTCATGAAAAGCAAGCATGGCAGTATTAAAATACTAGAAAACACAAACTATAGAATTAATCCAGGTGCTCAGAGCTGTTAAAGGAAATTTTGCAGTCTGAGAGACTTTCTTGCTTGAAATCTCTTCTCTCTTCTAGCTGTTCCTACCTCCTGATGGCCTCACTGCTGTGAAATCGCAGCCTTTCTTTAGCCTTCATTTTTAGATGATGGCAGAAAAAATATAGGCTTAGGCATATTTGTCTCTATTCTGCATGTCCTTTCAGTGAGATCCTCAGGGTACCTGCCTCACCCGTTAACTGTGCACTGCCTGCAATATCCATGCTGCTATATTTGCAGCAGGAATGAGTGCTGGATGAAGTTCAAGTCAGAGCAGGCTGTCATAATATGTAAACTTACTAATTCAGAAACTTAGACATTTCCCTTCCCTTCCCTTCCCTTCCCTTCCCTTCCCTTCCCTCTGTTTAAAAATGTTATTTTGGAGACCATTAATTAAGAGAATGCTACCTTTTCTTAAAGAACATCTTTTGATATGGGCAATTTTGCTTTATAAAAGCAGTTATTGAGGGATGTTCTGTCTCTTTCTATGTCTTCAGAGGGGCACATTTTTCTTATAAATTCCATTACTGACTTTTTAATTAAGTTCAGAGGTTAATAATTATACCAATTATTCAGAAACTTCATACTTAACTATTTCTTTGACTCTTAAAATATTGGATATGGTCATACAGTTATTGCAGAAACCTGTCAGTACTTTCTAAAAGAGATTTAAATGGAACTGAGATTTAATTTGATTTTATATATTTTTAGGTTATCATTCATAATATTTCAAGTGCCCTATGCAGGAAAAGTAAAACAAAGAGAAATGAATAATTTTATCATCTTTGAAGCATATATTTGTTACGTTTTCTTTTAAAGAAACATTATAATATAATAGTTGCTGTTACCAAGGTTAAAGGCAGTGCTGATAAAATTAGTGTTCAATTCTTAAGTCTTGCTTGTGGTATATTACAAATTTTGATCTTTTCTGTATATTCTATTATAAGTCAAAATTTTGGTTTATGTTTTAGGTAAGAGTTTAATGGATATGCTGTAAACAAAGTAGATGACATGTTGAGTTTTCAGATTAAGAGAGATTTAATTTTGAAATGTATGATATTGGCTGTGTCTCATACCCAACTCCTAGTGAACACAAAATGTAGACAAAATCAGTCTTGATCTCCATTATTTTCCCCCAGGATTAGTTATCAGTTTGCACTGTGGAGTATCAAATTGAAGATACAAGCTACCACTACAATAATGTCATGTTGGAGGGCAGAAAGAGGAGCAGGTTTTTCCTAAATTCCCCAAGGTTCCAGACTGATTGTTGATGTTCTCCACATTTTTTCTGACTGAAAGCAGTGAGAAAATAAGAGTTTAAGATAATCTGCAAAATAAACTGTGCTGACTTCTGTGGTATAATGAAAGAGTCAGCACGTGGATCTCACTCTCCAGGAAGCAAAAAAAAAAAAAGTGGAAGAGAGGGGTTGACCTCTGCAAGGAACCTGGAGAATGGGATTTTAATTGCTGCCAAATGCAAGCGTTGAGAATTCACGAGTGAGGCTGCAAAACCCTGAAAATAGATAGATAGATAGATAGATAGATAGATAGATAGATAGATAGATAGATAATTATCCCTGACACCTAAATGAAGTAATAAATATATGTCAAATGATTTTTGTTTCTTTCCATTTACCAGACTGCTAGGGAGCATTAGTATCACATATCTAAGCTTAGTCAATAAGAAGAGCTTAAACATACTTGCTTGTTAAAATTAATTTCTACTGAAACTTGACGTTCTCATCCAGCCTCTCGAATCCAGCGAGTGTCATATTACAACACACAAAAGCACAGTATTAATGACCAGATTTCAAAATCATCCAAATCCAGGATACTTGGATGGGTCTGCCAGACCAATCAAACAGACAGGAATAGGAAGAACTTTGTGGTACCTCATTAGTAGGCAAGCTTTGTCTGACTGAATGGCTCCTCTGAGGTAGCAATATGGGGAAATGACATGGGAGCCACCCAGTAATTTTTGGAGGGTGTCGGCTATTAAGAAACAAAGCCTTCAGGATCTCCTGGTTGCCCAATGAAGCCTTGCTTTTTCCAAGCAGTCGAGAGTGTACAGCTCATATCTCAGGAATTGCATCACACTCCATTGTACAGAAGGAAAACAGAGACTATACAAAGCTGGACTTGAATTACCAAGGAACAGAATTTTTCTGTTTGAGCTCCCAACGGGTCACTTATCAGCCTGTTTTGTCACAGAAGTTACAGTGCGCTGTTAGTCATTTTCTATTTTGCTCTTGCGAATCAGTTGTAGGAAGCTTTTGCAGGATACATTTCTCTTATGGATACATAAAGGGCTACTCAGGTGATCTTCACATTACTTTTTAAGTGACTGACAGCAACATGGAGACCTCTGTCCAGGTGCAATGTCCCAGCTGTTTATTAAATTGTTAATATTATGAGAGTGGATTTGTACACCAGTTAATCTAATAGACGGGAAATATCCTAAATGACAACCTTGACATCATTATTGCAGCTTTTTTGGATTAGTGATTAAAAAATCTCAGCTGTATAACAGATTTTTGTATTCTGGAATTTAAGATTATTTTATCTCCTGTAGGCATTTAACTCAAGGTGTAAAAAAACTATAGAAAAGAAAGAAAGAAAGAAAGAAAGAAAGAAAGAAAGAAAGAAAGAAAGAAAGAAAGACAAATTTTTTGAATGAATAAACTCTATGCGTAAAACTCAATCATTCTTGTCCTAAAAAAACCCCAAAATTAAATATTTCCTACTTTTTAGCAGATATAGAGAAGATCTTAGAAATAGTTTATTCAATAGCACTTTCATGAATGAAATCTGTTGATTATTTTTGTGTACTACCAAATCCTTACGGTAGTTGTATGATCATATGCTGTAAAAGTTGTTGTGTTTTGGTATCTTATTTAATGATCTTTTAAATAAAGAGCTGTTTGGAAAAGACAACTTGCCTTTTGTTCTGTTTAAAAGAAGGGATCAAAAAAATAACACCACACAGAGCAAAGCTGTATATGTATATACCCACAAATGAAGGGCTCATTCAAATTATTCTGAATTTTGCATCATATTCAAAATTTTGCATCATGTGACTTAGAGGAATATGTAACTGCAGAATACTATAGTACCATGGTATCATAGTATTCTGCATCTGATTGCTCCATGACATAGACAACAATAACACAAATTCCTAAATTATTGTCTTTAATATGCAAAGGCACTGAAGTGCTGAAACTGCTGCTGTTTTGAAGATTAAATCCTTGGCAAATACTTCCTTTCTCCTCAAAAGTCCATTTACTGATGGCAGATTTTTCGGATTTTTTTTTCTGATAGTAAAATTAAGAGTTACTATTAGAACAAGGGAGTTGTGAACATTAAGATTTGGGAGTTTTTATAAATACCCCGTGCCCCTCCACTTTACCCACTGTGTTACAGTGTTGAAATGAATGGAGCTGTAGGAGAACAGACAAATGGGAAGGAACATGAAGATAGGTAAGGGACTTAATGAAAAGATGTGCAAAGATGTTAACTGCATGTTCCTTCTGTCTGGCTCCAACCAAAGAGTGTCAGAGCTGGCTGAGGCATGGGTTGTATGTATTTGGAGGGAGGAAAAAAGCAGAGGGGAAAGTCAGGGAAAAGAGGAAAGGGAATATAGTACTGAGTTAAGTCTTGCTTTTGTAGTGTTGGTTAAGACCTGAAGTGTAGATAGGTTAGTAGAAAATAGAAGATGCAGAATATTCTGAAACAGTAGGTGAGTTCCCATCAGTATCTGGGAAGGGCAATCATCTGGCTGGCATTCCCAGCACTTCCCTTGAATGAAGAAAAACAGATTTGAACTGAGATGTTTCAAACTGAGTGGTTTTAAGCAGAAACTGGAACAACTACAGAAAGCTGATCAGGAAAAGGAGGGAGTGCATGGCGAGGGTCAAGAAATACACAAATCAGAGTCAGTTGAATCATTCAGTAAGCCTGGACTGTCAGTACAAGACAGAAATACAGATTGCTGTACATAGTTTGGGATAATCAACACCTATTTGCCCAGGTTAGAGAAACCTTGTTGTTTGAATCTATGTCTCAAGCGAGTTAACACTATTTTGTCACACTGATCTCAGAATTGGAAGACATTCCAGTGTGCATACAAGAGGACACCTCTTTAAGGGAAATGAAAAAAGAACAGAGGAAAGCTTAGATCCAAAGTAAAGGCCTTATCATAAAGCAGAAGCTCATTTCAGTCTTGAAAGGTAATAAGAAACCTACATTTGTAGGTAGCATTCTTCAGATTGTTTTCTCAGATAAAAGTTCAGAGAAAAACTCCAGAAATTCATATTCTCAGAAAGAAAGTAATCTGGAACTGGTCTTTAAAAAAATTAGATTTCCTTCGTGTATCTAGCATAGTTGTGGCAAATCACACTCTACTTCAATGCGTGGTACAGTGACCTGGACCTGAAATCCAGGTTTCTGTGAAATGGATTGATGTAGATTATGAATAAGATCGCTTCTGAACATTCAACAAGGCAGAAGGCATAAAAAGTAATGCTGTGCTAAAAGATTTTTGATGACTTATTAGCAGCTTTCAGTAGTGTGTGAAGAAACATAATGTACTATTTGCAACACTTTCAGAGGCATATCTTGATGTGAAGGAACTGACGTGTACTGTGATAAGTCTTTATTTAGATAGAGAGAGTGTTAAAATGTCTGTAGCACGGTGCTTAAAAACCTGATTTCTGTTCACTTAAACACTTCAGTGCTTTTCTGCTAGGAGTGCATCTGCCCCTTTGGCAACTTGTGTGAATAAGAAAGGATTGCTCAAATTCACTGTTATAGATAGTCCTTGAGATTGATAATATATAAAACTAAATGTTATTTAAACAGTATAGATTTGTACAACCTGAAACAGTTTGGGTAAACAGGGGAAAAGTCAAATAAATGGACAGTATTTCTTTTGCTTATATATAGGTACACATACACATAAACATACACGTACACATAAAGAATAAATTCCTTACTGTGAGAATGGGGAGACACTGGAATAGGTGGCCCAGAGAAGCTGTGTGTGCCCCATCCTTGCAAGTGTCCAAGGCCAGGTTGGATGGGGCTCTGAGCATTGAGGTCTAGTGGAAGAGCAACTAGATTCTCTTTAAGGGCCCTTCCAACACAAGCTGTTCTCTGGTATACGTTCATTTGATACACACAAGCACACATTTATATGTGGAGACACTGCTTTCTTGCCTTATCTCTCTTAGGATGCATCTAGAAGAGCTTTGCAGGGATGTTACTTGACTTTCATGGCCAAAAAAATTAATGTTTATGCTTGTTCTGAGTAAAAAAATAAATGAAAAAGTTACTATTTCATAATTGTTGCTTTTGTTATCAAATCTGGTGAAAACAATGACCCACAGCTCATCTTGTCTGGTTTGGGTGTGAGCTGCACAACTGTGACCTGATGGTCACCTTCTAACATTCAGAAAATCAATTCTGTGTCCTGTACAGTTGCACTGGTCCGGAACTGAGCACACACAATTTGAAGTGAGAGAAGAGGAACTGGTGATGGACAAGCTTCAGTCTTCTAAGGCAGCAGAAGATGTATTATAACCCTCAGATATTGGAAAAGTGATAGGAGGGAAGCCTTCTCTAATCTGGAAATGATGATTAGGTAAAATAGCATAAGAAACTCAAACAAAAAGTGGAGTAAATGGTCACTATTTGGTCACTACTACATGAAGAAAACAGGAACAGAGAGAAAGATGTCATGTTTTCCCCCACATAACATTTGGGCTGTCAATCACAATTTTCCTTCCAATAAGGTTTGTGATTACTGTTGATTTTTTTATCAGATTTTATACACTACCAAGAGAAAATTCAGGATTTGATTTACTGAAATTTTTGTAATATACTGTTTTCAGATGTGCAGTCTTCCTTTAAATCTTTAACATAAAAAGGGTGAGTGGTGAGTTGGTGAATAGCCTGGAGAGAAGGAGAAGACAAGAAGGAAAGAAAGAGAGACAGACTGTCAGAGTAGTCCCTCTTTCTTCTTTTACAATTTAGTAAGCAGCACAGTCTTAGACTTTATTGTTGCAAGACTGCTTCATGTGCTGTAAAGTAGGGAACCAATTTTTCTATAGTTGCTAGCTGGTCTGCATGTCTGATTTGTACTATGTCAATTAAGACTGCATTTTAGAACATTGTACCTTCTGCATGCTGCTATTTACTCAAACTATTTCAAACGGACCAGTTACAAATCAAGGCAGTGCATAAACTGTCGATTCCCACTTGAAAAATTTTCATAGTTTTTTGATTAAATTCCCTGCTTTAGCAGGGAATAAAGGCCCCTTTTCAGATGTAGATAAAGCTATGAGTTAATTAAAAAATTTCTATGACCCAAGCTCTGAGGAACACTTGATTTTGAAAGAAAAAAACCCATGTATTTTCCCTTCCTCTTCTTTTTGGGTGGAGTAGATTAGTTTCTACAGTAGACTTGAGGAGAGGGGTGGCAATACAAGAAGTTTTGTAGAGGATGCTATGAGTTCAGCCATACCATGGCATAGCAGACAATTTGTAATCCAAAGTAAGCAGACCAAATGAATAGCTGTTCTTCATAATAAATGGTCTTATGAGTTTCTGCATTATTGGTGAGCACACAGATGAGGAGGCAGCAGTCAACACAGCAAAGAATAATTTGGCAGAGTATGGATGACAGAGCTGGGAATTTAGGCTGCTTCATGTTTGGTACCAAGGGGTAGAATAACTGTTTTAATTACATTCAGCTTCTGAGACTTTGACTTTCACATGAACAGATGATAATTAGAAAACAGTCCTGCACCAGGCTTGAAGGCTGCTTTTCAAATCCACACAGCTTAGGGTGGAGTGTCAGGACTTGTGTTGAACATCTTACTCCCAGGGGCCTCAAGCTCAGCCTCTGGAACTTAAGGATTAGCAAATTGAACCCTTTCACTCATGAATGAATATCAAGGCACTGCCTGGAGAGGCACAGTGAATAAAGCAGAGACAACAGCATTATATTTTGCCTTTTAAGTTTTTCCTTTGTTAAAACCAGTAACATAGAGCCTCCATTCAGTTCAGATGCTGAAATAACAGTTTCTCAATAGAAGAAAACGTTTCTCTATTCTCAGAGGCAAATAAAAAAGTTTTTAATGAAGAGACCTTTAGCAATTTTTTTTTTTTGCTTTGAAGTGCTTAAATGTCTACACATACAGATTCTAATACAATACCACAATACTTGGAGAAGAAGTGTAAGAGTATAAATTACCTAGAATAAATCTCAGAACATCACAGGTCACATCACTCCCTGCCACCAATATCCATGGCACTTGCATGGCAAAGCATTCATACCCTGTAAGGACTTCAAAATCCAGTGTTTCTAGAGAGTAACTCAGGTCTGGGAGATAGTAGGAATGCAGATGTGGCTTTATGCCCACGCCCATCTGTTAGCTGAGCCAGTGGTTTCAGAATCAGTGGGAATCTTGCATTGAAGCCAAGGACAATCTTTAAGTCAAAGTTAAGTCTTCCTTCATCTGATGTCAGAGTATTTGGAACATTCAAGAGTTGCATCATGATATCTTACTAAGGTTTAAGTATTTGCTTTGGAGTGCCCAGGGCCTTGCACTTAATCCACCAGAAAGGTGCACTGGTATTGCAGATGAGATAGAGAGCAAAATGCAATTAGCAAATTCTTCTAAGAAAAAATAGATGAAAAGAGTGCAGTGAAGAATCACTGCCGAAGGGGAATAGAAAAGACATTAAAAGATTTGATTAAAATATAAGAACTGTGAATAACTATCTCTCCTACTCCATCTATTGAAAATAAAGCTATCTGACAGCTTAAACAATAAAGAAGACACTAGAAGAAAAGTCATACTCTTCCCACTTACAGAAATCTGGATGGGGTCAGATATAACTTAAAAAAATTAGGACTTTGTTTTTCTGTAAAATCTGTGTTGTCTCATAGAGATTCAAATGTGTTCTTCTTAATGGATTATGATTTCCCCTTGCTTTTTAGGCTTTGAAAGGAAAAATAGTCCTCAGCAGTTGTTTTTTTTGCAATATACCACCATCTGGTGGAAGTAAAGAGAAAAACAAAGATTTTGAAGGTTAACCTGTCTTGGTAATTGAGAAGCTTTAGTTACCTAGTACTAATTGTCTTCAATGGGCTCTTCAGGATTTAGAACACCAAATCGCTTTAAACAGTGTAATTTTCAAATTTCTCTATTCAGTTTATTTGCTTCAATTATTTACTTTTAAGAGGCCCAAGGATATTCTTAAAACTAAATACACACTTCAGTATTTCTTAATATATCTGATCTGTAAGACAAGGTAGAATTTTCCATATGGTGATATAAAATGCTTCAAAATATTTTTCTAGATATCAAGCAAGACTTTTCATATAAACTATACACTACTCCTGTATATTTTAGGTATTGGTAGAATTTAAATTTTTTCTTTTTCAAAAAAATTGTTAGCAAGATTACCTTCTTTGTGTTATTAGGGCCTTTTTTTCCCACAAATTTTTGATTAAAATCTTAGGGGAAAAGGTCTAGTCTTATTGCCTATGCACTTTGGGAGCTAAACTTCATTTTACACTGCATTGAAAATTCACGGGTTACCAGAGTTTGCAATATGAGCTGATATAGTATCTGTGCTCTCTCTGTGGTCACCATGTTCTTTCTGTGCTGTCACTAATAAATGTTGTTAGATATTGTGGGCACAAGATTGGAAATAAAATACATATCTGTTAAAAAAAAAAATCTTTCCAGAAAAATATAGGGGTAAAAAAGCACCAAGCAACTATATTGATAGTTGTTTTGCATTAGAACTAAATGCTCTGCTCTGGAGATGTTTATCAGGATCCTCAGTGTCTCTGCTATTTTTTTGCCACCTGCTAGGCTCACAAGCTAAATACTCAGGCATTGCAAATGTCCACTGGACAATTTTTTGGGGAATTGAGGTATGCTACTTACCACCAGATGCTGGGGAATTTGCAGCAGAAGGACCTAAGCAGTCTTAAAGACAGGCATCTTATGCAGTCTGGGCAACCAGCAAATCAGCAAAAGCTTTCCAGGGAATTAGGAGTCTTGCTGAGCTCAGTGACATGATCACAGCCAAGGGTCCTGTCTGCCAGTTTGTGCTGGAGTTTTGGCAAGATCAGCCAGTCCATAGGAGTGTGCCAGGCCAGAAAACTGTCATTTTTAAAAATAGGAAAATGTTTTCCTATCACATTTTAACCAGCCCTAAGAGCACACTGTGGACATAACTGTGCACTGCCATTGTAACAACTGCCCTTCACATACTTGATAGAGGGGTTCTCTCTGATCTCTAGAAAGCCAGAGGGAATGCAGCTGGCAGGGGAAGATCTTTGATGGTGCAAAGCTGCTGAGCCTTTCCAGTGTGCCAGTGAGAAAGAGATCCCAACAGTATCAGGAAAATGTTGAATGTGCCACGTGTTCATGTTGTTTGCCACTCATACGTGGTGGGAGGGGATCTCTTTGTCTTGCCTGCTATTTCCAGTGAGGCTGTGCTCAGGATGGCACAATGCACAGCTGAACCCAGTACCTGCAGATACCTGGTTGCTGCTCTTTGCATGAATAGGGGCTGCCTGTTAAACACAGTTCAATATCCATGACTCTTCTCCTACCTGAGACATTCTGGATGGAGTCAGATATAACTTTAAAAAATTAGGACTGTGTTTCTGCAAAATCATTATTGATATATATTATTTATATGCATTTATAGATTATAAGTGGTAATTTTTAATAAACTATTTTTGTAATGTCAATTTAATTTTGAAGCACATGACTAGAATAATTTAATTGTACTATATCAAACAGGTATCACTTTCATAGTCCACTTAAGCACACGGGACAAGGACTCCAATTTGCTGGGAACAGAAGTTAATGTTTAAGCCATATTGCTGAAGAAAAAATGGGAAACCGAGGTCCAGAGGAAAGTGTAGCTAAAATGACTCAGAAGACCATACCATTTTAATGCCACAGGTATTTATGAACACAAGATGAGATCTATCATAGTAATTTTGAATGGCTTTGTTATAATTGGTATTGCCAGTTTTGTAAGGAGCTGTTCATTCTTTTTCAATCACTTGATGATGAGTTTCACAAATTACTTGTGTCTTGGAACATGAATCCATTCTTGATATTTTTAAGCAAGGTAGATTTAATTTTTGTTTTCAACCTATGTTAACTTTTAAGGAGTGAAAAACAGCATCATTGTTTAAGTGAGGGGTTTTTTTACACATTTTCTATATATTAACAAGTTCTTGTCTTTCCTTTCTAAAACTGTTGTAACATGACTGTATTACATTGCTCCATTACCTCAAGTTCTGTTGCTGTGCAGACACTGTTCATCAATACCTATGACACCAGTGTGTCATCAGTATTGTTTTGATCACAAATATAAACTGTAGCACTAATTGAGCTGTTGTGAGGAAAGTTAACTCTATCCCAGTCAGGCCATTACTGTTAGCTATGACTGATACTGCCCAAAAGTTCTGTACTATGTACAACATCAAAAGCAGTTCCATACACAGCCTTCACCATAAGAAAAAAATTATTTTAGAAAAGACATGACTCCTTCCATTCTGTTCTTCACCTGAAGGAGTGCTTTATTAGTCTACAGTCTCCTTTGTCACTGCTACAAAGCTAATTTCATCTGTCTTGTTTTAAAGCAAAGGTTTAGTTTTCCCCTTCTTAAGGTCTCAAAATTAGTAAACATACCTAGCAGTCCACGAGTTTTATTGAAAATAAAACCCTACAAATACCAGCATGGTGCCCCAAATTCTGGGTGGCTCAGACCAAGGCATGTAAAAGGGAACTTTCAGAAGTTTGGCCTTAGATGTGAGACTGGAAAAGATCAGTGGTTTTTTGTGGGTAGTGTGAATGTGCTGAGTGAGGAGAGTGACTGCAAAGTTTCTCCTGACCCAGCCTAGATCACCCAGCTCTTGACATGCTCAGGATTTCAGTCTACCTGTGGAGCCTTGCTGCTCCTAAATGGAGCTCCCCCTCTTTCTCCTCTCTTTTCTGCTTCACATGCTGGCAGGAAATGAACTCTTCAGAGGCAGATAATGTGCCTGATGGGGTCAGACCCCCAGGCTGAAAATCATGAGTAAGAAGATTTTATATGTCCTATATCCTTAAAAGAGAGACAGAGGTAAGAGCACATCTTTTTACCTTTCTTTGTAGGAAAGCATGTGATTCTGGAGACTGTTACTGCCTCATACTAAAGAAATCAGCTGTTCCTTTATATATATGACTGTTTACCTGCATTAATAAAACTATACACTGAAGCAAGAACAGTTGGTCTCCTGCTATCAATTTTTTGATATTTATCTATATATATATATAGATATATAGATAGATAGATAAAAGTAAAAATAATATTTGTTCAAATCCACATGCCCAGAATGGTACAAAATGATGGGAAATTAGGTTATTTTAATCAATAGGGTAGGAATAATTTCCACTGAGCAAAAGAAAAGGTATTTTCAGATAATTTCACAAAAATCCTGGTGGCCAGTAGGTGGTACCCTTATTCCAGATAACAAACAAAGCAGGGGGGGTGTGGGGGGTGAGGGGGAAGGGATAAAAAACAAAAAGCTGATATTTAGCTCAATATTGGGAATGTTTTCCTTCTCCATTAGCCACCTTCTCCATCAGATTCCAGCATACACTCTGGAGGGCAAAACTACACTCTCGTTGGGCAAGCCTAATGAGAGTTTGGGCAAGGCACCTGCACGTGAACTGTGACAGGGTCAGATTCTGTCATCGACGGTCTTGTACTGCTGGAATTAGACACTGCAGTTTTCCACACAGAATACTTTAACCACTTTGTAATCAAGCTTTTATGTATTTAAGAACTTGATATTCACAATTAGTACATAAATCTCTGACCCATAAGTTGTACCACTGATGAATATAATTAATTCAATAATGCTAAAATACGTTTTAAACTTGATGTTTAGTTTGTGAGAACATTGCAACTTTTTTTTTTTTCCTGAAGCAAGCTTGTTTACTACTTTAAGCAATTCTTAGACTGTAGAAGGATGTTATGAACAAAATTATCTTCAATAACATAGGAAATACTTATTTATTTAAAGGGCTGTCAAGCTGGAACAAGTTTCCCAGGGAAATAGTCAAGTCCCCGCCTGTGCAGGTATTTAAGATGTGTAGGTGCAGCATTTAGGAACGTGCTTTAGTGGTGTACTTGGCAATGCTGGATTAATGGTTGGACTGTATATGGTCTTAAGGGTCTTTTTCAACCTAAATGATTCTATGTTTCTAACATTAATTAGTTGATGCACTATTCCTTAAAGATACACACATTGAAATTTGATTACAGCAAAACATCAGTGCCTCGGAAATAAAACCAGTCACAAGCCATTACAGTGGAATGAAAATCCTTTCAAACTGATCCTGGAGTTTTTGTGCCATTAATTGAAATTAGTATAACAAATTGTTGTAAGAGCAGCTCTTTTTCTTTAAAGTATAGACAGAACCATCTTCAGTTTGAAATATCAGCCTGAATACTCTTTGGGGTGGAGGTGTGGGAGGAAATTGAACTAGCAGACAAAGCCATAGGGTACATGTCTCTCCATCAGTGTGCTTAACACTGAGAGTCTTGTCTTGCACTTAACCTAGCATGCGATGAACTGCCCTCTGGAGAGCCCTCAGATGCACTTACACTGATTTCCTTAAACCAGATACCTCTGTCTTTGGTTGCTTCAACACTGATTCCTAGTACCGATTTTTATTTTGAGAAATATTTGGCCACCAGTTGTCCCTTTGGAAGGCTGTTTATTATCTAAGATCCCTTACCCTATTGGTTAACTCTGGATTTCAGATGTCTCCAATACCAAATAATACTTAATGCCTAAAATGGTACTGAACATCAATATACCTGAAGATAACAGCTGGAAAAAATTACAACCTTTACCATCTCTTCTTCCCAGTTATATAACTACAATCAAGTTGAATCCATTTGAAAATGATTAAATGTTACCTTTTATTTTCTTTTTTCCACTGCCTTCTCTTTAAATTTCTTTTAATTTGAACCAAGAAGCATTGTAAATATTAGATACTGTGAATCCAAAAACCTCTGAAATTTTTACACTTATCTGAAACAGATATATAAGAAATCTTAATTTAAAAAGGGCACAGTAGGCTCATAACACCCAAACAGACCAGCTTTAATAGAAAATATCTTCTGACCCAGACTCTGCTTTAGGCCTTTCGAGATGCACAAAACTCAGAACTCAGCCTTTACACGGAAAAGCTGCAATTAATACTAGTAGGGATTTGGCATCTCCAAATCTAACTTCATTATTTTTTATTCCAGCACTAAACCAAACCAAACACCAAAACAGAAAAAACAACAGGAAATATATTTTTGTCTGAATATCGTGATATGTCCAATATCATTATTTCAAAAGCTGAAAGCTCCTTTTCATCTTGGAAAAAAAAAAAAAAGTTATTTTACAAAACCATGCAACTCCAAATGTCCTTTTCAATCTTAAAAAAAAAATCAAGTGATTGTGGAAATCACATTAGAAAATTATACAAGACAATTCAATTAGACTTCTGTTTTCTATCCCTCGGTTTAAAACTATGCCAAAAAACCACTCCTCTTTTTTTATTCCCACAACATTCCTTCCACAGTGCCTTGAATTTGCATGCTCTTGCTGTGATACTTGTTTACTGGCAATGAAGTCTGCCTCCACACTTGCTTTCTGATTGAGCTCTTTGGTGTCTTGGGTGAAGAGGGAACCTTCACACAGCAGTGGGAGCTGTGAGATGTGCTGCAGGCAGACATCCAAACTCTGGGATAACTCTGAGGCCCTGCTGTAGCAGCAGTGCCTGTTCCCTGCAACCTCCTGCACTTTGCTGGCAAGGATCAATGACATGCCACGCACATTTAATTACATTTATGCTGTTACCATGTATTAAAAATACGCATAAGCTTATGAATTTTGGAAAAGAATTGACAGACATATCAGCTCTACTTTGAAGACGTTTCTAATGCAACCAGAAGATTATTCCTAGGTTTTCTGATTTTAGCTTTCTTATAATTTCTTTATTATTCATTAAGCTCCTGGTTTATACTCAGTTGTCTTCACCAGTCTGCCAGCAACAGCATTCACCTCTTTGGCTACAGACACTTAAAACACATATCTGTTATTCAAATAAGTCTTATTTATGGATTTTAAGCAGAAGTTCAATCAGTATGACTTTACAGTGTTGAAAATCTTTACATATATATAACAATACTTAGCAAAAATTTAATAGGAATTATTAATTAGATTTAAGAGAATTTATTTACAGGAATTGATTTTTAATTTAGATAATCTAATGGGCAATGATTATATTTAGAGGGCTTTTCTTATGGCCATGAGATTATACTTTATGCAAAATTATATGAGGCCAAAGAACTAAAACCAGTATCACTTTACAGAACAACATATTTGCAGCCAAACAATGAGAACACATGGAGGTCTGGGCCCAGCTGGTGGCTCTGAAATAATTTTACTTTATGGTCTTGGTAACTTAGTATTTCTCTGCTTTATTTCAACTTCTTGGATTAATTAATTTTTATTTCTCTCTCTTCATTTATCATTTCAAAGTCTTCAGATCTGAGACAATAAGAAGATTATTATATGTGCTAATACAGACACTAAAGGAAAGGGTTTAGAAATATCTCTGTATTTGCACACAAATGCTTAGTCATTAACTTCACAGTGTCTTCTTTCCATCTAACTGGATCTTGTTAGCTCCAGTCCCTCAACCGTGCCAGTACAAATGCAAATATGGCCCAATGGTGACTGAACTAACATCACAGGTTTTATTTCCTTCTTGATTATAATCCATATGATATTTCTCTATTTGATTCAATGTCTGATTCACTGGGTACTTGTGTCAGCATAGTTCATGGAGTGGGTGGAAATGCAGGACAGAAGAGGAGCAGCACCACTAAACCCCTATTTTCAGTGCAGGGGAGATAATGGTGAATACATTTTAACTAAATTCTGCATAACTCTGAACACAATTTCTTAAAAATCTTCAATACCAACAGTGCTTGGTTTTCATGGTATTTGTCTCAAAGTGCCTTCACTAAGACTAGTTTAATGATCAGAAATAATTTCTAAATTAGGATGTGAACAAACATGTGAAAATGGAGATGTGCATTTGTTTTTATTTCAGTAGCCTTTGGATTTTTTGGAATATTTTTAGTTACGGAATATTTTGGGAGGGGAGCACTAGAAACATCCGAGTCATCCTTTGCTTTGTTACCAGCTTTCTGCTCCTTACATCTGATTCCTTTTCAGTAACTATGGAATTTCTATCTTCAGCCTCAAGGAACAGTTTAAGCTAAAACAATTTCTCTGCTTTTTCTGATTAGTTGGTATCCAAGGGTGCCACCCTGCATGCTCACTGCCAAAGCATGGTAGGGCATTCCAAAGGAAAAGTCTAACAGTGCTCAGAAATTTAGCCTCACTTCTTGCTGTATCCTTTCTTTTGTAGTAGTAAAACAGAAAAAAAAAAACAAGCTAAATTTACCAGATGAACTGTTTCTCACAAATAGTACCCATTATGATTAAAAATAAAATAATAAAAAAAAACTCTAAAAAGAAGCTATTAGGATGTCCTATCTGAATTCCAGTACAGCTGAAAAAGGAAAAAAAAAAGCCAAACAGAGAATATCACCTTGGGTTCATAACAGAAAATGATTGCTTAGATACTAGAGAAAACTAAAAAAAAGCAGCTGCATTAGTATTTAGGAATATATATTAGCTCTGTTCTGAGGTGCTATATGGGAAAAATATCTGTTTTCTGTTTTCAAAAAAAATTGAAAATAAACAATTCTTCTATTTGTGAAACTATAAACATTTTTTGTTTCTTTGTGTGTCTCACATTTTTGTCTGAAAACTGCAGTGAACTGGAGAAAACAGTAAGAGCAGAGATAATTCCTGATTTTAAAATTTGATGTCATGAAAGACTGAAACCTGCAAGCTGAGTCTACTAATGCAAGTGCAGTGAAGACACTTAAGCTACTGAATACAGTGTTTTAAAAAGTGGGATGAGCAGGAGAAGCTCCCATTAGAGTTCTAGTACGTGTACACCCCAGTTATGAAATTATTGATTTTATCCCTTGGGATAAAGATTGTTTTGGAAGAAAGGTCCTTTTCTATAGCTCATGCTGAGGTAAGGAAAGAGGAACAAGGCTCTCTGTTCTAAGTTCCTGAGATTCAAAAGTTCAAATTCTAGGGAAATCTGCTGTAGCACTCCCTTTTGTGAGAGAGAAGGAAACTTAAGCTGCTGACTTCTCACTCCAAGTTTAATTAAAGGTCCTTTTACCCTTAAAAGACTTTTGAGGCTATTTTAATAATCTTGGTCTGTTTAATTAGTGTATTAAATTGAAGAAGAGAAAATAAAGAAGGAAAAAACCAAACTTTTGCTTTTTCATTAGTATTGAAAGTGCTTATTCATAGCAGTGTAATTCAGATAAGCATCTGGCCCACAGACTGTGCTGGCACAAAGGTTTGTTTTCTTTTTTAAGAACTAGGAATTTTTCCAAGATGTCCTGACTACTGGGAGCAGAACGTCTGACCAAAGTATGCTCACCAGATGGTAGATGTTTCCACGTGGGTAAATATTAAAAAGGTTCTAAATCTATGCAAACTGTGAAGCAAGGGTGGGAAAAGTTTGCTGTTGTTTTTCAGTTTTAGCTGTCTCTGCAACTCATAAACATGAGAGGAAAAAAAAAAAAGCCTCAAACCACAAAACATAGCCAATTTGAGTGGAAAAACAGATAAATATCTTGTAATTTTTACTGTATATGACCTATCTTTAATGATTAATTTCAGAAACGTTAGGGTTGAAATCTTTCTTTTATTTTTTTTCTTTTATTCCCTTAACATCTTTATTACTTTGCTATTAAGAAGAAAAACAGAACAAAAAAACAAAAAACCACTTGTTGCTCTAAAATGTGTTAGCTCCACTAAAAATGTCAAGCAAAATGGGAAGGATATGTGGGACAAAAAACCCCAAAAAGTCTGGTTTTAAGGGCCATCTGAAGGTTTCACACAACCAGCTCCTCGCACCCGTTCTTGCTGCTGGGCAGGAGCAGAGGGCAGCGTGGGGCAATGCCTCTGGCATGCCAGGTCCTCATCCTCTTGGAATAGTTAAAGTACTAAAGGACACACGTTTAGCAAAGACACTGAGCACTTTTCCTCTTGTGGCTGCACTGCTGGGTCTGTAACATTAAGCAAAGTGAGGAGAGGGGAGTACCACAAAAGCTGGCTGGTGGGAAGGCTCAACCCGCTCCAGCTGTCGGCGAGGCGCAGGCCAATGGGGCTATAGTGCACGCCCAAGCAGCCCTCTAGGTGATGTAGCATGCCAAGTTTGGCTCCAGCACCCAATCTCAGCAGGAACACGCACCTCTCTAACTCAAACAGCTGCAAAAATGTTTGCTGGGTTAGTAATTTGTCCCAGATTTAAAACCACATAGACAGCCAGAGGGTGCATTGGTGTAGCTCAAGCAGAAAACAGGTTGGCTTACATGAAAAAAGATTTATAGATGAAGTAGAATAGCAAAGTGAAAAATTGTTAGAAAATTTCCAACTAAGTGCAGTGAGCTTCAGATCCCATATCTGCAGAGGCACATGAAGCAGAAGAAATGTCACAGTCAAAAGGCAGGGCAGCAGAAGAAAATGTTCTTTAGCTTTCCTTGTAGTGAGCTTCAAATAGCCAAGTCAGCTTCTAACTCTCTCACGCTCCCCTCTCCACCAGAAACCTATTGCTTACAATGCCTTTACATTTATTTTTGTTTTCATTGCATGAGCATGTGCCTTCAGTGAGCAAGTGAGTAATGAAATCTGGATATGAAGAAGGTGATGATGGAAATAGGTGATGCAGAAACGCAACCATTTTCACTCTTCAGGAAGGCTATGCCTATAAATAAATAAAAGCAAATATTAGCCAAAAAATTATCAAAACCATGAAAAACATTAACCAGAATTTTACAATATTTTTTCTTTAGGACAGCAGGACAGATGTTCAATCTTTAATAAGCATAAAAAGGTAAATGTTGATTAACTGCATACAAACCTAGTGGGGATCTGACCATGAAGCAGAACTGAAGAAAGGTGATGCCTTGCTGCTGGCAGAACAGATAAAAGTGTGGGAAAGGGAATTTTTCCAATCATATGGTCTTAGATGGGAATTTTTTTATCACAGAGTCCTGAAACAAAGATATTCTGTGTTTCTTTAGAACAGATAAATGCTTAAATATACTTTTTTGGCTTAGATACCTTTTATCAAACATGATGCTAAGAAAACAGTTGATTTCAGTTCCATACCAGATCAAACATATTACTCCTGTTCCCTTGTTCTATAATGTTTATGCTAAAGCTATTGAAAAAAAAAATATTTCTTCTGTTTAAAACAGAAAAGAATGAGCTGTCAAATAAACCAAGACAAGAAAAAAATGCAATCAATATTTTGCGGACACAATAAATATATTAATTATAATCAATATTCAAGAAAAGTAACATTTGTTTACAAAACAACTTGGCAAGTGATATAACCCAAGAGATTATATTGTATGGAATTGGCCTAGGATCAGAGGAAAGAGTGATTAACAATACAGAGGTTAATATTCAACTTTTTTCTGACACGCTGGTTTCTCTCCTTAGCCAAAAAGTTTAACGTCTTTGGTACAGAAGACAGTAGATGTGGGGGCTTGCAATATTTTTATTAATGCACTTACATATGCACATGCCACACTTACTTACCTAAAAAACCTTACCTGACTTTTCTCTTTGTTTATTTTTATGTGAGGAGCAGTTACCACAAATATGCTTGAGTAAACATATTGTCTACTTTGAATGAACATATTGCATATCACACTTTGACTGTTTAAAAAAATGAACGTAGACCTTTGAAAAAATTTGTTTGCCATGTTGTGTCGTTTATTCCCCAAATTTTAAGAATTTCTGCATAAACTAAAACTACAACTACAACTAAAACTGAAACTACAACTACTTTTCCAAAAGAAAACTGTCAGTGTGCAGATGGAAGTGTGTTGAGGTATTGGGAAGAAGGAGGACCTCATGTTGATTTTAACATACAATTTTGAGAGAGAGAAGAGAGGAAACATAGGGAAGAAATTGTATCTTTGAAAGGTAGCAGACAACCACCAGAGAGAAGACCTGTTTGGGATTTTTTTTTTCATTTTTCCTTCCTTGAAAGTTGCTATTCAGCTCTTTGGAAGGGAGAAACCTGGCTCATTTTGCAAATGCAAATCCAGACTGCTGCCAGGAACCATTTGCAGGGGTGATTAACAAAACCTCTTTGCTTTATGGGATTTCCATGGAGGTAAAAGGGTATGCATATAATTTTGACACAATCAGATAGTGCACTCAGAGTTATATGGCAAAAAAAGAAAAAGAATAAGTATGTCTCTTTTAAAAGGGTGTCTCATGCATGCTTATTTTCTTGTCAGCAGATGTGGCACTTAAATGTAGCGAGCAGTGGCCAAAAGCAGGAATTAATTCTGAGAAATAAATGGCAGTAACCATACCAGTTTCCCAACTGGAGGTGAAAGTGGTTTGACAATATTCACCCAAGATGCTGTTCATTTATGCAGTATTGAAATTAAAGAGAGAAGAAGGGAACGGCTGTGTGTGCTGGTGAAAATGTAACATGAAAATAGAAGAGATTCTAAAGTTGTAAATAAACTGAAATATCCCAGAAGCCATAAGCACACAGCAAGGGACTTCCAGTAGCTGCAAAGGCTGGTGAAAAGGTTTAACTTTAGATCTCTGCTCTTAGTGGTGAATGGTATACTAAAGAAAAAAAGCCAGAATACTTTAAATTTTTGCTCCAGACTTCAGCCTGGCAAAAGTAAAACCAACATTATTGGGTAAATAGCAATAAAGAAGGAAGGCAGCTATTTAACTGTCTGAACAGAGGAAATGAACATCAGCTTTTGATGTTCAGCTTTACTTGCTAAATGTGAAATTCTTACATAAGCCCAGCAAAGGACTGACAAAGGGTTTAATCAGCAATATAACCCTACTTAAAGTACTTTCAAGTTCTACATGGAATTTTAAGAAATTTTTTACAATTATCAGAGAAAAGTGGAATTTTATTCAAGAGCAGTAGTAGGTAGCACGACAGTTGAAAAACATCTAAAAATGTGGCTGAAAAATAGTCTAATATCTGCCCAGATGCCCATTCAATTTCATGGCAATTTAACAGCAGACTACTATTATGGATATGGTATTGAAATTAATCTTTCTCTGTATTTAATTTCATTGTTAAACTAACATGCAATAAATAATTCTTTGCATTGAGGTGGAGATACATATTCCTTTTTTTAAAGCTCAACAAATTACTCTCATTGCAGAATAGTATTTATGAAACTGGACATCCCTTCTGGGAAGAATGGTGTTGCTTATAGGAAATTATCTGTAAAAGTTACTATGTATCATATAGTTTTATCTAGATTTACATGTATTGTATGAAATCATACAAAAACAGATCTCCTGTATCTCTAATTATCTAGGACATGAATGAGCAGGGCAAACCTCTTGCATGGCCTCCCACCATGACGAAGGACTCAAGCAGTAGCAATCGGATCTCAGACAAGTGTTGTACACTGGGATGACTCTGGACATGGTCCTGTTTCTCTTCTTTTACAGCAAAAGCAGCAATTTAGCCTTGCTTTACATGACTGACCTGCCAAAGGGCATGCATACCTGAGTGACACAGTATGTGTTTGCTGTGGCAAAACTGGTAAAAGAGGTAAGATACTGGAAAATACCATCTGAAGATACCAAAATGCACCTCTATGGAGAATATCTTCATTTCTGTCTTCCAGGATGGCTAAAACTAAAATGAAGATGATAAGACAAATATTTCTGTAGGTGTATACACATATAATTATTTTGCAAAATCACTCTTTCAGTTTTCTATTAAATATAGGTCAATACAGTTTTGATTAAAGGGAGTATAAATTTAATAATTTTTGTCTCCAAGGACCAAAGACTGAAAAACAAAGATTAAGCCCCTTATTTTGCTTTATCTGAAAAGCTGATGAAGTGGTAGAGATGCTTCAATTAATTTTTCTTCGTATATAGCATATGACATAAAAATAATCTGTTTTCGTAATGATACATCTATATTTTCCACTTGTTTTTACAAAATCTTATATTTTACCATTTGAGAATTTGACACTGCTAGAGCTCATGACACATGATCTGCATTACAACTCATAATTTAATACTTATTTAAATGTAGTCTAACAGAACTGCAAATTTAACCAGGAGCAGTAGGAGCTATCATTTCCATCAGATCCTCTGAAATGCTTCACAATGAAAACTGATGCCATCTGCAGTTTTCAAGACATACTTGTTAACTATGGGGTTTGTTGCTTTAATAAATTTGCAAAATGAAATCTTCTCTAAGGTGTCATAGTTAGCTCTTTATTTAACTTTTAATAATTCAATAATGAACAAGTTTCCAATGTCCTTTTATAAAAGCGAAAACCTTAGTGTCTTACATAGGAGAATACTGAGCAGACAGTAAAACAGAGCACCATGTTAGAAGATTGATCTAAAAATATCACATTTGTATAGAACCTTAGTGAATTACCCTTATCATAGTAGTTATCTTAAATATTCTAAAACTGGTTTTCCTGAAAATTGTCATGTCCTGGGTTTTTTTATTCTGCAGTAAGGGCTCATTTCTTCTTTTAATTAGAAGTGAATAGTATTTTACTTCCCAAGGATTCCCTATATTATAGGGAATTATACAATGAGAAATCCCAAAAAGTGTTAGTAGGAACAATAAATGTAGGCAAGTTCAGAACAGATGCATCACTGGCCAGACCGCAGTGCAATATTTTCAGCACTTGTGGAAAGTACAGGCCTCCCAGTCTTAATTCAGTGCCTGGTAATGTTATGATGATTATCCGAGTGAAAAACACGTGAAAGACAACTCAATCATTGGTCACAGCCAGTACAGCTTCACGAGAGGGAAGTCCAGCTTAACAAACCTGATTTTCCTTCATGACAACGTAACCCACCTAGTTGATCAAGAGAGGGTGGTTGATGTGATCTTTTTGGATTTCAGCAAAGTTTTTAATAGTGTCTCTCACAGGATCCTTCTGGAAAAAATATCCAACACACAGCTGGGTAAACACATCATGTGATGGGATAGCAACTGGCTCACAAGTCAGGCACAAAGGGTTTCAGTGAAAGGGGTGACATAGGACTGGGGTCCTGTCATTTGTGGGGTTCCACAGGGCTCCATTCTCAATCTTGTGTTCTTCAGAAATTACTTGAAATGCAGGACTGGAAGGGATACTAAACAAGTTTGCAGATGATACAGTACTGGGAGGAACTGTCAACTCCTAGAAAGGTCCTGCAGAGAGACCTTGAAAAGTTAGAGAGGTGGGCAATGACCAGCCATATGAAGTTCAACAAAGGCAAGTGCAGGATTCTGCACCTGGGATGGGGCAACCCTGGATGTATGGACAGACTGGGGAATGAGATGCTGGAGAGCAGAGCTGTGGAAAGGGACCTGAGGGTTATGGTCGAGGGCGGGTTGAACAGAGTCAGCAGTGCCCTGGCAGCCAGGAGGGCCAGCCTGAGGTGTCCTGGGCACAGCCTCACCAGCCACGCAAGGGAAGGGATTGTCCCCTCTGCTCTGCACTGGGACAGCCTCACATTGAGTGCTGGGGACTGGTTTGGGTGCCACAATATAAAAAAAGATATTAAGCTCTTAGAGAGCATCCAAAGGAGGGCTGCAGAGCTGGTGGAGAGCCTTGAAAAGAAGCCATATAGTGGCTGAGGTCACCTGGTCTGTTCAGCCTGGAGGAAAGGAGACTGAGGGGTACCTCACTGCTGTCTAGAACTTCCTTGTGGAGGGGAATAGGATGGGCAGGCACTGATCTCTTGTCTGTGGTGATCAGTGACAGAACAGGAGCGAATGGCCTGAAGCTGGGTCTGGAGAGGTTTAGGTTGGGCATCAGGAAAGCTTCTTCCCCCAGAGGGTGGTTGGATGCTAGAACAGGCTCCCCAGCGAAGTGGTGACAGCACCAAGCCTGACAGAGTTCGAGAAGCATTTAGACAATGCTCTCAGGCACAGGGTGTGATCTTTGGTATATCCTGTGCAGGGCTAGGGGTTGGACAAAGTGATCCTTTTGGGTGTCTTCCAACACAGCTTATTCTGTGATTTTGTGATTCATTTTGGTGATATGAAAATATTGATGTCTACAAATGAAACCAGGAAACATACACTAACAAAATTAACTGTATATACCAAAGAACAGAGCTTTGTAATACTGCTAATTAATGAAAAAAAAAAGAAAATTCAAGTTTTGTAAGGTGTTAGTGAAGGTATAAATCTCTGATTAAATATTTTCCTTGCAGAAGATAATCACTTTTCCTAGCACATTAAAAAAAAACAAAAAACAACGTCTTCAAATATATATTTTTGAAATCTGCCTGAAAACCAGTTATCATCAATTTTATGGCCTCTTTTTTCTTTTTTTTTCTTTTTCCTTTCAGAATCTGGTAACCTTTTTTGTGTGAATGTGATGGATAAAATATGTGTTCAGTGAAGGAGAAGCTGGATGCCCTACAGTGAGTGCTCAAAACATCAGCTTTCATAACTGAATTCTAAAACATCCTGGAATAAATGTATTGTTAATTATTTCTTCAAAGTCAGGTCAAATTCAACAGTAAGAATGGTGCATGACTCTCATTCTTAGCACTTGCCAATATTCACAGTCAAGGAAAGCTTTTTCCGAGGGCATTTGTGGGTTTGATCTCCTAAGACTGGTAACAACCAGAGATCTTGCCATTGTGCCAAAGATGAGACTCATTATTGGTGTTCTTTTGAAAAGGAAAGCAGTTTTGTTCAGCTTGTAATTCAAAAATTCAATTTAGATTGCTTAGGCTCAAATTGAGAGCATTTAATTTGTACTAGCCATTCACATTGTCTATGGTTTTGATTACAAGAGTGTTTGAAATTTTGGGATTGAGTATGTTTTCAATTCTGATTTAGAAGATAGCTTCAGACATATTGCATTTCTGAATAAAAGTGAAGGTTCCTGGTTAACCTAGTAATGTTTGTTTTGACCCTAATAGTTAGGGATCAAGGAAAATTAATGAATTACAAGTAAATGATCAAGTGATCAAATGGATACAGAGAAGAGCTACAAAGATGACTGAAGGGCTGGAGCACCTCTGCTGTGTGTAAGGGCTCAGAGTTGGGATTGTTCAACTGCAGCACAGAAGGCTCTGTGGAGACCTTATAGCACCTTCTTGTACTAAAGAGAGCCTACAAGAGAGATGGAGAAGGACTTTTTACCAGGACATGTAGTGGCAGAGCTGGGGGGATTGGCTTGAAGCTGAAAGAAAGTAGGTTTAGAATAGATATTGGGAAGAAATTCTTTACTGTGGTGACAACAAGGCACTGGAACAGGTTGCCCAGAGGAGTTGTGAATGCCCCATCCCTGGAGGTATTCAGTACTGGTCTGGATGTGGCTCTGTGCAACCTGATCTAGTGGAAGACATCTATGTCCATAGCAGGGGGTTGGAACTAGATGATCTTTAAGGTCCTTTTAAACCCAAACCATTCTGTGATTCTATAAAAGGAAAAAATAGAAGAATGACAGCTTATTAAAAAAATGGGGATTGACTAATAACTAATTACCAGCTAATTATTTTTGAATGTGGAATATGAATATTAAAAATCAAGTCCTTCATAAGTATTTATAACAATTTAAGATTAGTATGTATTTACACTTTTTTATAAAGAGAGGTTTAATTTTCCTTTTCAAGTCAAACACGTATGACTCTTTTAATTTATTTTATTGAAGATATGTATCTAAAAAAACCAGAGATTAAGGTGTATATTAAAGAACAAAGAAGCTAAGACTTTCTTTGAGAAAAAGATGTTTTTCTGAATTATGTAGAAGCATATATCAGAAGATTTATTTGACAATATACCTTACCTCTGTATCGAGTGATTTGCCAAAGCTGGACTCGAATTTATCCAGATTTATGAACCAGGAAAATCAATTGCATTGATGTTTTGTGTAGATTTTAAAAATAATTTATCATTCTGAAAAGCCATGTTGGGTTTGTATGTACTCATCCAGTAGCTAGTTCAGTCTTTGTCAGTGCAAGAATTCTTGCATTTAATTTTTGCCTTCCAGGTTTAACTAAACCCCCTAAATGCAATCAGATGATAAGCACAATGTTCATGAGATTGACAGTACAATGTTCATCTCTGTCACAGTTGCTGCTCGTGTATTTCTTAGTGTGTCTACTGAAACAGTCTAAGGAATTTCTTAGAGGAAAAAATCCCATAGATTCTGTTAATCTGAATGTATGCATATAGTGCATAAGCCTATGCTATACAGCTTCTTTGTGTGATGCACTAGAAGCCCAGAGCTAACACTGAAGTCACATGGACTGGAGGAACTTTTCTGCTTATTGTCTAAAGCCAGGCAAAATATGTTCATAGGAAATACCCAGAGGCAGTGGGAAGATGTCTACATACCGAATTAGAAACCTTAAAAAACCCCAAAACCCCCCTAATTCAGAAACACATTAATTTCTCATTGTATTAGGATTCCTCATTTTGTGTCTCTTCTATTGACTGCAGGTCATCCAGGACAGACTGGAGACTACATTCACCCCCGACTGATTAACCCAGTACATTTTACATTTGTATCATGCATGAGCTGGACATGTAGATATGGAAGCTGTGACAATCCTTGGAAACCATGCTGTAGTATTCAGCTGTCTGCAAATTTCTCAGGGGGAGTTCTCCGTATCATGAAGGAACAAAAAAATGTTAAAGCTGAGATCTGTTGAGATGCCTCTGTAAGAGAGCAATGCTGCTCTTGAGGTACCTGGGTTTGATACTGACATTGGTACTCAAGCAGAAGGCTTGCTTGGTGTGAGGCAATTTGAACAAGTAAGGAGAATAAATTGGTCCCCTAGGCAATACAGAATCCAAGTAGTGCTCATTTCAGTGAAAGGACCCAGGGAAAGGAACAAAGGATATTTGTTGAGACAGAAAACCAGATGCAATTATCTATTTTTTACATAATTGTCATGTCAGATTTATAATTTTATACATTCCCTTTTGACAAGAAGTTGCAATGACTAGCCACATTATTTTCTTACAGTGCCCAGAAGTAAACTGCCAGTTTCAGGACAGATCTCCTTGTCACAACTCCCTGGAAAACAAACACATTACCAACTACAGTACAAATGCATACTATCATAAGATTTTAAATTTTCATGTGCATAAGGTGCAATCCAATTTCTTTTCACAACATAATGGTCATAGATTTAAACCTTTTGGCAGTTATAATTCAGATTTTTTTGTTCTGTATAGTCCACAAGATCTCTCTTACAGAGAAATAATAATAAAAAAAGGGTTTAAAGATCTCAAGAGAGGGTTGAGAAGCTTTTGTTTTCTATAAAATTCAAAATTTTCAACAAATAAATGTTTGTATATTGCCTGACCAAACTGGTAAAAAATAAATTGCTTTACTTGTTTTGTGATTTCCCCAGATATTCTGTGTCTCTAGTGAAGAGCTGGAAGTGTCTGTTTTTCTGGGGAGTGGCACCAGTTGTGACCCAGTCGATTGTATGCACTCTGAACCTTCCCAGGTGGCCTCACTTTATTGATTTGGTGTTTGAGAAGTCCAGACACTAATGCTCCTAATGATCAGCCATTCTTTTTGACTTTTGGTAACGAGTATTCTCATGCAGTTAATATCAAACAGAACTTTGTGCTCTACATCTGTTATTTCAAAATTCCCATTTTTGAACTCCCCTAGTCTCAAGTAAGTCGTACATTGTCTTCCTTTTTTACTGCCTACAATCTTTTCACCTACTTCCAGGGCCCCATGATGTAAAATGTCATTTTGCCGATCTTCAGTTCCAGTGACAACTTTAATTTTACTGATTTTAATGGGCTTTTCAAATACAATCCCATAGAAGTCTCCAGTAGAAGGAGCTTTGCCCCAGAAGTACTCATCAATGCTGCTGTAAGCCTTGCTTGCCTCATAGTTTTCAAATACATTCATATTGGTGTGCAAGTTTGCAGGTGGGTTGTCAGGGATATCAAAGGATTCCTCTTCAAAATCATCATCCTTTAACTTATTTTCAGCTCCTTTGTAAGATGAGTAGTATCCCATGTGCTGGAAGAGAGATGGCTTAAAACGTATCACTTCCTTTTGAGCCAGCAGCCCACGAAAGTGGATGAGCAACCAATCGCAAGGCATTTCTTGGTAAAACATCAATAGAAAATGGGCCAGGCGTGGTAGGTCATGAGAATGGTAAAGCTTTCCAATGTACCCCAGCTTGGAGAATTCCAACGTCACCCAGTAGGATCCTTCTCGTGAGGTAATTACTTTCTTAACAGCAGTCAAAAAATTCTTTGAGCAGCGAACGTCATCTTCCAGCATCACATAATAGTCAGAAAGATTAGCACAGAAGTTTAGAAGGAAAGCATAATCTACATTTTGTTTTGATCGAAACTTCACACGGTCTTCAGGGTCATTGTAATTTCTCTTAAGGCCATCCAGTACAGGATAGTAATCCTCAGGGACGTGAATAACTATTAATCTGCCCGCAATTATATGATGCGCAAATTTCTGTGAAATATCCTGGACCATCCCTTCACACCAGGCTGAGTCAAAATCTGCCAGCTGTACTACCACTGCAATTTCTTTGAGCTCCTCATAGCTTGACTGTTCAAATATGGACTTGATGGTCTCAAGCAAGTAGTTTCCCTTTTTCCGTTTTACCGAGGATAGTCCAATTGTAAGATACCCTGTACAAAAGACAATTCAAACAAAAGCAATTTTAGCACAAAGATATTCTCCAGAGCTGTGTTTATATTAAATAAACCTTGCGAATGGTGAAGACTGAGAAATTTGCTGTGTGAATTTATTAAGCTGCATGTGATAAAGGACCTTTATTGCCTTTTCTTTAAGAGGTGTGATAGTGCAAGCAAATAGAGACTATTGTGTTAAACATTCACTTGTTTACTGCCAGGAGTAGCACGCTGAGGACAAATGCCAAAGCAGCGTGTACATTTATGCCTTGTAGACAAAACCACATATACAATGATAAGGCTGTAAATCCGCCAAAAGAAAGGGGATTATGAGGGGATTATTCACACCATATTTTGAAAGCAAGGAACTACCAAATGCAGCACTTTTATCATTTTAAGCCCTCTAAAAGTCTAGTTACATCTATGCATAACTTTACAGTTTTATGAATTTTGCATGGACAATTATTTCTCAGTGTGTTAATTTTTAGGTGAATTTGTTTAGTTTTTCCCTGCTAGCAGTTTTTCTTCTAACATTCTTTTAGGACTCATCAAGCATTTTACAGGGAACATCCTCTTGGAAGATGCAATTTAGACATTATTTTAAAGTAGGAGAGAACTTCTCTCCTTGTTTGTACAAATAATTTTTAATGCTGTCACATTCTTTCTAGACAGAGATATACATCTTATAAAACAAGAAATTTAATTTCTGCTGTTTTGTAATCACTGCCATTGCATTTTTACCAGCATTCCAAATCAGAATTTTTTTCAGACACTTGCTAATATATCTCTATTTTTTTAACTTGTGATTTAAAAAATGTTAAGACTTTGTAATTGACAGAGTGTACTTAAGCTGAATCTACCCCAGCTTTCTTAAAATATAGTCATTTGTAAAACACTGACCTGATAGTGATTCAGGGTTTCTCTCGAGGCTTAAGTCTGCTCAAAATGAAGTGGTACAGTGAAGTGCAACCCCCAGAAGTCATTTACACTGCATACAGAGCCCCAGATTTTTCGAATCTAATTTGAACAGACTTTATAGCTTTCTACAACTCACATATTATTTTATTTTACCTTCTGAGCTTGGACTTCAGAGCATTGTTTATGAATGTGAAAGGGTTGATTTGGAACCTGAAGGACACCTGCCTAAAGTCTAGGTATGGCCATGTTTCACTTTTAGAGGAAAGACTTGAACCACGTGTGAGGTAACAATAGCTAAACAGTCCATCTGCAAATGGCTGCAGAAGAATCCTCCTTTACTGTCCCCATAACAGCACAATTCAGTTCCCTTTTTAGCACAGCTAAGGGAGCAAGGAGGTCCATTTGCAGCTCTGGGCCAGCAGAATAGTGGACCTGAGGGGTGTTACTATGGGATGCCAAGCATACTTCAGATTGGATTTCCCAGTTATACAGAGATTGACAGTATGGTCTCAGAGGGTGGCTGCAGAACACCACCAGCATGTGCCTTGCTTCTGCTTTCTAAATCATCTTCCTCTTGCCTGAGAGGAGATCCATGGAATTATGCTCACACAGACCATCCAGGGGATGCCTGGAGGATATCTACAAGTCAGGCAGTTGGTCAGAAGGTAATCAGGCTGTGGGGCAATCACTGCTAGGTCTGGACTAGAGGCCACTCAAGAATGGCATATGAGAGCTGTCCCACTAACTCTCTTAAGACTGTCACTGCTTAACTCAGCCCCTCTTGCAGAGAAATACCACAGGGACTACATGGATTTCACACCTTTTAAAATCACCTCATTTTGCAATATTCCAATTGCAGTTACTTACTTTTCCTTGGCAAAGGTGTGCCAGCCAGGTAGCGATAGGAAATGTTTATAGATCCTGAGAAATTAGACAAATCTTTGAAACTGTGAACATAACGCTCTGGGTTGAGCTGGTGTGTGGCTGTTTCTCTGATTAGTTGCTTGTCTCCCTCCTATTAGCGAGAAAACAAAAACAATAGAGGGTGAGAGACAGAGAGAAACACATTTGTGAATGCCAGTTAGAGAGGAAACATGGACAGTCAGGTTTCCAAGAATAACATTTTTCAGTTTCAGGTTTCATGAAAGCATGTAGATGTCACCTCATTTAAAACAAAAACAAAGAAACAAACACCTCCCAAACCAACAGGCATTACTGAATATCATACATTTTGGCTACAGAAAATCTACCACAAACCTTTGGATTACAGTAAAAGGAAAAGAAAAAAATAATTTGCATAAAACTCTAGAAAGGTAGCAAACATTAAATTATTAGCCAAAACACGCTGTGGTATTCAAAAGAGGGATAAGAAAATATCACTCAGCAACAGATAATTTTCACAGATGTAGAAACAGGGAAGATTTTAAAAAAAATATTTCCAGTGATTAAAAGATCTACCAAAACTGCTGCAAAGGAAAGACAAATCTAGATCCTGGCACCTGGCTCATTCTGACATTTTTCTGAGAAGCTTCAACTCAGGTTTGCAATCAGAAGAAATGCATGTGATCATGCAGACAGTAAAAGTTTCTCTGAATTTGGAGAACACCTTTTGATGGCATAGTCAAAAGGTACATTTATCACCACGCCTCCTCTTCCTTCCTCCTTCTTCAGTTCTTTTCTTCCAAGAGGCTTCTCTAGTCATAGTAAAGGCACAGAAGGGAAAGAGTGGCTTCATCAGTAGTGCCCTACCCATAAGGTCACTTGGGCCTCAGGGAAAATCTGTTCCTCAGACCTCAAGAAAAGGGAAAATATCTAACAGGTCATGAACACTGAATTTAAAAGTAGGAATGCTTATTTAATTTATCTGGTTTGATTTTAGTCTGATGACAGGCACATGTATGACTGTTTGTTTCTTCTGATATATGCAATGTGTTAATGCACTAAAACTTCCAGATCTGTCATTAAATGGGAGCATTGTGCAGTAATAGTACTGCTGCTAACAAAAACAACCACAGAAACAGTAAACAGTGCTCATATATAATGGCATAAATATTAAAAATGTGTCAAAGCTATATTTTATAGCACAAAGGAATATTTCTGTAAGCTGATCTTACATTCATTTATAGTTCATTGTTTTTCTTGCACGGAAGTAGTAAATAATCCACTTCTGAGCTTAGTAAAGATCTTTGGCAGACATCCAGGGGCATCTACCTGCACTGTTATGCTCTCTTGATCTTCAGTGTCTCTTGAGTAATTTCTCTCAAGTGCTTATGTGCCACTTTGCATTTGCTCATAAATTATGAGAGGAAGTTTGATGATCAGGTTCCAAATTAGAATGTAACTCAATGATCTAGAAAGAAAATACGCCAAAACCTCAGGAGATTTTTCCAGGAAAAAATGTCAGGTGGAAAAGAAAAAAGGCTGGTCCAAAAACTTTATTTTTTCAAACCCCTTTAATACCAAAACATTGTGTCATGGGTTCCAGAATGGAACACAAAAATTTCTTGTTTCATAAGGTTTTGGAATGGAAACTTATTCTGCTGAGGTTTTGCTACATAAAATATTTAGAAATAGACAATGTCAGAAGAAAATGTTTCGAATTTAACAAGCAAAACATCTAAACGGACCACAAAAATTTTGTTTTTTCCCCCTCTCTCTAATAAATGGCTTTTGTGGCTAACATTTCTTTTCAATAGTTGCTCTTTCATTCTTTTATCGAATGACGAGCAAAACTGAAATCTGGATTTTTTCAAAAAATTAAAATCTGTTTCTTCTATCTCTGACTAGTATCTAGAGGTCAGTGAAGCTGAGGAGCTTGATTAACTCTCCTTGGTTTTCTTCTCTAGCTTTTTCTAGAATGGTTTTGGCTTTCATCTGTTAACTAACCTCTAACTTGCATTCCAGTGTTTGCTGGGAGTTTCATGGAGGTGCCATAGGATGAAGTGTCAGAGTTTCCCACCCTTTATGAAGATACTCTGCTCTGCTAAGGATGCTGTGTCACCTACAATAGTGTAATTCTTTGCATAGTGCCCAAAACAGTGATTAGTATTCATAGCAGGGTGCAGAACACACGCTTCACTTAGAATCCACTTACAACTCTGAACAGGTAGAAGACCCCCTTGTGTGTATTGTGATATCTGGTATATTTTAGCTTAGTATCTCTTCAAAATGCTTGATCAAATGTAGTTCATACACTGCAGATGAAGCACCTTAAACTGCTTTTCTAATACATATGTCTCAGCACAGCATAACTGCATACCCTCCAGCCATTTTGCCACATGGGCCCTTGCTTTTCATTTCTGCAGCAAACGCCCTGCAAAAAACAGTGAAGGGATTCTCTGCATATGTGAGACACTTTAAGCAGAACCAGAAAGCTTCTCTTCTCCCTTCTCAGAGTTTACCAAAATGAACATCATTTTAATACTCTAACTTTTTGAAAAAGACCACTTGTCTTACATCTGGTGCCAGAGACACCAACACCACAACCCCTTGCACAGCCTGCTGCCTGAGACTGGGAGGAGGAACTCAGGGTCAGTTGTCATCCTTCTGCCAGTGACCCGAGTCCAGCAGGAGATTGGCTGCAGTTCAGAGAGCCTTTGGGGCTCTGAGGCCTTTCAGATTTTCATTCCCTGAGGGAAACTGGTTAGCCTGCTGTCCTTAAAAGCTTTTCCCAAGTGTATTTCTCTTCACCACAAACAGTGAAATTGCTCATCTTTTACCTCAGCAGAGAAAACACACCAGACATGGTGTGTTTGGAGCTGTCAGACAGGGCCAGGAAATTTGAGAATAAAACTAAATAAATAAGCTGAAAAGTCAACATCCTAACACACTTGAAAAACACTTGATGGACCATAAAGGTATCAAGAGACCTGGAAGAACTCCCAGGAGACTTGCCAAAAGACTTGGCTGAGAGCTGCATGAATGCAAACATGCCAGAACTGTGATGAGAGGAGCAATGAAAGAGAGTGAATTTATAAAAGGGGGAGGTGGGGGAAGAGAAATTGAGAATAAGACATGGAGCCATCTGGGGAGCTGGCAAATGGGACAGGAAAAGATTTCAAAAACAAGCCAAGAGGAACACCATTAGCAGTGACAATAAAAGCACTTTCAGAAACATCTGGGAGAGTTTGAAGCAATTAGTGAACAGAGAAGAAACATTAGGGAAAATGCCACTAGGAATAAGAAGTGATAAGCCAGGTCAAATTTAGTCATAACCAAAAATGTTAAAGAAATAAAAAAGTGGAGAACCTTTGTGTTAGACAAAGAAATATGTCTGTAATGGAGTAACATGCTACAAGAATAGACTATCTCTCCAATGGCTTAAAAAATTACTAGCATAATATTAATGTTGTAAATATTTATAGTGCTGTTATAAGTAATTTTATATTTATAATGTTTTAAATTAAAATAATTATGAGTGTATATATGGTTCTGATAAATAATGTAAGGATTTTACTACTTGTGTATTACACTTTTTGACGTACTACTATGCTTCTTTTCAGATGTAAATGAGATCAGAATTCACCATTCAAAACATTGGGAAATCCATACTGTCCCCATTCAATTCAAGAAAAAGACAGCACTATCTAGTCATATCACAATATAACAAATTCAGTTTAGTCATTTTACTATTTGCAAGTTTTTCAACCACTCTGTTCTTTTACTGGGCCCAGTCCAATCTCTAAAGAACTGGAAATTCAATCCATTAATCGAGTCTGCAGGGCTCACTTGGCATTCAGCACTGAAACACCCCTAGGTTACACGTAAACTGTAGAGTTGTGCTATGTTGTCAGTAGCTTATTTGTTGAAATTCCTAACATAAATATTGAAAAAAATAGCTTTTTCAAAATCATAAACTTGCATTAGGTTTCATTTGTCTAATTTTTAATGCTGTAGCACTGAACCCATCAGATGAAAGTATGAGTTACAAAATGTAAGAAAAACACAAAATAAACTCACTAAAATGAAATTATTTATGCAAGGAGATTAAAGTAGATAGAATGGGTGTAAATTTTCTTTTATAATTTTAATTCTATAATAGAATTTAATGCAGTTTTCAGGGCTGAGATTTGCAGTGTATACTGAAAAACAAGCTCCCAGCTCACACAAAGAGTTCAGATGTAGTTTGTCCTCAACAATTTATCATTTCACTAGGAGTGTTTTTCTGTTTTGTTGTTCCAGGATCACTTCTTCACAACTTACCAAAACATAACTATCCTCAATGTACAAGTTCATGAACAGCAAGCAAACAACAAGGACTCCTAAGAACGACACTGCTGATCGTTTCCGCAAGCATCTCATTTTATCAAAATATTTCAAGTTGTGTCTTGTGAAGAACTGCATACAGTAGTGTCACCTATGAATAAAACCACAGTATTACAAGCATGGTCCATCTGATAAGCATGACAACAACTAAACTTACCTTCAGGTGTATCAAATCCCTTCAAACAGACTGCACTTTCAGGCAGAATTAATTTAATTTAATCATTGTCATCTTCACATTTAATATACAATCTTAACTATAAACTAAGATTCCTTTTTTCTTTTTTTTTTGTGACATTAAAGAAAAAACTCATACCCACTCACACCCATTTTAAAGTGGGCTGATGACATCACTGTGGCAGGAGTGCATCAACAGTTCAGTTTGCTGTGCTTAACTGTCAGATCCCAACTTGGTGGCTAGAGACGATGCAGTGCATTGCTCCCCCATGCACCTGAGTCTCCTGCCAGCAACAGGCCAGGTCAACAGGCGAGGTGGAAGTTATTGCACGACTCAGTGTTGTTACCAACAGAAGAGTTCTGTACACCAGAGCTTCCAGGCACAAATAAGGCACTTCCCTGAGGTGAAAAAGCACCAGAGAGACCGTGTAACATCCCTTAGAGTTTTCCCATGCTAGTGCAGAGGCCCAAGGCTAAGTGGAAGTATTATTTCCATCTTCAGAAGAAAGGTGGGTGTCTACCTTAGACCAGACACATCTAAGCAGAGTGGTGGGAAATCCTTACCAACCCGATTAGATAAATCAAATGAGGGAGGCAGAGAGACCATGAAGCCCCTCAGTACTTCCGTTCAAGGTCAAGAAAGAGGATTGTCTAGTCATACCACAATATTGCATATTCATTTTAGTCATTTTACTCTGGAAAATGAGATGAACGCTGTTCTTTGTCCACCAAATTGTAAGCACTAACCTGTTTAGGACTATATGTGTCTGAACAAGATTTGGCTCTAAATTGAAGATCTCAGTGCCCAAACCCTGAGGGATTATTAGCAAAACAGCAGACTATAAACTTATTATTTATGTATTATGTTCTTACTGATATTTTGATTATTTTCCACAGCAATTCATGATTTTTAAATGAAATTTAATATATAGAAATTAAATACAAATGAAGAGTTTAAAGTGAGCCTGTGTGAAGTAGTAAAAAACATTACACTTGCAATGGTTAAACACTGCACTTAAATACCTTCATTTTTGAAAGTGTTGAACATCTACACTGATACAAAATAGGACATATTAGGAGCTCCATTTGTCATGTCACATAGAAAATTTTCTGTCCTAATAACAAAAAACCTACCAAGCACAAAATCCAACGTATATTTGTTTTCCCAAACTGAATAAACATATTTAACAGTATAAAATATGAGTCCATTAGACTATAGAGAACCAGGAGGTAAATATATAAAATATTTGTAATGCAATTAGTAATTGCAAGGAATTTACAGATTTGAAATGAACTGCAGTAAATGGAGGCTGGTTGTACATAGAATGTTTTTATATTCACTATGTTGAGAATAAAACCAGTTTACAGACTGAACGAAGGAAAAAAAGGAATCAGTAACAATATACATTTTTGTCTGCCTTTATTTAGTGTGGGCTGAATTACAAAAAACTGATTATTCTGAAGCTGAAAACCCCAGTGTAGATTTTTTTTTTAAGTTACATCAAGGATTTCGTTTTTCTTAATATCTAAGGCCATTGAAAATAAACTGCAGGAAGGAGGTGTTAGGGACATGAATCTCCAGAGAGCAAACCTCCCTGTAGCCCTGCAACTCCCTGTGACAGCACAGTGGTTGCTAGTTGTCTGTGGGTTCCAGCAGGCTGCTGTGGAAATGAAAGGTTTCCCCTGATTTAGAGAAGACTGTGTTACATGTACAATTTGGGTTTCATTTTTATTCCATTCTTTTTTTTTTTTTTTTTCTGTCCTCTTGTCCCCTGCTCCCCCCCTTCTCCTTCTCACAGTACAATTACTGATTTTCAAACCACTACACTCTTCTAAAAACAAATCAGTGTGGAGATCCGGGGAGGCATTCCCTGGGTTGGGACACACAAGAAGTTTCCCTCGAAAGCTGTTTTACCCTATTGGCCCCTTTCCCTTGCTCCTACGTCCCTCAGCCACTCCCTCTCCATTCCCCTATTGGCCCTCACCCTGGTACTGCCCGAACACCACTGCTCACTCCCTGCCTCTGGTGACACTGTGACCTGGGCTCTCTCTGTGAGTGCGCCCCTGGGCCCTGAACATCTCACGGCACGGCTGAATTAAACATCTATGGATACTACACAAAGGCCCTCTTTGCTTCTTTACCCTGGACTTTATTAACAGCTAAACTGACTGCAACAAATCAGAAGATCACTGGATAGATTAAATACTGACACTTCTCATATTAGTGGCATTAATTATCCTGACTATTGAAAATGCAGTTAGTCTGGGTTAGAGTGCTTGCAGTCACTATCAGCAAACTACATTTCTCTTGGATTAAAAAAAACCAAAACAAAAACAAAAACAAAACAAACAACAACCAACAGAAAAAACAAAACCTGGAAATAAATAAATGTGGTTTTTTTCAGTCACAGGAGGAATGTATGTGACATATTTGCTGGCTGGACTGTGCTGTTACACAGGTCCCCCATCTTTGCCCTGAGCCACTTGTCTGAACTCCCCAAGGGTGAGGAAAGGGCTTAGAACTTTATTTCCTGGTCATACTGTATTAGATCATTCCTATGTTGGATTAGGAATAACTATAGAAGGAATTACAGATGTTAGTCTAGAGGAACATAAGAACAGCCATGGCTGAAACTGATGTACAGAGAGAGGAGGGCACAGCCCAGTCACCGCTCGAACACCCGCGCTGCTGGTGCTGCTCGCACACGAAGCCATTACATCGCTGTCGTGCACGTGGGAACATCTGGAAGCACAACATCGTGCCAGCGGGGGTTTCTCGTCCCTCAGATCTCTTGGAGGTGCGTAGCAGGTAAGGGAAGGGAAGGGAAGGGTGCCCCAAGGAGGGCGCGCCCCGGTGGGTCCGGTGGCGGAGGAGGCGGCGGCACCGCTGCTGGCACCAGGTGGCAGCGCAGGCTCGCCGTGCCAGCCCCAGCCCCAGCCCCAGCCCGGCCGGACGTGCCGCTTGACATCCCTACGCCGTGAGCCTTGGGCTGAGAACGCGCCCAGGATCATACACATGCACATGCGGAATTCCTGACATCTTCCTAGAGCGGCTGCCTCTTGCATCTCTGTATCCACTCTGTGGGTTGCATTGTGGACACTGCATCAGTAAAATTTTCACGGGGGGGGGGGGGGGANAAATTTTCACGGGGGGGGGGCGGGAAGGTAAATCTTACCTTTTTGTTTTTTTTGCAGGTAATGTCATTCATCTTTTGAAAAATAGTTTCAGAATTTCCTGCTGTGGGACCTCTGATGTTCTTTAAGACTATCTGAGCAGAATGTTCACCATTGCTAAAAATCTTTGATGTTGAAAAAGTGGCTTCAATTCATAATACAGTTTTGAAGGCACAGCTTTGCTTGGAGATTTTATGCCTTCATTAGTCATGCACAATTAAGTAGGTATCAGGATGGCATAAATGCAATTTGTTTCATAAAGCTGGCATTAAGCAGTTAAACAAAATAATTAATAAACATGCATAAATTATAAATCTTTTCCTTTATAAACGAGATGTATTGCTTTCCTCAGTCTCTAGAGAGGGAACTTGTAAGACTACCGATCTATATGTACATGTATGTGCTGCTATCAGACATACATGTGCAGTTTTACATGGTAATATGAAATTATAATTCCTTTGACTTTTTAAAACAATACACGGTGAAGAGGTGGGGAGCCAAAAAATGCAATGACATACCTTTACAATGTGTAGATGCCATTCTTTATAGAATCTACAAAGGTGTGAAATCTGTGTAAAGGTCAAGAATTGATTTTCACACGATAATGCGAGGTTTTCTCTCGCAAAATTTGCAACACTCAGAAGAATTTTAACTTTTTTTTTTTAAAGTAAATCCCAAATAACCATGCAGAAAGACTGTTTTTAATAAGTCAAGTCCTTGAAACTGAAAATTGAAATTAAAATATTTAAATTTATGTCTATTAAAATTGTAAAACAAATTTCAATTTGGATTTCAATATGGCTATTCCCAAGAGGAAAAAAATACATAAAGCAATATTTTTCTTTTCCTTATTTTCCTTTTTTCAGAGGAAAAGACTTTTTGCCATTCATAGAATAATTTCTCTTGGCCACATTCACATACACACACTCTGGTAAACCATTTCATATTTGATCCATTCTAATTCTTCATCACTTTCTGATAATATTAGTGATTTGTGCTTCATCCTGCTTTTAGAGATTATATCTTACTTTCCTTACATATTTCCTCCATGAGCAGATACATAACTAGGCCCTGTGGTGTTACTTTACCCTTAAGGATGCCTACACAAGTTAAGGATTTAGCCTCCCTTAACCAGTACAATTAATCTGCTTGTACCTACAGCTGTACAGGGGTGGAGCAACGAGGTCATCTTCCTGTTATATTCTGGTCTGCTTGAGTGCTGTACCCTAGCAGCTCAAAAAAAGTTGCTTATTTAGAGAGGCACTGATGGCTGTGAGAAATGGCAACTGAATTATATTAATACCTTAATGTTTTCAAATGAGGCATGTAGATTTACTTGTTACTGTAGAGTTCCATATTCCAGGAGGTGGACCTGATCCACTGCCACATTTATTGTATGAGATAACACAAAAATAACATGATTGGATTATTAAAACCTTGTGAACTTCATTGCAATCCCTGATTTGACAGAGACACTCAGAAGCAGGCACTCAGTTTTATGATATTCTACCACTTACTGAACTGCTTTACTTGCAGTTCTTAATGCTTGTCTAATGTCGTTTTCATTTTTTTCTTTTTGGAAGCCTGCACACAATACCTCAAGAACTGCATTCAGTTATCTTTATAAAGTCACAAAGTAAACACTTCCCAAAACAACCCCACCCAAAACCAAAAAACCATGGTTATTATTACATTTTGCATGTACCATGATTTTCTTATAGAAGATTAAAACAAAAAAAATCCTAAATTGTGATGTAGAATTGAGCTACAGAGGGTGGTGTACTAGAGAATTGTAATGGATAGGCTATTCCATGGGGCTCAGATAGACTCCCAGGCAGATTCACTGCCTTACTGAAAGCCTGCTTGTACACATAAAATGTTTAAGGCTGACAGGCAGGATGTTTGCTGCCACTGGCAGCAGGGAAATAAAAACTAGTTTGAAGGAAAGGAAAGTTTAACTCAGAATGAGGCTAACTAAACCAAAGGAGCTCAGGTTTTAAACTAGCCATAAGTAGCCTGTGTGGCTACACATGTTTAAATAAATGGTTTAAAGTTTATTATAACATCTGAAATCTGGGTTCTAGATATAGGAGGTTAAAAAATGGAGATATATTAGAAGGCAGATTAATCAAAACTGACATTGATAGAAGGATGGGCAAAAGAAGTAGGTTTTAGAAAATAATTTGAAAGGCATAATTATTCTTGATCCACAGAAAGTAAGAGATTATTTCAAACACTAATGTAGCATACAGATATTTACAGACCCCAACAGTTTTGGAAAAGGGATCCCAGTTTGGGAGGAAACAAATGATTCCGCTGAGGCAAGTTACTGAACAATGCAGAAAAGCAAAGAGCTTAAATTCAAAGCAGGTGTTGGAGGATGAAGTGTCTTTCCTGTCTGACAGCTTCAGAGTGATATAAAATGGAGTCACAAAACTCTGGCTGTAACATCCTGAGCAAAATGTAATGCATTTCTTCTGGCATGGAAGAGTCAAGTCTAATCAAGGGGAAGAGATGACAAAGAGTATGAAGTTGCATTGACTTAGATGGTAAGGCACTACCTAATCCATCAGTGGATGGATGGCTGTACACCACTGGATATATTTTATCAAGTAAGTTGTAGAGTAAAATATGGGGTTTAGAACAATGATATAGACAGTGAGTTAATGGCATGTGGAAAAAGCTTGGAAGATAAGAAAAAAATAACAAAGAAACCTGAAATAACCCTGAATTTCTGCTCTAAGAGACTAAGCAGAGAGTAAGATAAAACAGCACTGGCATGAAAAGGGAAGAAACAGGTAACATCCAGGCAGAGTGAGATTAGAAGCTTTTAGAGGTACAGGAGTGGGGTATAAGTGCATTGAAAATAGCACTGGGCATCATTCAGAAAAGAGAATTTTTAGAAAGATGAGGATAGACATTAAGTTACATATAGTAACTTATTAGCCCAGTAGATTTTATCCATTGACTCATCAATTAATGAAAGGAATACATGGACACAAGTATTGATAGATTCAACAGAAGATAAAACTTTAATGAATAGCTGTCACACAATACATTTATACAGTATGAGAGTACTGGGATTATGAGAAGCTACAGGCTATCAGATAACTAAATTCCTTGAGTCTATTAGGGGCCAGCAAGAATAAACTAGAGAGACATCCTGGTGTGAAGATACTTCAGCTCCAAGTCCCTTCACCCAAAGCACAGATATGTTTCTCAGCATATGTCTTAGCAACACCTCCTCTGTGTGTTAACTTATACCTCAATGACCCATAGCCTTCAAGGTTTAGAGCTAAGGGCTTGTCAAGTGCCATGGACAACCCTGTTTTAATAGAATTGCACTGAGACAAACATCTTTTGGGGATAAAAAAAATGAACAGAAGTGTTTGACCAAAGCCGACTAATCTTGATGAAAAGAGTTTCATCTGATGAAAAGAGGTTCTGATGAAATCAGTTCATGGTTTTCTCAACAGCACACTCTCTAGCCTCACATAATAGAGAGTGGCTTTTTCAGAGAACTGCAAAATCACAGAAAGGTTGAGGCTGAAAGGGACCTTTAGAAGTCATCTGTTCCACTCTCGGTGTCTGTGTAGCGCCGCCTGGAACCTGGTGCCCTTGGTTGTGTCCAGACAGCTTTTGAATATAGGCTAGGAGGGAGAGCCACACATTCTCTGGGCAGCATGTGCCAGTGCTCTGTCTCCCTCACAGTAAATGATGTTCAGAGGGAGCCTCCTGTGTTTCAGTTTGTGCTCTTTAACTCTGTCCTGTCACTGGGCACTGCTGGCTCTGTTTTTTATTGTCTATTCAGGTATTCACACACAGTGTAAGATTCCCTCTGAGCCTCATCTTCTCCAGACTTAACTGTCCCTGCTGTCTCAATCTTTTCCTACAGCAAAGATGCTCCAGTCCCTTAAACATCCTTGGGGCCCTTCCTTGAACTCTGTTTGGCATGTCCATGTCTCTCCTCTACTGAGGAGCCTGGAACTGGGTACAACGCTGGGAGTGGCCTCACCAGTGCTGAGTACAGCACAACCCTTGGCTTGCTGACAGTGCTTTGTCTGAGGAGCCCGGGATACCTTTCACCCTTGTGTGAGTCAGAACAGGCAGGATGCAGGAACAAACATAAAATTATCAACAAAATGCACAGAGTACATTTATTTTTGTTACTCCACCAGCTGGTAATCCTTTAAACAGCACCCAGGCACACAAGCAGAGCTGCAGGCACTGTAGAGTTTGGTTCATGCCAGAGGGTCACTGAACCTGCTGGTTTTGCCTGTGTATCAGGGGTTTGCACAGGCATGGTTTACCTCCGTGCTTGATCTTTCTTGCAGCAGAGAATAAATCTCCAGAATGTTTGATAGGGTGTCTCTACGCCTATCACAGGCCTATATTATCTAAACACAGATGTTCTGCTTGTCAAACACACAAGGCTAAACAGCAATTAATATGATATATGTGTTTTTTGACACCCCAGCTGTAAGTCACTTGAGTGTGTGTTTACAATACTCCGTGCCAATCTTCTGTTATTTCCCCACAGTCTTCGCTGCAAGGGCACATTACTGGCTCTTCTTCAAATTCATGTCAGCTGTGGCTGCCAGGTCCTCTTCTGCTAAGCTGCCTTCCAGCTGGGTGGTGCACAGCATATATTGGTGTAAGGGGTTGTTATTGGTGCAGGAATTTGAACTTCTTGTTGACAACTGAGGTTTCTGTCAGCCCAATTCTCCAGCCTGTCAGGGTCCCTTTCAATTGTAGCACAACCCTGTGGTATATCAGCCACTCCTCCCAGTTTTGTGTCATCTGCAATCATTTAGTTATTTGTAAACCTGATGTGGAGTAAAACCCCTCAACTAAAAAAAACAATGAGCCTCCATGCAGTTGCATATGTGTATGACTAATTTCAACCTGTCATTTGATGTAACCTTAACCCTGAAGGGGGTTCTAGGCACTGAGTTGTGACGATAATTCTCCATCCTCTTCTTGCTTCACAGAATTTGTGGCTTATAAGAAGGCAGCATTACCAGAGATGCACTACCCTGAGAGATTTTATCTGATTAGGAATAAGTTACATTTTTTTTGATAAGTATTCACTTCTGAGGAGATACCCTTGGTGCTGGATATAATGGACCTAAAACAAGTATTGAAGGATGTTTTTACCTGGCATCCTTACGTATTGTTTCACAGAGCTTACGTAATGTTATGAATTTGGGGGACACTGCCAAGATCCAAAAGTAAATATTTTTTTAATATGGTGACTTCTAAATACTTTTATTACTTTTTTTTTTTTTAAATTAATGGCATGGTTGGGTCCTTTAACATCTACTTAGACTAGGTTTAACTTTTTCAGAAGAGTAAAAAAGTCCATTTAGAAAGTTGGCTACCTTTTAAGGGGCAACTCGTTCTACCATATAATATGATATTTGCACAAAGCCATGTATCTGTGAAGGTCATAGTCCCCCTGGAAAATAATGTAAAATAGATTAGAAAACTAAATGCTAGAATTTTTTTTTTCACTGGCCATACTACTAATTTGTTTCTAAGATAAAGTTTAATTAAGACTTTCCAATGAGCACCCAGACACCAACTCCCTGATAAATAAAATAACTCATTTTGTACAGAAGGCTTAGAAAACTATGGATAGGTGTGTGACCAACAATTCTTCAGTAAATTTTGATGAATAACCATATATAACCATATATATGATAAAATAAATTTATTACAAAATGCTATATTTGTTTGTCTTTTCTTCTAATGTTTTATGTCTTCATCTATCATCACATCCAAACCATACTTTTTTTATAACTTATTTTTAACAGAAGCAATCTAGTGTGTGGACAAAATGCATCCAAAATTTGTCATCTTCTGATTTGATTCTTCAGTCAGACCCAACCTATAGCAGAAATCCAACCTATATCTCCAAAACAGTTCATGAGTTCAAAACACAGTAGTCTTGACTGCATTAGTTTGGTTTTAAACAAGAAAGAACCAAAATTATTTTTGCTGAGTGGACTGTGTTATTTATAGAATAGTCCGTCCTTGATCAATTACGTAAATTGATGTTGATTATGGAAGGAAGGAAGATGGTTTTAGAGGTCCCTAAAATCTGCAATGTTATCTTGTAGTCTAATGCAATTTGATCATGCAAGATAAGCAGGATCTGTAGTGGGAGGGGTAAATAGCTCTGTTACCAGTATCAGCCCTGCTCTTGCCTTCTGAGTTAATATTAGTTCAGAGACCTTGTGAATAAATCCTTCACAGAAGAGAGGCAGACCAGGTGCACTAGCAGCTTCCAATTGCGATGATGATGAATTCAACTTTAATCATCAGATTTCCCGCAGACTTCATAAAAGTGGCTCTAGGCAGAGTGAAAGGAGACCGTGGATGAATAGCTTGATGCCAAGCTAACAGGCATTTCAGATCCATGGAGCTGAGTAGCCTGGGATCTCTGCAAGCACACTGACTTATCTAAAGCTGCTTTCAGCGAGCGCGGCCGTGCTACCTTTTATCTCTGTGACCTGTCAAGTAAAACTAGCTCCGTTTGAGAAGGGAATATCTCTCCAAATCCTGTGCCTGTGGAAATCTCTGCTATTCAGTGAGCAGCTGAAGCCTGATTTCATTGAACTGATGCACCATTATTCACAGGGATAGGTGAGAAGGAGAAGGTGTTACTACCTCTATCTTGCAGGAGATTAATTTCTCATTTTTCTAGGAGATGTTTAATTCCTTTTACTTCTAGCTTCAATTTATGTTTTAGTAGCATTATGTTTGGTGGTATCTGTTAGGTTGTGCCAGGGATAATTTTGTAATCTAAGCAAAAAACTTTCCCCCTTGCCTTTCTTGAAAACAAAACAAAGCAAAAATGAAGCAAAAAAACATTAACAAAATAGCTGGATGATATAGTCAACCTGGCAGGTGTGTCGAATAGGTTTTTTATCCTTACCACATGTCAAACTTGATGATCAATAAAGGCTTAAATGACTTTTTCCACTATTCTATATTTCAGCTATTATAAACAAACTCAAGCCATAGCAATAAAATACTATTAGTTATCAAAGTCTCTAATATAAAAAATGTTTTTAATACCTTATTTTTTCCAAATAAATTGTTAAATAATCAAAGCTTAGTAGCAGAGGGAGAATAAATCTTTAATAAATATATTTGATGGTGTTTTAAGGTAAACTTCCAATCCACTTTTCCTCTGAAGAAGCTATTAAATATTGTGTCACATTAGTGACTGAAGACTCATGCATCCTCAAATATATCAATATATAAAAATAAGGTTAATATATAAACCAGTTATTTCAATGAAATTCAATACATGGACAGGAAGAAATTTCTCACTATACGGTTGAAAATAAGATCAATATATCTAAACACGCACTTTCAACATCTGTTTTATCTCATTTTCAGAATGCCAGCAGCTACAGTGTTGTTTGGATAGAAAAGAGAATTTTAGAGTTTGGGGGGAAAAAAGTACCATAAAAGAGTTTCTCACTAGAAAAAAATTACATTTCTTTGCAAGTAAAGTTCAAACAAGACCAACTGATAAGTTAAACTTCTAGTTGGACCTGTGTACTAGGAGCAAACTGTAGCATTTTTACTGAGAAGAAAAGCAACCAGAATATCCAGAGTATCTTAAATAAAGTAAAAATAAAAAGAACAGAAATAAAATCTCCATGTCAAGTTAAAAATACTTTCCTTTTTATTGTGTATTTTACATCACTTCCTAGCTTTGCCACTTGTAGGTACACTAGCTCTCTTATTTTTAAACAGCTCCTGAAATGCAGAAATTAGTTTAATGGTGAGTTTTATGAAATGATGTGTTCCACTTTGCTCAAACTGGTTCCTTTAGAACACCAACCTTCCAATATCCTTCTGAATCACCTTTTGTAGAGGCTTCTCACCACCAGTGATATCACAGAAAGCTCAGGCAAAACAAAAGTCTAACTCATCATTGGCAAGAAACACTGTTGTAAACACTCATAAACTCTCAGTACCCTATGTTTTTCTAACGAATTACAATGTAGATAGATTTAGTGAGCCTCAAGGAAAAGACACATGGCACCTCTTCAAATAAGACTTTCAGGAATGACTACAACAGATGAACACATAACAACTTTATTAACAAATGCACGAAGTTCCTGAGGTGATACTTTCAGGCCACTGCTCCACAACTGATTGTTGGGTGATATGTCTACTGGATGCATGCCCCATTCTTTGAGAATTCATTGGGGTTGTGCTTCATTGTCTTCTTAAAATGACATTTGCTTGGCCAAACACAGACACCTAAGCTAGTCACACTTAGTCTCCATTTATAGCCAATGAAGAAAAGTATTTCTAAACCATGATTCATCTCACTAAAAGACTATTTTCTAAAATACATTAGATGAGTTGTGCCCCCAAAATGCCTATTTCTCTTCACTGGCTACAAAAACAGCCTGAGATGTCATACTCAGTTATAGATACACAATGAGAGGAATTCCTTTCACGTTCCCTTAGTAATTTGTTTTTGATTGCTTTTTAAGCACAACACATAATCAATAAACCACTATCTCTATTTCCAAAACATGACACTACAGCACAGACTTACACCTATCCTCAGAAATGTCTTAATTCTACAATAACACAAGGTCACATCCTCTATCGTCTCAACCTATGGCACTATAGCTGGCACATCTTGTCTGCAGTACACTGCTATGAGTTTCCCTCCATTAAAAAGCTCAAGTGTGCTTGTCTATCCCAAGATAGTTCCCTTTGTGTATTTCACCAAACCAGATCTCTGACTCCAGGTATCAGACTCTGCAGCTTTCCCCCCTGGCTTTACCCAGAAGGTGATTTTGCTGCTCTAGAGTTTCCATTCAGTAGATTCATCACAGTACAGCACGCAGTAGACAGACTATTGCCTGTATGCCACACAGTGGGTTCCTAATAGCTTTACTGCAAGATACATGAAAGTTGAAAGAGACACCCATTGAAGGGCTTAACAGCCACAGTGGACTCATGCTTAAGTTGTGTTAATGGGGGAGCTTATTTTAGGTGGAGTAAGTTTTCTGAATGGCAGGACAGTAAGTCAGAGAGCTGTTTCATTTCAAGGCGTTATGGGGTATTCGAGCCACGTACTGGGTCTGGCTGAGATGGAGTTCATTTTCCCACAGCAGCCCTCACAGTGCTGTTCTTTGCATTGGTAGCTAGAAAGGTGCTGATAACACACCAGTGGTTTTTGGCTGCTGCTGAGCAGCACTGGCACAGCACCAAGGCTGTCTCTCAACATTCACTAGGCTAGGGGTGGGCGAAATCCTGGGAAGGGACACAGCTAGGCCAGCTGACCCAAACTGATCAAAGGGATATTCTGTACCATATGATGTCAGCTCAGATATAAAAGGTAAGGAAAGGAGGAGAAAGGGGAGCATTCATTATTTACAGTGTTTGCCTTCTGGAACAAGTGCTATGCATGCTGAAGCCCTGCTTTCTGGCTGCAAGCTGTGTGAGAATATGCTTTTTATTGGAAGCTCTAGAGACCATGGATGTATCTTCATCAACTGTAGGCACAATGTCCTTGGGAAAGAAACTATTCACAGTATTGCTGATGATCAATATTTTTCAGCTGTAAATATTTAGGAACTAAGACAGGCTCTGTGTGTGGATTAGGGAAGTGGGACTAAACATATCTGCAAATGCAGCCAAGCGAGCACAGAGTGACTTGCTGATTTGTGTATTGGAAATATGTGACTCAGACAATATAACTGTAGTAAATTAGAGGAAAATGACTGAATTGTCTGCAAGTGGAAAATCAGGCAGATTATTTGGCTTCTTTTGTTTTAGGTTTACAGTTGTTAATTTTATATGAATCCTTAATGCAGATAATAAGCCCAGGAAGAATAATATAGGGGAAAAGCCAAAAATTCTGACTTTCTTAGTTGTCAATCTTTGATTGAAATAAATATGGTAGTAAGAGGGGCTTATGTACTAGAACATTTTTAGAATTCTTTGCTGACAAACATTTCTGCATGTTTGTTCTTGGGATATTTTTAAAGCTTCACCATGAGTTTTGCAAGTAGACACTTCAAGAAGAGCTGTGAAGTTATGTGGAAAATGGTATGATTGCTTCCCACTCTTCCTGGTGACTTCCAGAGCATGAAACCAAAAGCCAGGATGCAGCTATGTTTTTAGGTGCCACCAGCTCTCAGTATGACATAGTATCTGATAGTTATTCAGGACATATGCAGTATTTTTTCAACTTGGGCTTAGCAGGAGAAGTAGAAGAATTTTAATATTATTAAAATTTTTATACCACTGAATGCTTGACCTCTGATGACCATTGAGATTTTACTATAAAACTAACATTTTCTGTGTCACTTTCTAATACATCTGGACTGTAGATATCAGTCTAGGCTGTTAATGTTCTTATGACTTCTGACTGTACAAATTCTATAGCATCAACATGATATAACCTTGTAACATCATTAGGTGAAATAGTATCTTTCTGTGATTCCACTCAGCTATGTTAATACATTATTTTAACATGACACTTGAAAAGTTGGTTTGTTGCCTAAAAGAAGGGTATTCCAGCAAGTTTGTATGCTGTAAAGAGCCTAGTTATTTTTTTAGTCTATCTACAGAAATGAAGATGATTAGAAATAAATTGCATATTATACATTACCTCCATTTTTCTGTTGTTTATTTTGCATGAATATTTCATGTTGTGTAGCTCAGTAAGTACACAGTGATTTTCTATTGCTTGTTGTTTCTGTTAAACTACATGACAATGCAGTTTTTGTTTTTATACTGGCTTAGAGTGTACAATGACTTGTAAAGAAGTGCAAAAATATAAAATATTTCAATAATTAGATCATGGAATCATAGAATGGCTTGGGTTGGAAGGGTCTTTAAAGATCATCTAGTCCCAAGCCCCCGTGGGGCTTTGCCATGGGAAGGCACACCTTTCACTAGACCAGGCTACTCAGAGTTCCATCCAACCTGGCCTTCCAGGGATGGGGCATCCACAGCTTCTCTGGCAACCTGTGCCAGTGCCTCACCACCCTCACAGTAAAGAATTTCTTCCTAATATCTAATTTAAACTTGCCCTATTTCAGTTTGAAACCATTTCCCCTAGTTCTGTCACTGCATGCTCCCTCTTTAGAAGATTATTTGTAGGCTTTTCTAAGCTTATTTAAGTTAAAAATATGGAAACACACATGCACGAGGTAATAATTAATTCAGCAGAAATATTGGTAAAACATCAACTAGCAGATCACTTAGGTTGGCTGTTTGGCAATTAGTCTCTCCATGTAGTCAAGTCGAAATACTTTATTCTACTTCCTTAAGTGGATACAAGAGATAAAAAAATTGCTCTTTGCTGGAGAAAATGATATTTTTCAAAGAGTTTGCACTTTAAAAAATTCCTTTATTAAAGAGACAATTCTTTCAGAGATTTTTACGTGACCTCTTTATACTTTCAAATCTGTATATGTTGGCTTGTAAGCCTCCTATTTGTACTGCACTTTCTTTATAAATGAGTCCTTATTTTTATAGAATACAAGGACAAAAATTATTACCTAAGAAATGATTAAGAATTTGAAACATTGTGGAAAATGAAGAGAAAATCTGCTGGTGATATGTGAGCTCAGTTTTCAGTTTGATGAAATTCTATTGTATACATGAGCAACAATTATGTCTCCCTTTACAAAAAGAGTTCTACATTCCTAAAATGAATAATGGTTGATTTTGAATGAAATTATTTCAACCAAGAAAAATGGCTTATGGGAGTTATTTTTCTATCATACTAGAACTGATCATTTGATTCAGAATTATTAGAATTAAAATTAGCTTTACCCTTCTCTGTTATTTTACAGTGTAGCTCAAAATGTTGATAGCTGTGAATCAGGTACTTGATCTTAGTATTTCAAAAGCAAGACCTAGACCACAAATTAAATCATAAGAAATAAAGGGAGAAAAAAAAAACATGAAATAGATTTAAGATGGAGAGAAGCAGAAAATGTGCTTTGATTAACTGAAAGGTTAATTACTGAAAGACTTCCTCCACATAGCATACCGTTAATTAGAAAGTCTGAGCAATGTGTGATTTAATTTAACACTATGCAAAAGGCCAACACGACATGGTAAACTTCTTGATTCCTCTTGTGTTTGTGAAACATATAACTTGGTGTTTCATTCTACTCTGAACTAAAAGAAAGCTGCCTTTCCTTTTTTCTTTATTTTAGTAGATGAAAGACAAGGTTAAAAAAATGAGACTTTTATAGGGATGACACCAATTATACACCATGGATTAGTGTTTTTACTCACTGCTGTCACCTTAGCTCTGATCTGTTAAGCACATTGGACACAGGACAGAACTATTCTGTACAGCAGAGTTTATGGTCACCTCAAGAGGAATATTATGGTGTCTTCTAGAAAGCAGCAAGCCTTGAAACTTCCATTCCTTTTCTAACATTTTGAGAGAAGTGTTCTCATAAGAATGGAAAGTATATTGCTAAGAGTTTTCCACAACAATGGAACTTCCAGTAGAGTGCCAGACTGTCCTGCTTATGTCTCACCAGAAACTCCTCACTCCTTATGCCTTCTGGAAATACTCTAAGAAAACCATCAGCAGCACACATGGGCAGGAACAATAAGCAAAATTCATGCAGAGCCCGGAAATGTCATCAAATTTGGCATCTCCTGGGTGTACCTCAAGGACTGAAGGACTGTCGAATTCCTGATTTACAAGGAGCAATAGAAACAGACAGAATGGACACAATATTGGACAGTGAATTTGAGGGAGTCTGGGACAGAGATCGTGAGATTTGAGTCCTTGTTGTTGGTGGATGTATACGTTTAACAAGGAATTATGATGGGAAAAATTTTTATAGGATAATCAAAAAGACAGACTGGGATTACTAATGTAGTACCAGGGCTAGACAAGGCATAAAACCAAGAATTAATCATTGTGTCACTCTCTCCCACACTTTGAGCTATGAAGGCAGTACCTTGAAGCTGGTTGATAGTATTGTGGGCAGAAACAGCAACACTTACAACCGTTAGGAAAGAATTCGTCCTCTGGTTTTACTCACCTGAGCATTAGTCATATAATCCATGCTGCTTACACAGGTACTCATTATAAAGTAATCAAATATATGCTAAGACAGCTGTTTCAGAAAGGTGCTCTGAATAGGTAAACTCTTTCCATTTACTACACTTTTTCAAGAGTAAAGTTAGGTAAGATGACTCCTGTCTTTAGATATTGCTGTAGATTTTGAGAAGTCTAGAAATGTAGAGCCATTTTCTCCAAATTTTATTTGAAACAGATTGATAGAATCCCATCACAGTAGTAAGCAAAGGAAAATGGAAATAACAAGTGCATGACAAACAGCATGAGACAAGTAGGAGGAAAAATGCAAAATCTTCCTAGTGCTATACAATTACTTTTCCAAGGATGTAAAAATCCACATTGTCACAGACTAATAATTAGAGACAGCTTATTGTCATTCAAGGACTTTTAGCATGACCTGTTCTTGTATAATGACTTTTATTGTTCATTGCAGAGTCAGGATACCCATTTCCATTTATGCTGCTTTATGGATAATTCATTAAAATCTACCCAGCACAGGCTAACATTAATTTGAAAAAAAATGGCTGCCTCTTCGGCCTTAGAGTTATTTCTATTTAACTAACCCATGTTAATAATAGTTAACTAAAGAAGAAATAAACCAAGAAATACAAGGCAATGCAACAAGGAAGATAAAAGAAAGTATCTCTCAACCAAAGAAAAGGTCCACTCATTCCTCCAGCTTTGGGACAGAAGTTTTGATACCATTTAGTTTAATGTAAGCAAGCCCCAAAAGCATAGGTTAAAAAAAAGTATTGGAAAGGAAGTGGGAGTGATAACTTGCCATTGTTCTTCAACCCCAAATAACAGGGCCTAGTCAAAAACGAGCTGTCTCTCAACAGCTTCTCCTGTAACACACATTGTACACACCATGGCAACTACTTGGTTAAGTATCTTTTCCCTGTAGTGACATAAGTTTACAAAGGAAGCTATAATTTTCTTTCTCCATACTTCTACCCTTTCTTCTAGCTCCATGTGATCTGCAGCATAGTGTCATAATTGGAGAAATCAAAGAAAATGGCATACTGTAAATCAGGTCTGCTTTTGACAACAAAACTACTAGAAAATGTATAAATTTCTTAAATAAACTTGGAGCGTTGAATAAAAAAATCAGACACTTTTCATTGTCTGAAAAACCACATATATTTTAATCTGAACAGACATAATACTATTTACAGTGCATCATTTCTGATGGAGTTAAAAAAAGCGAAATAGTTTAGACTGAGAAACATTTGCCAACAAGACAAACCTACACTCACAGACAATCTAATTCTCTAAGCTTTCATGATTAATATTTTATGGCCCTCACTGATCTGCCCAATCTTGAGGAAAAATGTGGCACAGCTAAAGAATTTATCCGTATCAAACAGGAGGTAAAATGCAAACTACAATAGAGATGTCATAGTAAAGTATTGAGTTTGCTCACACTCAGCAGAAACACTGCATGGAGTGCTTTATTTGAGCAGCAGAAACAACATTAGCATACCCATTAAGAGACAAATATGATGAATGCTATTTTTAAGGGTTTTTTTTAACTCTACCTAAGCACTTTATTTTATACAGTCATTCTATAAAGTAACAAACATTGCCTTTGCTGTAGATTTCTGTAAGAAGTATTTCAAATTTAGCCTATCAACATTTTTGGTTTATCAGCATTAGAAAAAATATAAAAAGGAAATTATTCTTTTTCTGCATTCACTGATGAACCTCAATAAGACATCAAGGACCACTGACTGTGGTAAAAACATTTGAGGAGACCATACAGTTCAAATAATTTTATTAGTGAGTCTGTTTGCCTCAGTGAAATGTGAAAATATAAGAACAGAAGGACTGTACTGTGCTCTGTAATAATTTTATCAATTATGCTGAGCTGTAGCAGGAATAACACATTTGCCTATGGCAAAAAGGAAACAATGAATTTACATAGAAAAAGATACCAGTTATAATTCAGTTAATACATGCCAGTTACAAAAAGCTGACCATGAATAATCATTTGATGATAATGTAGCGATGTGTGAGGCTTAAAGACTGGCTGAAAAAACCCTAGGTTAAGTTCCTTGTTTGTCCTGCCTAGACTGTGCAGTATGACTCAGGTCACAAGGACACGATTATGTAATTTGCAAACAGTCCAGAGCAAACATTGGTGCAACTCCTTGTCAGACTAAAATAAGCTATGAAAATGAGGCTCTGGTTTGTGGTACACTTCTCTGTACTGCATCAACTACAGAAGAGAAGTGACCAGCTTCGTCACGACCCCTTTTAATCACAGGATGTTGGTGTGACAGTGAGCAGTCCAAAGATACTAATTCTCCAGGAAGGTTTTCCTGATATACAGCCCTTGTGATGGTGGCTGTTTTATGGAGTCACAGCATTTCCACTTCCAGGATGGAAGTGCTGGTTGAGAGGGTGGCCAATGGAGTTCATACAGGTCAATTCCTACATGGAATTGAGCTATAACCAACACTACAAAAGGTCAGCTGTGGTTTTGTCTAGCCAAAACTTGAAAATCTCCAAGGGCATTCCACAACCATCTTGGATACCCTGTTCCAGTGCTCCCCTGCCCTTCCAGTAGATTTTTCTTGCCCAGATGTCCAATCTGAAACTCTCAGGATGTAATCTCTGACATCAGTAGAGAACTAAAGCTACAATTCCATTACCTGGTATTAAATATGAAAATTAAATATGAAAAAAGTCATAAAAACACTTACAACATTTTGTTTGTGCCACCAGATGCAGGAACTGAAAACTTCAGTGCAAAGTCATCTCACAACAGCTCATAAGAAAGACATGAAAACTCTCCTAGTAGAATGCCTTACCATTTGGAGATCCAAGTGAGAAACTGAAAGACAAGAAATGAAAATACACTTTTCAAATCTCACCAACTTCATTAGGAACAACTATGGTAATTGCTACCAGTGCAGATCAATGGGAAAGTTATTTTGTTATCCATACAACAATTAAAATGCAGATGATATTCAGTCATCTGTATTTTAGAATCTGATAGTTAATAGTGTTACCAATGTTCAAGTAAACCCACATCCTCACAGCACACCCTCAACAGTACTTCAAAATTCATGTCTGGGAAGAAATAAGAAGTGCAAAGGAGAAGAAAGAAGGCAGGCAAATCACGGCTTGAAGTGTATTATCTCTTAAGATGCCTTATTTGAATGAATACAGCCAGCTGAAAATCTGCCTGTGAATCTCCAGTGAATCAGTAATGTTTTTATCAAAAGTAAATCAGATTACCCTAATTCCAAAAGCATTATTGAACAACTATACGAAGGGGAGAGTGCTACACTAAGTGGTGTATTAGGAATATGAGAACATATTTCTTATTGTCCTAGCAGCTGTTCTACAAACTGCAGAAGAAAATGCTTTAAAAAGGATATCTGGGGAAGGGAAGGGAAGG
>VWZV01003823.1:26148-75919 GCA_013397155.1 Irena cyanogastra | reverse complement strand
GGAAGGGAAGGGAAGGGAAGGGAAGGGAAGGGAAGGGAAGGGAAGGACAGTGGTTCAGGAGCTAACAGATCTAGCTACAAGTGAGTTAAGAACCCAGTATCTTTGGGAAACCATTAATCCCTTAACCTTGGACAATGTTACAGCGCACAGTTTCCTACTCATTAACACCACTATAACTCAGCTCCTAAAATGAAACAAGAAATTTTTATCCTGTGCTGAAATGAGAAATTACAGTTTCACTTAAAATTATAGTTTTATAACTTCCCTGTGTTAGGATGAAAACGGCATAGGGATGCAGTACCAAGATAAATGATTCAGCCTGTCCTTTGCCATTAAATCCTTACTGATGTTGCATGTTAAATACAAAATTTGAATAGACAGATAGATGGCTTCAGTGATTCCTCCACATACTAAAGGATCCCATGGCCTTCAGAACAAAATGAAACCTGAGTAGATAGCATAAAAGTCCCTTTACAAATAGCCAAGAAAATTGGTGAAATGATAAATTCTTTTATTACTGTAGACATAAATTATGGTCAACGGTATATTTGCTTAGGTGGTGGGGAATTTAACACAGCTATAAAAAGAGAGGTCTTAAATTATAGATGATGATGATGATAATGATAATGATAATAATAATAACAATAACAATAATAATGCTTCAACAAATAATGCCAAAAGAAAAAAAAAATTAGAGCATAATTTGGAAAAGCAGAACTCATGTCTAAATTGTATGCATCCTCAGGCTTCCAGTGATGAAAATCATCTCAGCACTAAGCATTGTAGGGAGTAAAGATTCTTACAGTGTCAGCTAGTAATAGCCTCGTGTCTGGCTGTTTATCATGATGCTGTGCGTGTGCATACTGGAAGAAAAGAAGAGAAAAAAAGCTCAAAAAAATCAAAATCTACAGAAGTCCTATCCTAGTCACTGAAAAATAATTAAAATATAATTTGGTTCTAATGTTTGACATTTATATATTGCATTGCTTCCACTATGTGACAAAAATATTCTCCTCAGATAATAACAAATCTAGCTCCTGGCTCATGTCTCAGAAAGAAGCGACTTCTTACCCAAGAGTTTCTGCTTGTGATAGAGGAGTAGGAACAACACAAACCCAACTGATCAAACAGTGAGTAGACAAAAATCATTCTGCCTCCCCCTTTTTTTTTTTCTTTTTTTAATTGAGAAGGCCGAAAGAAAGATCCTTGGTTTATGCAAACTGCCACAGGTCTACTGAAATTGAAATCACCTTTTTCTGCCCTCTCAGCAATTTTTTTTCAGTTTAATTTTTTTTCCCTCCCCCAGAGTAATTTTTCATATCAATAGACAAAAAAAAGGAAGGTAAACCATGAATGCTGTTTCTTAATTTCTGTCCAGTTTCAAATCAAAAGCTGCTGCTGATTCTTTTTTTGATGTGTATAAGCTACTGAAAATAGTGACTCGGAATCATGCCTGGAAATTATTCTTAAATAATTTTTCAGATGGCTTTGATTTTCATATGTTACATATCCATAATATATTGTCCCCATATTTCTTTGTGCTAAGGGCAGTATCTTATTATTGACATATTATGGCATTCTAGAACAGTACTGGAAGGGAAGTCACACCAATGTTCTTTCTAATCTATCAAATCATCATAAAGGAGATTTTTCTCTTTCTAACAGTCCTCATGGATGATAGGCCAGCCTGTCCCTGTGCCACATTCTTCCAGTATTTATTCTTTAATACTTCGAAACCCAGAAAAAGGCTTTCTCGTGGCATACATCTCCTTTTGTTTTCTGCCAGAAACGAATGCTGGCAGCTGCTCTGAAGGCCATTCACTGAACCTGCACCATTCCTAGAGCAAAGCTCTGCTAGGTGTGAGGGATGCTGCGCCAAGTCAGCCAGTATTTGCACTAGGCAGCCACTGCTCTTGTGCCCAGTGTGAACCTCGAGGGATGCCTAAGGATTTCAGGAAGGAAAGCAGGGCATGGAAAAGGGCCGTTTTTACATAGACTCATCTATTTTAGCAAAGGCAGTTTCTGAAGTGTAAAGAGGGAGACATTTTCCAGAAAGATCAAGTACAACTGTTGCAGGAATTTATATAAGCTTTCCTGAAAATGTTAAATTCAATTTGCCTAGTGTAATCTATAAATCTGTATAAGTCCAGGAAAATAAAATAAAAAAAGAAAAAATACATATTACTCTATGCATATTTTTTCTTTATATTTAGGAGCCAATATCAGCTTTGATTGTTTTTCACAGCAATAGAGAAGTTTTTATGTCTACAAGATGGGCTGGAATGCTTAAAGCCTTACCTCAATGGTTTAAAGAACTAATTTAATACAAACTCTGATTCTTCTGAACTTCAAAACTGGTTCATATCATAATTTTAGGTACTATTCCTCTTGCATCTGTGAATAAATAAATGCTTGCTAACATGTATGTGAAATACTTACAATTAGAATTTCATAAGATATTGAAAGCTAGACTTGGAGTTTTTAAAAACTTTACTTTTATCTTCAATTTTCACTTAAATATAACTTTTAATACCTGTCTGCACTACATATTTTTTTCCTCTTTAATTTTCTTTTTGATATGATAAAATTTTACACTGCCACTCTATGGTTTTATACTGCAAAAGAAGTGCATCTTTCTTACTAAACAGTCAGTGTCTAGCAGAAGCCATTTAATCTTTTCAATCATCTATTCTACTCATTTAGTAAGATTAATTTCTAGTAATTGTTACTGCGTACTGCAAATAGCAAATAAGATTTTCATATATGTGTTCAAATCAACCCACTCTGTTTTTCTTTCTCCATTTCAGCAGAAGTACAAACAAGACAATCTACCTATCTATATATATTCCTCAGTTTGGGAAGGACATTGAGATGCTTGAGCACATCCAGAGGAGGGCAAGGAGGCTGGTGAGGGGCTTGGAACACAAACGCTGTGAGGAATGACTGAGGGAGCTGGGGTTGTTTAGCCTGGAGAAAAGGAGACTCCGGGGACCTTATCACTCTCTACAACTTCCTGAAGGGTAGTTGTACTGAGATGGGGGTTGGTCTCTTTGTCCAAGCAGCAACTGACAGAACAAGAGGTCACAGTCTCAAGCTGCATCAAGGGAAATATAGGTTAGACATTGGGAAAAAGTTTTTCATGGAAAGAGTGATAAAGTTCTGGAATGGTCTGCCCGGGGAGGTGGTGGAGTTACCATCCCTGGATGTGTTTTAAAAAAGATTGGATGTGGCACCCGGTGCCATGATTTAGTTGAGGTGTCAAGGAACGGGTTGGACTTGATGATCTTGAAGGTCTCTTCCAACCTTGTCATTCTGTGGTTCTGTGATCTATCTATCTATCTAATCATTCAGCAGCTAGGTTTACAGAACAAACTGCTCTTTCTTATTTACTGGGGCAGGAGAAATGATTGTTTCCTGAAGACTGGCAATGTTATTTCAGTGTTAATCTTGTGTAAATGTCAGAAGTACCTTCCTGAGAAGTGGGGTGTTTGTAAAAATCAGAAACCACTACAAACTCAATCTGAATTCCTAAACATTTCCAAAGGAAAAACCTTTCATAAAGTTAATAATTTTTTTTCAGAGTCAATGCTTAGAGCCAAGTGAACAGCTGTAGTGTTCTGCAGTGCTTCGCATCTACACACGTTTAAGCAACTCACATCATGACATATTGTGTAAGGAACAGGTCTACATGGCCAGAAAAACCATATAAAACCAGGTTGGTCCCACAAGTGATTTTTAATTCTTACTCACCTCGTGAATGTTTTCCTTGCACCTAATTTTAAAATGTTTTAAAATAGAACTATAAAAAGTACAAATATAACAATACTACACAATTGTAATTAGCACTTCTTAAACAACCGATGGGATATAACAGTTTTTTCATGCATACTGTGAAAAAGGAAAAAAAACCTTTAAAAACCGCATAGTCCATAGTAATGGAAGGCTGCCATCAAATGCATAAATATGTCATCTAACTATTTTGAATTTTTTTTTGTTTGTTTCCTAAACATCTGTACATATAGAAAAGAATGGCAGAGGGAAGGAAGAGGGAAAGAACATTTAAAGTCCACAGAATGACAGAAATGTACTCAGGTTTTACTTAATTCCACTTACACTGGGATCACTATGACAACTAATAATGCTCCACTAAGGCTGGGAGTAGAACAGAAACAAAACCAAGAATTGATCAGTCATGCATTCACAGTAAGCAAAGTGTGAAAATAAGCCTTTGGGTGCTAGCTTACCACCATAAAAAATAAAAGCAAATTTATATCAAGCATGGAAGAAGTATATCTTCTGCATATAATTAAGAGTTTTTAAAATATTTAATGGCAGAGTGGAATAGCTTCATATTCTTCCCTTACAAAGTTGCATACTCTAGTATTACAGTATCTATTCAGATATGATAGTAATTTATTCTAAAAACAATTAAACATGAAAGAACATATTACAGGACAATTCAGATACTTCTCAGTACTTACTATATTATATCTGAAGAGAAATTAATTTAGTGTTACTGAATATCTGAAATGGTTTTTCACACTTCCACACTATACAGTGTAACTTTAAAGGTATTGTAATATTTTCCATTTGGTTCTTAAAGAAAAGCTCTCAGTCACATCAATTAAAGTAGTAAAGATATTTACATTGACAAAATGTCACTGAAAATTCTTTTACTGAATGATAGTACTTAAAGTTCAGCTTCCTTTGTTTATAAATTATTTTTAATTTTTAGTTTTATAGTCCCTATAAAAATAACAATGAAAATAATTTTGTCAGAATAAAGGCAAATTAAATTTAGAAGTACTATTGACAGAATAGGAGAATTTTCATGAATGTTAGAATTTTAGAGCTATTGATATGGCTAAATTGTAGCATTATAAAATAATTTAATTTGAGGTTTTACTTAGTGATATATCTGTGGCATAATTATGATATACTGTTTAAACAGACCAAAAGATTTTCCGTACTAGTGCATAAAGGCTTTTGAACTGAACTTCTAGAAATTGAAAGTGTTCTTTCAATTTATTGACTTTAGTAGATTGTAAGAAATCCATAACCATGTGAGGACATACTAAGAAGAAAGTACAACTCGTATAAAAGATTAATGACTTGCTTTTTAATATTTTATCAACCTCTAGAAAATGAGTTGAAAGCTTACAGGTTGTAATTTTGGTTGAAAGAGAGCCAAAAAAAGTTTATAATAGTTTTAAAGCAATCTTGGTTTTCAGAAGCTCATAAAAGAAAGTGTTTCTTATAATCTTTTGACTTTTTTGAGTAAAATTCTTTCACATATAAACACTAGATGCTCAAGAAAATGACCAATGCATCATTTTTACATTATCACTTCAGAAGGAAAGTGAAGCAGTTTGGTAAGAAATATTTTCTTTGTGTTTTCTTATCCTGCTTTCTGTTAAACTCTTGAAGTGTGAATATATTCAAAACTAAGTAATTTTTTGTTGCCTGAACCAGCTGGACATTTAATACATCCCTTGACAAAAGAGTATATTGTGCAAAATATAAATTTTTACTGGCTACTGATGAGCCACTTTTGAACAGTTGGTTAGGCTTCAAATAAAAGGTCTTGGCATTTTTCTATTTGTAGCCAGTTCATTTTTCTTTTAAAGACTTCTTCCCACTGTGCAGTCCCCACATAGTTGACCAAAGATTTAGCTCAAAGGCAGGTATGATTGGATCTCTTATACAGGACACCATCTTTGAGACATTTGCACCAAAACCTTTCCTTAATAGTTATTTTCAAAGTCAATACTTAGAGCCAAGTGAACAGCTATAGTGTTCTGCAGTGCCATACATCTACACATGTTTAAGCAGCTGACACACGACATGCATCTTTCCACCACGCTCCCTTCCTCACAACCTTGACTATTCCGTCTCCAGGGAAACTTTGGAAAACTGATCTTTGCTCTTTAGTTAGATCCCCATGGAATATCAGACATTTAGAACAGTACTGACATTCTCTCCTTGAATTTTCTCTCTCAGACACTTCCTATAAGGGAGAAGATGGAGGGGCATCCCTGTCCCCAGCAAGGGAACCTCCTGAAGGATACTGCTCTGCAAAATCCCACTTCATGGAGAGGGCTGGCTCGTTGGGAGGCTTTGCACCAGGCACATCCCACACTGCCAGCTTGTTCTGTGGGGCTGGCTGCCAGCCAGTGTTACAGGTGAGCTGTTCATTCCTGTCCTCGTGCTGCAAGGGTGCTCTCCTAGCACAGCAAAGGTGGAAGGGCTCAGAGGGCAAAGCACAGCATATACTGTGAAGAAAAGGAAAGAAGGAGAAAGGCAGGGGAAGATAATAAGCTGGCAAACGCCACACACACTGAATGGCCTGTGAGAGTTGCACATGTGTCCAGAGAGAGCAGTCATCTAGATTTTTCGGTCTCTGCTGGCACAGGTTGGGGTTCTTTCACCTCCAGTTTGGGCTTCTCTCTACAACAAAGGAATTGAGGTGGGAGAGATGTCCGTCAAATGACAACGATGCTGGCAAAGGGTCTGTAGCACAAGTCTGATGAGGAGGTGCTGATGGAGTTGAGGTTGTTTAGCCTGGAGAAAAGAGGCTCAGGAGAGGCATTATACAACTCTCTACAACTGCCTGAAAGGAGGCTGTAGCCAGGTGGGTGCCAACCTCTTCTTCCAAGTAACAAGAAACAGAAGAAGAGGAAAGAGTATCAGGTTGCTCCAGGGGAGATTTTGATTGAGAATTAAGAAACACTTCTTCACTGAAAATGTTATCCTTTTCTCTGAGAAAGGTACTTGGCAACCCTGTATCTCTTACCTTTCTCCTTTCCAAAAGATATTTTAGTGAAAGAAACTACACCTACAGACTCTAATTAACATGCATACATACACACTAGCAGGCCAGGAGCACGAATTCCACGTTTCCTTTATGGAAAGTTCAGTAGGTCACTTCTGGCCTTTTCTTGCCTTCATAACTCTGCACATCCAACACCTCACACTACCCTACACCAGCACACAGCAAGAAGAAAGCACACTGGAAAGCCTACCTTCAACCATGAGCAAAATTAAAATGTTCACCATCTTCATTAACCTTCTTGCTCTCTCTCAGCCCAGGAAAACAGGCTTAAAAGTCTCTGTCCAATCTAAACTTCTTAAGGTGGAGAACCCTGGCATTCCAGGCATCATCCTGAGTCACCTGTACTTCCTTGCGAACCCAGCAGCTCTGAGAGGAAACAGAGTTCACTCAGTGGCAGATCACCTGATACATAGTCTTTCAGTGGGCATAACAACTGAACCAAGACAGAGAGTCCAGTAGTTTGTATTTCTCTCTCATATCCAAAAAGACACAGCAAATAGGTGTCTGGTATCTACAGATGCTACAGATGTAATGAATGTTAAATCTCGAGATGCTGGGCAGCACGGCCCTTCCTTGTCTCTGGGTACTGTCCTCTTCAGTGCTCAGATAGATGGCAGGAGCTGGAGTTACAGCACTGGAACCTCAGAGCTGAATCTGTGTCCAATGGAAATATTGTGTAAACACTCTCTTGAGTGGGGGCACTGTACCCTGTAGCCCCATGCTGGAACCTAGGGGACAGAAGACTCCTGTGGAAAATGAGCCACATTATTAACTTGACCTTTATGCCTTCAGGTACGTCATACACTGCAATGAATGGAAAAAAAATCTGTTCTTAATGTGCTCCAAACACATAAATGAGAATGATAGGATGCCATTTGGGACTAGCAGGTTACCTCTGTCCTTCAGGAACACTGCCTGAGCATCAGGAAGGATAAGAGCTGCTGGGATGTGAAGGAACAGGTAAATGCCAGCCAGATCCTGCTGTGCACAGCCATGAACCCGGAGGTTAGAGAGATACATGGAGTAAGGCAGGCATAGGGCAGGTAAGACTTCTGCCCAGGGCAGAGGACCAAACAGTTTCTGAGCTCTTTCTACACAATGAACACCAAATCCTCACCTTCCCATAAAGAAGCCTCTCTTACTGTCCCAGGCAGGACAGCAGTAGGGAAGCCTTCATTCCTGAGACTCCTGTCACTGCCCTTGTGGACACGATTACTGAGGTCGTTGCTGCAGAGACCAACACAGGCTCTCAATCCAGTGCCACAGCTGTCTCCATGTCAAGAGAAACAAGACCACAACTAAAGCTGGAAAGGACTTCAAGCCTGCAGGCTCATTAGAAATACTGTTGCTAGGACAAGCAGCAGAGCTAACTGCTGCTCCAGAAACACCTTCAGATTAGTCCTTCTGACATCACTGAAACATCAGGGCATCATGAATTTCATTAAAGTCAGAAAGACTCCTGAGTAAAGGCTATTAACATGCACAAAAGTGTTCTCTGTGTTTCATGTTCTGATTCATCCTACAGTTCACAGGGTATTTGTGCAAAACTGTATTTTCAATGTAAATATGTGCTTCATACTAGAGTTAGAAAAAATAATTATTGTGGTATCCAGGATGAAGTATAACAATATAAAACTTTTTGGAAGTGTTTCAAATTTCTGAATGCACATTTAACAACGGAATCAATAGTTTAATTAATGATCCAATAGCTAACATAGACATTTCTAAATGGCAAATATGTTGATACTCCAGATACAAATATTTTTCCTACCTTTATTACCTTTATTTACTTTCTTACTTTAAGACACAAATAGGACCAAAGTGATTTCTCAAGTTTGGGAACAAGTCTGGTCCCAATAGTCAGTTATTTGCTCAATTTAAATAGACAGACAACAGGCAAGTAAGCCACAGTGCAACCCACTGCCATATTGCCTTTCTTGTCCAGGTGTGGGGAGCCAGTAGACTGTGGTATGCTTATGTTTCTGGCCTACAAATATGTGCTCCCCATATAGGTCTCAGAGGCACAGAGAGAAGGTATCCCTGTGTGCCAGCATCCAGCTGGATCCTGTGGCTAGGACTGGATACCACAGTGCAGACTTGGGTTATGAAGACTTTTGATTAAAATATTCTTTCAGACTACTTTCAAATTTCATTTCAGACAAGATTGGAAAATCCATTAATCCTGATATACATGATTTGCACATAGTTTATATTGTACTGATTAATACCAGGTCAGATATTAAAGTGCTAATTTATACTAATTTCTTAAGCAGATGACACAATAATATATTATCATTGTAGATATTTCATTTAATGAGAATCATGTAGAGTCTTGCAGTTCCCAAATGACTCTCAGTGAACAGCATAATGACCTAGCAGCTTTTCACTCATTTTTAAGTATGAATATTTATATATTTAGAAAGTCAAAATGCTAAATGCTTACTGATTGTAGATAGATCTCAATACCATTGTGAGACAGCTTCAAAATTGCATTATTAAATTCAGAAAAAGAATGAAAGCAATGCTATGATTGATGGAAATTTTAAGTCAAAAGTGATCTCATTGTTAGGTAAATATCACTGAAATATATATATATTTTGCATAAGTCCTTTTATGTGCATCACAGAGCTTCATGTTAGGAGTCTACAGTGGACTTTTATCCATTTTAGTTGAATATTTAAAGCCAAGAGCTAAATAATTGATGGAAAAAGTTGTTAATGTAATAAAATCTTGGTAGTATTAACAGTAAAAAATTGAAGACTTCTTGATCAGTTTTTCTAAGGAAAAGGAGGAAATGTTATTTTTATATATAACATGAAAATCTCTCATATGTTTACATTAAAGAAAATATATATGACTCTTAAACCCGAGTATTTTTATTAGCTAGGCATTCTTTTAATAACAAAACAGCAAGCTATCAGAGCTGATACCTGTCTTGGGAAAACTGAGTTCAACACTTACTGCCTACAGATAATCCGTGTCAGCCGGGTCAGGACACTTTACTCTGCTTCCCACCTTCAGGGTAACCAAGGTTTTAAAGGAATCCTCTGGGCTGTTGACCTAATGCTTTACAGCCATCCAGCAGGCATGATATCCAAAAGAATCTACAAACAGCTTCACATTCTCTGTGGGTCAGAAAGCACTTCTCCTGTCTTAGAAAACTTTGATTTACAGGGCAGAAGTTCACAGAATGGGAATACAAACTTCCTTAAGAAGAAGTGGGGGAGATCAAAGTCACCAGTCAGCATGCTACAACTCTGGATGGATTTATTAAGAGAAAATTTTCAGATAATACCAGCTGCACCTCAAATTACAGATGCAACTAACTTAAACAAATAAAGCTGCCAGATATAACTGTAAGAAAAAAATCCTTCTTCACCTATTACCACCTTTAAAACTTGAGCTCTTTGTCTTTTTTAAACCCTTTTGTTGGAAAGTTGTGTTGATCAGGGGTCAGAGCCCTGCAAGCAATCAGAAGCTCTAAGCCTCACAGGGGAAATATTTGTGGAATTTGACGGGTCATGGCAGTTAGAGGGTATGCAGGCTCTTATTGTAACCTTCAGGCCTTCAACACCATTTTTGAGCATAACATCGCCCTCAAAAGTAGTTAGGTGCCAACATTTTGTGAAATGAAACCCTTAAGACCCCTTCCAAGCACATGAAGCAGCACAAAATATTGAATTTTCAAGTTTATAGACACTTCTGTTTCTATAGAAAAAGAAAGAATCACTATCCATTAGAGCTGCTGGGGGAATTAATAGGTCATGGTCAAACTAACATACTATAGGATGACAGGGTGGATTTTGTAAAGCAAAAAAAAAAGAGTTTTTCTTTTTAACCTTCACTTTGTTTAAAGAGAGTTTTAGTTTTTAGTTTATTTTTAAATTTAGTTCTGGTGCAGTTAAATATGTACATATGCATTAAATTATGTGTATACATATACATCATATATGTGTTATGTGTATGCATATAAACTTATTAAAAAACAGGAGACGGAATGCAAGTTAAAAAGTCTTTGTTTTTCAGTGCTTTCAAAGTTAATGTTTAATTAAAAACATTGTGATTTGGATGTTTTGCAAATTTTTAGTGAAAGGGTATCAGAATGCAGTCTATTATAACTACCATATTAGAAAAATTGAGTAAATGAACCATAATTCAAAGCCATAGTGCATAATTCTCCAAATTTCTTATGAAGAGTGCTGAAACAGATTGTGATTTTTTTCAGTCATTTTAGAGACTAACATTACTGTCAGACTCCTCTGTACACTTTATCTTTCTTATGCAACACTAATGTAATTCAACAAAAAGCATCCAAATAAAATATTTTGTAAAATCTCAGAGAGAAATTACCAATAGAGCAGAAGACTCTTACATAATTCGAAACTGCCACCATCTGTAATTAAGATACTGGGGCATTGCCCCTAATAATCTAGTTTGTAAAAAATATCAATATGTCTCACAGAAACATTTACTGTATTTTATGACAGGAGAATACAAAACTGAATTCTGCTAAGATGTGTACAGGGACTGTGTTATAACCTGTTTGTGCTGGTATTGTTTCCCTGGGATATTCTAGCTTACTGAATCAAGGCATAGAATTGCAAACAAAGTTTTCTTATTGTGAAAGATTTTTCTTTTTTCCCCTCTAGGCAATGCTGTTGATGTGTTTACCTTATACATTGGCTGTGTTGCCTTATTTCTACATGACAAGCAGTTTTGGAGTCATGTATTGATCTAGTACTTCCTGATGAATCTGTCCTTTTCCCCTTCACTCCCATCACTAAAGTCTGATGGCCTCTTGTCTGTATGAAAGTTGTTTTGAAAGAAAGAAATCAAAAATGCCTGTCTCTGTCAGCATCTTATGGGCTGGGAGGAATTCAGCTCCATAGAGCTGTCTTGGGGAGGAAGGGTTTGTTTCTATCTCCTCGTCACACAGAGGCCTTGTGACAACAAACATTTCTGGTCAGTGAACCCACACTATGTCTCCATGGCAAGAGTCTAGTTCCACATGGGAATATTCAGTGATTTTGGCAGGAAGTCTTGAAGGAATACGGGTGAGAAAGGGGAAAAATATAATTAATGTTATACAGACTTCACTAAATCTGAGCAGACTGTTACAAGAGACAGTGAAATTACTGCTTCTAGAAGGAAAGTCAATTGTTAAATCATAACATTTTTCCAATTATACAGAAGAAAGTTTGTGAAAATAATCTGTAACAGAAAACACTTGACATGTTAAATATAAGTGTGTGGCTTTTAAATATGATACCATACAGTTACGAAAACAAGCTTTAGCTAGCTTTGAATCACAAGATTATTATATTCAGTTTAGCAGTGGGCCATAAATATATATGTATGTATATATATATAGCTGTTCACTTTTAGAAACATATTATACTTTTGTCCACAGAAACCTACATTGAATATACGTTTTAGCACTTTCTTCCATCTTTTTTAGAATTATTCATTCTATATAGCAATAGCTGTAAAGAATTAGCGAGATTTATTCCTAGCAAATTAAAAAAGTGACACAAATACATTTCACTAAAACACTTGTTGTAAATGAAAAGAACACTTGAAATTAGAACTGGAATACAACCTTGGCATGTGCAACAATTCTGGTATGATTAATGACTTCAACTCAACACTTCCTACCTAGTTAAAGAAATGAAAGATCACATACAAGTGTAATAGTTCCTACACTTGAAGCTAAGAAGTAGTGGACAAATGATGATAAGAAAAAAGGCTCTGAAATTTTAAGCCACCAGAATTCATCTGCCAGAAGCAAGTTAAAGAACACTGAAAGAAATAATTGACATATAAAAGAAATAGGAACGCTACAGCACTCTAGAGAGAAAAGAGGAAAAACAAATAAAAGGAGTTTGGTTTTGGTTTGATTCTCAGCCTCTAAAAGATAGCTAATAGTCCCACAAGAAAGTTAAATAGTCCAATTTCTTAATATTATAAACAAAATTAAAAGGTCAGTGCTAGTGCTGAAAGCCAAGCAGCCAAATATTAGGAAATATCTCAACTGTCTCCTCACTCTCATCACAACTGTGTGCCCACCCTCAGCTTGGCCCCTGGGATAGAACTCATATCACAGCAATAAAGGCACGAGTTATTTTGTTTCCATTTATCCTGAAGAAACAGCGGCTTGCTCTTCAATTCCATAACTGTTGAACAAGATGCCAGCATGTTCTGTTGCAGATAGGAAGACTAAATATTTCCCATGAGGAAAAATGAACATATTCTCCAAAAGTATACTGCACATTAGTTTCAGTCATGAACAGAAGCATAGTATAGGACTAGTGAAGCAGTGTGATTGCTCCATCTGCTCAGTCCTTGCTTCTGTCTTGATAGTGCCATCTTTGAGTACGTCTCACCAAGAGTTAGGGTAGACCAGCATTTTATTTAATTTTGTAAAAAACCCATTTATTAGTTAGAAATGCTGTTTAGCCATATAACTTGAAGTAGAGCTAGCAACAAAAAACCCCAAAAAGGTCTCTAGGACTTTAGCCTAGAGCACTCACTTCCTGAATCACTAAACATAGTATGGTTTATTTTAAACTATACACTTATTCAAAACAAACTACATGAAGATAATCAACACCCTTCATTTAATTCTTGATGCTGAGCACATACAATTGCTGATATATGCAAATGATTGAGTTATCTTCATATTTTTTCCTTAGCTTTGATACAACTTAACGTTAGATGAACACTGAAATGAAAAAAAAAAATTAGGCAGTTTTTCAAGTGATGTAGTAAGTGGTTTAGAGGTATCTCAGTCTTGAAAATTGTGTTCAACTTATTTTTATCATTCTAAAGGTACTTGGAACATGCTATAAATTCAACTGAAATAATAACCACATTTTTCATCTCTATGGTCCCATGTAATTGACCACTAAATTCTCATCACATCGGAAGAGACATGGAGATGGGTGTTTCAATGTTATTTCAAGAACTACTGAGCATCCAGAGTGAGGAAAGAAAAATATTAGGTTTTAGGTCTATGATTACATCTCAGCATCTGCATGATTACCAGGGCTAGCATGACTGTCACTAGCTGGCATTAATGCCTTATTAGAGCTAACGGACAGCACCATGGCTTCTCATGGAGGCAGGACACAAAAAGTATCCATCACCACTGCATGGCTTAGTATGAAACTTCATGCTGTGCTTCCCCCAAACGCTTCGGTAAAATGCAATTCTTCTAAAAGTTACACTATCATTTTGTCTTTGGTAGCCGCTCAGGAAAACAAGCACCAGTGACTATGGCCATGACTACTAATCAATGGTTAATAATGATTGTCTCTGATTGCTTATGTGGCACAGCTTTAGAACACTAAACCTCCAACTACACAGCCAGAGGATGATACAGCCAGGCTCAAGCATGCCAAGTCTCATGACCACACTTTCTTCTATTCACCTTTTTGATTTGGCCTAAATGTAGTGTGAACTCACAGTTTTGCATCTGGTAAGAAAGGTCTTGACTTGGGAAATTTTCCTTAATTTAATTTGTAACCAGTTAGCATTTGCTTTTAATTACTGACTCATGAAACAGAGACATGGCCCGTCTTAACTCCCCTTCTTCTTGCCCTACGTTGTGCTCAGCCCCTTCAACCTCCTCTGCCCCTGCCATTTGTGCCCAGTACAAGACGTCAAAACTAAAAGTGTCTGCTATGTATTGGGCTGCAGCTACCTCTACTTAGGCCAGTTCCAGGCAGTGCATCTGAAAGAAGACTGAAGCTGGCATTAAAGTCCTGACAGTTTTTCCTCACTGCTAAGTGATCTGGAGCTCAGAATACAAGGCAGTATGGACCAACACTGAAGTGATAAAGAAAAGGTATTCTTGTGTAGTCATTTTGTCTCAGCAAGGAGAAACTCATGTTTTTCATGGGCTGAAAAGCCAGCCTAAATTTTCTTTGCTATTTTTTTCCCTGGATTTCCCAGAAGTACTATCTTGTGAGAAAATCATATATGTTTTAGACAACTCACCATTTCCTAGAAATCACTCAGGAAAAGACAATAATTATAAACCATTATTAAAGGTGCAAGTTTTGTCTGGAAAACATCTTGTGTTTGATTCTGACTCCACTAATGACAGTTTTCCAAAATGCAAAATAGAAAATGGCATTTAGAAGTTCAAAACTGAGGATGCATATTAAGTGCTTATGCTTGAGCACTGCAGACTCATTTTCAGATTGTGGGAGATAAAACATTGTCCAATATTTATGTATTTGTTTCCAATTTATGTATATGTATGTATTTGTTTTGTGCTAGGCTGCTTGATAGAAAAAATAACTTGGTTGTTGAGATTTGTTTCAGATGGTGCAAAAGAGATGCTAATGTAATCTTCCCACAGGTGCAACTTAGAGTGCAAACTAAGACAGTTGAATTAAAATGTAAGTAAAACCACTGCTGTTTGTATTTTTTAATTTAATGCTAAATACTTCTTTCCTTTTTTTCATTTGGTTCCTAATGTTATATAGGAATTTTTATTCCTGTAGTTACTGAAGTTGTGTAAACTATTGAGTTAAATTTTATTCTCTATTCACCCCAGTCACGTATATAAAATGCAAGAAATTGATGTAGTAGCATTTTCCATTATGATTGTTGGAGAATAGGAAAATCTTTATCTGAAATGACCCTGAAAGTCTCTCCACTCATCAGCAGATAAATTCCATGAGACATTTGATTACAGCAACACCCATGCAAATGTGGAACAAATGCAAGTGGACCAATGACATTAATGACAAGAATATGACCTTGACTGTAGCAAAAGATTAAAGTACTACCAAACCCCAGATCTAAAACTTCCTTAATAATGGGAATGTAACTTCCCATTAGACTTGAATCCCATCTTCTTGTTGATTCAATTCTATTTCTAGAGATACAAGATGACACAAATACAAATCCTGAGAGCCTAGCTGGAACCAATATTTAAATGTTCTCTTTGAAAAATACAGTAGAATAAACAGCTCAATATGTTCTTAAAATGTGTTGATAATATTTTTTAAGGGAATTAGGAGGCAACATGAAGGACAAAAACAATAGAATGAAGAATGAAACTGGCACAAGAATTTAATGCATACAGTAAGCACGACTGGGTTATAAATTAAAAGAAGGTAAGGTTTATAACAACTTTCTCATGTGAAGCTGTTTAAGATTGAGATGGACCAGTTTAGATCAGCAGTTGTAAGGCTTGTCAAGTGCAATATACTGAATTCACTGACATGGGAAATTCTTTGTAATTTAACATTTCAGTTCAGTGAGTGAAGGCAATTACAAAGAGACAATATCAGCTAAATTGGTTTTTTTCTGATTTAAAAATGGAGGGATATAAGAACCTGAAGACTGAAAGTAATTTTCATGAAAGTACTTAGAAAAAAGGTTGAAAAGGAAAATAATACACTTTGAAAAGCTGACCTCAGTACGTCAAATATTTAATTTCTCTTAGGAAAAAATTATTCATCAAAAAGGGAACACAGTAAGGTGGCACTCACTAAGAAGTTTTATGACTACAAAAGCTAATGAATTCAGCCCACAGAAAAGAGTAAACCATAAGATGAGGTATATTTGACTGTTTCATTAGCAATTTGATGGCACTGAAATCAAAAAGGTCATTCACAAAATAGAAGAAATCATATATTACTGAAGATAAGTATGAAGATATAGGGCAAGTAGTCATGTAAGGATGAAGTCAGAAAAGTTAAGGAGAGAAAAGAGTTACAGTTCTCTGAGAACATTAAAATCATAGAGGTTAGAGATGATAACAGAGTACATGCTAAGAAGAAGAGAAAAGTAAAGTCTAGTTCTATTGCCTATCAGGGAGGAAAAGCATTCAAGCAGACTGAAGAGCACAAAAAATTACAGGAAAATTTTTCTCATTATTTTCTACAGAAAATGTTATGACCAGATATTCAAGACAAATGCACAAATTAAAAAAAAAAAGAAACATAATTGAAAGAATAGAAATAGATAGAAAAATAATTAGAACAGATTAAACACAATTCTAATCAATTATTTAAAGATAAGGGTCCTATTTTACCCATAAGTCCTGGAGAAAAAAAGACCCAAATTATCTTTGAATTTTTATTCTAAGGCTTTATGGAGATTAGAAAGATCCTTGAAAGAAAGAAAACACTGAGATAAGGCAAAGAAAAGACACAGTATCTCTCATTAATAAAGAGAGGAAAAACAGCACCTGGAGAATTATAGCTAAAATAGTCTAGTTCTGATTTTTGAGAATATAGTAGGAAAAGTGTTTAGACATTATCTATATATTTACATATGGGACAATAAAATTCTAAATATACAATATATATTTCTTTATGAAAGTAGATTTTGGGACAATCTAATCCCCAACTTTGTGAGGATAGTTATCTTCATAGGTAGAAAAGGAATAGCAAGTGTGGCAATCCATTGACTTTACATAATCTTGTCATATTGTGTTTAAAAGATTTTTGTAAGCAAACAGTGGAGAAACAATAGCTTGATAATAATCCTCTTTAAAAATATTTTCTTGAAGAGCATCTTTCAGTATTTTGAGCTTAATTATAAATATGGCATTACTGGAGTCTTTTCTTGCTACCTGGATTTCCTGGTAGAATTTTTTTGTGTGCTTTGATTTTTGATAATTGAGGAAATCTAGTAGACTTTTTGTGTCAGCAAATTAAGCACATATTCTATTTGTAAAAAAAAAAAAAAATCTTTTTTCCCATTTGAAAAATCCATTCAGAAGGAATCTTAATTTTTCCTATGATTCATAGGGGAAAAAAAGGACAATAATTTTGTTGCATAAAAAAAATAAATTCTTGACACTTTTAATACTATATTACGTAGGACTCAACATACCCTTGGTTTGAAGATGAAATAATCACTTGGCCTTGGTTAGTTCTTACTACTGACATTCAGAAAGGTCTGTAGTCTTATTTATAAATTTCTAATTGCTCTAAAATTAGAATTTCTTTTGAATGGTTGTGGGAATTGAGTTGATAAATGTACTAATCTGAAGAGGCCACAGGTTTTATCTTCACCTGTTGCTCAGTCTTCAGCCTCTTCAGATTTGCCAGTAAAATTTCCAGTTATGGTCTGTGTATCTGTCCATGGGGGAGGAAACTGTGACAGACAAGAATTGAATATTGGACTGCATGGGGCTATTTATAAACTTCTGATATTCTAATACTAGTGAATGTTGACAGGCAGCCTTGGACAAATGACATCAGACACAATTGTCATAGTCCTGAGCAATTCAATGCCAACTGATTCCATAAAGTTGGGTGTGTCACAATATTAAATAATGTTTTCTATTCCTGAATACTGGCATACAAACACTGCTTTTATGTGCTGTGATTTAATCTCATGAGAAATCAATGGTTTTGTTATGTATCAAAACACAGCCACTATTGAGTGACTTCCTGCTACCCCAGGAAATTATTTTATGAGGTGGCATGGAATAACCTCCAGGTCCTAGTCATGCCCCTCCAGGCTACTGAAAAAAATTAAAGACAAGTTCTGGCCAGAACCAGGACACAGAAATGGGGCAATAAAATCACTTCAGAAAGAATCCATATCCAAATACTCGACCTCTTTTGTCACAGCTGACATTCCTAACCATCTGTCCAGGGATGAGGCTCCTTGCTATTTGCTAGATTTTAGTGGTTTGTTTGTTTATTTCCTTTGTTCTTTTATTTACTCTTTCTTCTAGCCTATATTTGTTGATTGTTTATTACACAACTTTCCAGATTGATTAGAAAAGATGGAAAATTATTCCATACAGCTTAAACTATAATCTGACAATATGAAATTCCAGAAAGATTTGAGGGGCAAAAATATTACTTGCTACAGCTCTGTTACATTTCTTGTTTTGTCAATATGCTTTAAGAGTTCTAAGTTCTCAATAAGTTCTAAGTTCTCCAAAAGAAATACCTCTATTCTGTCAAGTTTTTGGATCTCACATGTTTCTGACTAGTTTCATTTTGGGTTTGGTTTGCTCCAGACCTACATGCAGATGGAATTGCACTTCCATGGACCTTGTAGGTCAAATCAGGCCCACCTAGTGACTTTAGACACTTACATGATTAGGTAGTCAATAAACTAAAAGAGATCAGTGCTTTGTATTTAGGCAACTGTTATCTGCCTGCATTCTGTTTTAGCAGTTTAAATCCTTTCCTCAGTTTTGAATATTAATCCTTATCTGTGCAATCCTTATCTGTCTAACTGGTTTATTTTTCTCTGAATTAATGGAAAAACTAAATTGTTGTGCTGCAAATGTACCCTCTTGCATATTGTGAGACCACTGGGAGTATTTTTTAATCTTTTGCTATCAAAGAATTATCACAGATAATTCTGAATTATTCTATGCATGGGAAAAAGTTTTGTGAGCTCATCTAATTAATTGTAAAATGGATACGAAGATGAGAATGTGTTACAGAAAGCCTAAATGTTTTCAACCTCTCTTTTGAAAGATTAACAATCACATCTCCATGTGAGAAAAACAATTCAGGGGGAGACAAACCCTGAAGAGCTCTTGAATACCTAAAAAGACAGGAAATCAATAAGGCCCGTAATTATCGGCACATAGATTTAATGAAGTGTAAAACTTTGGTGTTACAACAAATTAAAACTCCATTAATGTCCATGGATAATGAAGAACAGAAAATGATTAAGAAAAAAATACAATCTTTTATTTTCTCATACACTTAATTCAGATTTATTTTAATGTAAGGAATAGATGAAGAAGACTTAAAACAGCAATTTAATGTGAATTTAGGACTTATTATGAGGCAAACCTAAGCACTTTTTAATACTTCCCAAATGAATACAGAATTTTTAACTAGCAACAGGCTTCACTGAAAAATCTTGCAATTTAATACAAAATGTATTACAAGCAGGTTAATTGGGTTCATTTCATGAAAGCATATTCTAAATTAGCTAAACATATATATTTTTTTTCTTGACAGTATAAAAGGTCTGAAGCTACTGCCATTGAGCTTGATTCTGAGATGCAGAAGAATCTGACTGATAGCAGTGGGAAGTGGGAAGCTGATAGTTTACGCATGGATCACAGCAAATTCTCAAAAGCATTTGTTGTCCATGGAGAATGAATCAGACAGCTTTGACAAATATTTGCAGTAGATGAATGTCCTTCTTGTCTTTCTCTATGATCACTGCTGGATAAATCTTCCATTTATTAAAGGCCTTTCCTGTTTTCCTATAAACCCAGCTTCAGAGAGAGATATTATTATTTCCTGTGCTACTGTAACACATATGTTTCCCTTGTATTCCACTAAAACTTTACTAAATAATTTAGTTTGATGGATGTTAACACATTGTAGAACAAAAGCTACTAATTTTGAATAGAATATTAGTCACAAATTTATTTATCCATGCGTCTCCTCTATACATACAATCAGTCTGCATACACAATGATACCTAAATATTGTAGAATTTAATTAGATAAAGCACACCTGGTACATTGAGGTAGTTATACACTTTAGATTATCTAAACACTAAGAAACAGAATGGCACAATCAAAAGAGATATACATTTAGCTATCAATTTAAGTAAATTGCAATACTAGGGAAACATTAGAACTTGTGTCTAGGTAGAAAATATAAACTCTTAGAATAAAGAATATGAAAACTGCCAGTATTTAAGTAATAGCTTATAGAGGGTCTGCATAGCCTTCACATAGGAATGTCACCTCTAAATAGTTAACCTCTGTCCTCAGTTTTGATTCAGGACACTTTTCTCAATTATCATTCCCCCATGTGGTGAGAAATGCCCTTCCTGAGAAATGCCTGCTGTCCATAACTTTCTCAGTAACTTCTTGCTAACCCCTAGGCAGAAGAACCTTATTTGCCCATTGGCAGCTTGATTTTCTGTCAGGCTTTAAAACAAAGCAAAAGAAAGCATCACTCGGACAGCTATTTCCCTTTACACATGGGAAAAAGGCAGAGAGAGAGGTAAAAATGACAATGAGCTGAATCTGAACTAAAGCCAGGCTGGAACATATGTTTGATGGTGTTCCAAGTATACTGAGAAGATGGCAACTAAACTCTGTAATTATAAAGATCAATATTCTTAAAATATCTTGTTAGTTATATGCCATATTTTTTTACATTTTAAATACCTAAAATAATTTAAATGCAAAACCAGATATCACAACCAGCAATAAAATGTTTGAGGATATAGAGAGAGAAACCATTCCTCCTGCACCACCTCTTAATCAATATCTGCTGTGGGGTTTAAAACTACTTGATTCTGACAGAAACCTGAGGGATTTGAAAGATGGGAGACAAGCCATGCCTCAGGAATGAATCACTGCTGATCACAACAAAAATCTATTCCTGTGGCAAACCTACCATTTTTTTCCCAGAAATATAGGCTTTATGGATGGAAATTGCCTAACCAAAGGCACGTAAACTCCAAAGTGATGCATTGTGTGATTCCTATCAGATTTAAAACAAGAATAGAGTCTTTTTCTTGTTTAGTTGGAAAATTCACATTAAACATCAATCTGCTACTTTCCTGAAGCTTTTCCTCTAGAGACAGCATTGGATGTCTCTATATATTCTATGCTATGGTAGACCTCATGATATAATTTATATTGATTTCATAGTATAGAAATACCAAAAGAAAATTTTGGCTTTTGTGGTAGTTGTTGCTATTGTTATATTTCATCATTCCTAATATACAATCTATGGCAAATCACAGCTCATGAAAAATGTTAAATCTGAAATGGCAGCCTCAGAGAGCAACTGCCTATTATCTAGAAACAATAAAATAGAATAGACTTTATATTTAGCTATTTGAAAAACTTATTAAATGAAAATATTTATTCCCAAAATTTTGCTGGAGAAAGGGGGTGCTTGTCATATTTTAGATAATCTGTCATTATGTATTTAATTCAGAAACTATAGGTAATTTTATGGAATGTAATTTGATTAAAAATTAATGCTTCAGAACAATTAATAATATTGCTATTTAAATTGACATATAAAATTAGAATAGAGCTGTGTCTGATTAACAACAAAGGGATTGGATGAATCTAAACAAATTACCTGGCCTAAAACACAAGAAGGTAGCCGTCACAAAGTGTCTGACTGTGAACACATCCTGACCAGTCTTTGCTCTCTGAGAGCTGCTAGACAGGGAAAGTTCTGACAAGTTGGTAAAGTTATTTTTCTGCAGGAAAATAGCTCTTTCAAGTCTTAGATTATTTTTTTACATATCATACTATTTATCCTAATATTCCTGGATTTAAGTTTTTTTTCTAAGAAGCATGAAAAATAAATATTCCTATTAGTTTTCAAAAAAAAGGGGCTTCTTTCTATTTCTCTCATCCTCATGGATATTATAATTGCAAAGTATACCAGAGATATGTTCTAGTTATTTTTCTACCATTAATAAAATACAATTCTATTAAAGAACACAAAAGTATTGAGCAAGTCAATGTGGCAACAAAGAGAGTTTTGGAAGAAAAAAAAAAAAGGTGCATAGATCTTCTTTGCCAGAAGTTTTGTATGTTTTCTTTCTCCTTTATTTTGTCTTCATTGTGTTTGAGACATTTGCTTCCATGTGGGCTCATGAAGAGACACATTCATTTCCTAGCACATGCAGATGCATTTTTAATTGATTTAAAAACAGCCACCACCACCTATTAGGCTTCAATTACTTTGGTTGCCTCTTATGTAAATCTTTTATTGCTATTTTTTTTTTCAATACACTAATCATAAAAAGAGGACTTGTTTTTTTTTTCCTAGTCTGCCTGTAAGCTTCATCACTACGTCTTTCTCAGTCCCACCATTTTTATAGCTGTTCAAGTTTTACTTTGTGCTGTCCTGGGTGCATGGCACTGGCACTGGAAGCTGTGGGGGCCTCTGTGAGGAGAAAGCTGAGGTTGTAGCTCCTCAGGGAAATGTATTTAAGATTTTATGTGGAAATAACAGTAAACCATTGTAGGTCTGTTTGAAGACAGCCTCTAAATGTATAGTTATTTTCACACTGACATTTGCGAGTCCATAGGTGTACATAATAGCTCTCTATTATCTGTTTTGCAGCACCTATTTGCTAATGTATTTGAACCAAATTGTTCAGTGATCCTAATGGGGAGAAAGATGTGAAGTCCAGTTCAATTGCATGCTTTGCTAGCATACAGCAACATAAATAGGTCAGACAGCGGAAATTTTAATTTAATATATTCCCAGACATTAAGGTCAAGGGAAGTTTTATCTGAAAAAGGCGAATGGGATTATGTTCTTAAAAGAATTTTTTTGTATGGATTTTCAAATGATGAAGCTTAAAAGGTGATCCATAATAAATTTTCATTGTAAAGCATACAATTCTAGATGGGATTTTCTTTTCTTTCAGAGTTTAGTCTGTGGTTGTCAAATTTTGACTGCTTCTGAAATGCCATGCTGTTAACTCGCCTTTCCCCAGATACAAAATATGCTAATCTTGACCTATTCCTAGTTAGCTTTAATAGTTTCTTCCCATTACTCAGTTTTAACTTTTCTCCATAATCCCTGTACAATTGCACACTACCCTATTGCAACATTAAAAATGAAGTAAGCAAATACAGTTCCACATCGGCCTTAAGAAAAATTTCTCATTGTTTCTTTTTCTTGATGATAATATATCATTCTCTTCCTTTTTCTTTCTTCATATAAAAGTAAAATCAGAAGGGAAAAAAAAAGAGGCTTCTCCCCTGACAGATTATCATTACCATCAATGACATAACTGAAGTTAATTACACAACTAGTGGCAACATTTCATAACATCCCTGGAAGTAGATTACAGCAATCACAGTCTTTTGGATACAACTCATGATCAACCAGACTTCCCATTTTTTTTATTAGGAAACACCCAGGGCACAGAGAGAATCATAAAAAAAGTAATCTAAATCCTTTTGGATATGAAGAAAAGAAATAAACTAAGTAAGTAATTTCAGACATACTATTAATATTATTATCCCAAGATTATACAAGTGAATTTGTAACAGGGTTCTTTCTGCCATTGTGAATATTGTACTCCAGCAAATGTTACCTTTGTTTTTACAGCCTACATTAAAACAATTGGACAGAAAATTGTAGCAGTCACAGAAGAGTCTGATTGATACTTATTTTGAAACACACCTGTAAGGCACATTCTTTCTTTTATAACCTTTCCTAGATTGTTAATGCTATACTACCATCAGAAAAAAATCTGTCCTCTGAGACAAAGAGGCAGAGTTGTAGCAGGTTATGACTATTCATGCTTTTTTACCATTTCATTGTATAGCAGATCCAGGATGACTTTAGAAACAAATAAGCAAATTTATTCCTGCACATACAGACTCAGTATCAAGAAAGCCCAGATGAGACTAAAAACCAAATGAAGCATATATATTGAAGTCAGAGATTTGACTCATTACAACTGAACTGGAAACCATAAGCAAGTTAGTAAAGGTAGTGGTCTTCATTTAATGAAAATTCTCACATGAAAGCAGCTGATATTGCTTTTTATCCAGCCATTTGATAACATGGAAAAATTATTTTCTATAACTGTGAAAAAAACAGGATATAGATATTATTTTCAAATGGTAAACTTCAAGACAGCAAAAATGAAAATATTACATTCTTCACATTGTATCAAAGCAATATTTTACTAAAGAAGACATAAAGTATGTTTCAACTTGTGTGGATCAACTTGGTGTGAGAGTAGGAAAAGGGATTTCCCATTCAATAACTTTGAATCCTCTCCTCTCAACTTAAACATTCTCTGACATCATTCAGTAAAACCTTTATGTAATTTTACTTGCAAAATGGTCTCATATATATATACATTTAGTAAATTATTTCTCAATAAGTTATTTTTTTTATAATGAGTAGTATATAAGTTTTATAGGATTCACAATAAAATGAGCTTATTAAAGCTTGTATATAAAAAGGTACAAAATTCTTCCTGGTTTTTAATGTATTTACCAATGTTACTTCATCAGTCTGTATCAGAATTGATTCACTTTGAGTAGTAAATTTTCCAAGGAGCAGACACAATGACCAGCTTGATATTTTTTTTAAAAAGTCATCATAAAAGATCCATTCCCTCCTCTGTGCATATACTTCACTGCCAGAATGGCTATAGGGAATTATTCATGTTCATACCAAGAAGAATATTCCCTAAAGCCTTTTAGCCTTTTTTTATGGAAGTACATAAAAAAGATTTGACTCTTACAACCTTTTTTTAAAAGATGACTCTTTGAACCTTCCCAGAGCTACCATACTCACTCTAATAACCTACTAGGGTAGACAAAAGAAAAAACAAACAAACCACAGACTAATTAAAAATATATATATGTTGAATAGTTGCATAATTGTCACTGAATGGCAATGCTAGGTACCTGGAGCTAACTGTAGATTTTGCCATTCATTTTATGTGCTGTTATTAATTTTTTTTAAATAATCATTACTATAAAAATTTCAAACATAGAAGATCTGTAACTTCCTATTGAGATTTTTAGTCATGTCTCAGAATACACATTACTCTTTGAATAAAAGACCATTTATTATAAAGAAAAAAGCATTTTGTAGGCATTGTACTTTTTTTTTTAACTTTCACAGGTAGTTGCATTTCCCCTCATTTTATAGCAGTGCTCCATGGTTTCAGGTGTAGTGAAATATAAAGGATTTTCTGGAAAGTCTGTAGGTAGATATTTTGATCGTGAAAAAATGTCTTGTTTCAAAGCAGTTGCTTTTTGGTTTGAATGGTAACCATCTCCAGTTTCAGACAAAATTTATATACAGATATTTGAGATCACTTAAAAAAATATTATTGTATAGTTGTTTGCATTCATGAAATTTATTGCAAATTTATTATAAAAAATCAAGTCTTGCTTAATTCTTAAACACTGTTCTTAAACACTAAGTTTTGTTCTTTTTATTCAAATCCTGGCTATCTAAATCATTCCTAAAATACCTCAGCCAGATAAATCTAGTAGAATTAATCAGCAGTTAATAGATTTTATCAAGGTAGGTGTAAAATTCATTCAAATGTTGATGCTGCATGCTTTCATAACCATTTTGTCATCCTAGCCTATGTATTTCTTGTTCCCAGCAGTCTTCAGGTGTCAGCCTCTTTTCACTATTCCATTGACAATGGAAGTCCAGTATAGGAAAAACAGAGTACTTTTGGATGTTATCTGACCATATAAAGGAAAGAGAATTTTAATTCCACTTAAAATAGAATGTAAAATTAACTGTCTCATGACACATCATTTCCTGTGGCAGCCAGGTTTCCAATTACAAATATAGATAGGTGTCATAAATGTAAGTTATATCCTGTCTAACAGAAAAAAAATATGTCTAATCATAGCCAAAAATTATATTTGGACAGCTAAAATATTTATTACAGTATTGATCAAACTTCTTCATAACTTGAAGTTTTTCTGGTGTAAGAAAAATGTACTGGGTTTTGCTCCTAGTCCACTTGCTTAAATTAAGTGTAGGAAAATGCCCTTAGGGAGTGCTTGGGCTTCCTAGAATGCACAGGGATCTCTCTGGGGCTGTAAAGATGATATTGAAAATTTTTCATGACATGTCAGTTCTAGTTGTTTCTGGAACAAATCCCAGAGGTGAAGAAAGGCAAGGTCTCAGTAGCCCTTCAGCAAGTGTAAATTAGAAACCATCTCAGCACTGGATCAAGCTGAAGAGTTGGAAAAGTCAGAAAAGTTGAAAGCTGTCTTTACTGCTGTCTCTGACTTTGTATTTATTTGAGTGGCCCCAAGGAAGACTTTAGCACCGAGCAAAAGTTGGGGCATGTCTTCAGAGGTTACTGAGTATTTTTATTAATTAATGAGTTAAAAGCATTTCTATCCTGGTCATAGCACTTTGGGTTAGAAATCATTAGTGCTATGAAGTATCAATCTTTATTGTGAGAGCTAAACTGCAGTCTAATTGTTTGGTGTGTTCTGATCCCAAATACTGGGCAAAAATTGTAAGATTTTGCTACACGTCTTATCCAGCTTCTACATGAAAATAATTATAATTATAATTTTTATATATATAATATATGTGAAATTATATATATAATTATATATATAATTATAAATAATATACAATTATTATACAATAATTTTATATATTTTTTTATTATTAAAATAAGATTTGTGTTTATGGTGTGCCATGTAATCCCTTTGCCCACTCAAAAATTCTGCTCAGCATTTCATGTACAATAACAAAACATCCCATAGCTGTCTGCTATAGTTTCCAAAGTCCTTTAGGAATAATGTCAGAGGGCATTACCATTTGATTGATGTTGCTAGGAAAACATTGCTCCTTTTTGACAGCGTTTAATGATTCAGGTCACTAGTCTGTACCATACTCTGTAGCTTTATCAAGTACACAAAACCTTGCTTCAAAGAGAGTACAAAAATGTGGGCTTTTTCTTTTGAAGGAAAATATGAATCCATCTCATGCACTTATTTTTCATACCTGCACAAGTCTCTATCAAACCAAAATAAACCTATGATAATTCAAAACTACTTTGTTTATTTGTACTCATAAATGTGCTATAAAATAAACAAGCAAATAATGCACTCCGGGACATATGAAGAAGACATCATAAGAAAGAAAAAGAATTCACTTCAGATCTTTACTGAATTAGTTTTTACCGAGGTTCTACAGCTGAACAGAGAGAACTATAATATTAAGAGTAAATACCATTATTATTATGAGTGGAGAGTTATTAAGGTATTTCTTAAAATTATTAGAAAATCGACAACATCTAATTGCAAAATTTTTTATTTCTTTCTCTCTTAAATAGCAAAAGATAAAATCTTGCTTCCTAAAAATATAATTTCATAATTGAAATTACTGTCTTTTGGTTTCTTACATTTTGAAGAATTAGCTAGGTTCAAATAATTCTGAGGCAGGTCTTTCCAAGAAATATCTGATTTTACACTTCTGAAAGATTAAAGGACTATGTCTTTGTATGCAAATGCTGTTAAAACAGTAAAGTGAAAGACAATTCAAATTTTTTTTTCTCTTGTGTTTTAAGGATAATTGGTTCTGCCATATGACAGATTACATTTTTTAGTGTCACAGAATACAGACCCCAGACAACATTGAGCGCTTTTGTCATAGCCCAGTCAGTTCCCATATGATCTAAATCAGTATCAAAACCGCGAAAGCTACATGTATTTGCATCTGCTAAAGACCAGATCTTTTTATTCACCAGGGTGTCTGTCCCATTTTCTAAGCACAGCTGCCTTCATCTCAGGTAAAGGAATTCCATACAAATTCACATGTTAAAAAAAAAGTGTACTCCAAAAAGCTCATGACCATGAGATTGTTCTTACAGATGAAGATGTCTGTATGGATATATTCACATGTGAATGAGCTATCAGCTGCTTTGCACATTAGTTAAATACTGTCAACTGATATTCACTCAAGAATCTTTCCATCTGCCATGCTATTGGGGTTTTTCTCTTCTGTAGGTTCTGCACTGTGTGTGCATCCAGGAAGACACTGCTGATAACTCAGAGCACCTAAAATGACACAAGGTGCCTCCTTGAAGGGAAGTTACCTACATGATATTCAACATAATCAGTGATGGTTAAGGAGCAGCTCAGCCAGTAACAGTTCAGCAGTTCAGTTCAGTAAAATAGCAATTTAAGGTGAGGTTCCAGAGTAAGACAATTTGGTGCCATCTTTGACCATTTGAGACATTTGAATAATGCTTATGTGGCTAAAAGATCCAGCATTAAACCTACAGATTCTCATCTTTCTAAATGAAGAGTTAATTGAAGCCCCAGAGCATGTCTCACAGTACTTACAACGACAACAGATGCCTCTGGGAAATTCAGTGCTATGTTTGGATGGCTGATCAGCTAAGCAGCTTTTGAGATTCTGTTTGCAACATTGACAATATTGACTAGATAACTAGATACCCATTTGTGTCCTAATCTGTGTGCTAAATCCTACTCTGAGTGATGATAGCAATTTAGCCATCATTTTTCCAAACACTTTTGACGGCTTTAAAATATTTTTATTCTGTGTAATAGGTAAACTCCATAGCCATTCAGAGTGCTCTGATTATTGCACTTTTTTTGGTGATATACATGATCTCTAAATATGTATGGGACCGCAGCTAATCTGTGCTGGCAGCACTTTGCTTATTCTCAACCTCAGGTTCAAATTCTAAACTGAAGGCCAGGGATACCTGAGTAGGAAGTTCATGTGATCTTTTTCATGTGACAATAACAAAATATTTTGAATACCCAGAAAATCAGCTATTTCCATGGCTCGAAACAGAAACATCTGTGTAAAAAGGGATTTAAGGGAATCACTGGGGAGTCTTTCATCGTCATAGTTATGGTCTTTACAACTATTGAAGAAATATTGTAAGAGGCAACTCAAAGGTCAGTTAACATGAAATGAAATGAAAATTTCTCTCAATGGAATTTTTCTGAGAAAGCCAAGTTTCACTAAAAAATAGTGTTCCATTAAGCTCCAGAAAATTTTGTCTAAACCTTCTGCTGAATTTAAGGCAATATTTAGAGATTTTGTGTAGGCTATGTACAGAACTGTCTCAGAGTGAGGGATACTGGAGGATGTCTGTTGATAGCACAGGGGTTTTTGTATCCAGCACAGAAGTGAACGCCTTCAACACGCCACAGCTGGTCTGTGGAAATAACATTCTTGCAGTCAATTGCCTAACAGCAGCTAGCCAATTTCTGGGCTGAAATGGAATTAGTCAAAATGGTCTGAGAAAATTACAACTTTGACAATCTGAAAGAAAAAAATTTGTGAGTAGCTTTAACCCACTTTGGACCCTCTGCATATATATCAAACCCCATGTTTTTCAGCTTACCTAAATGCAATAAAGAATAATTTGAAATTTAACAGGAAATGCATATTTGTCTTTAAAAAAATAAATGAACAAAATACAAAACATCCTTTTTTAATATCATTACAAGTATTCTCCCTTCTTTCAACCAACAATGTACCTGAAGACAACACAGTGCATAGATATTAAGACTCACTTGGCGAAAGCAAAATAAATTTTATATTGGCAATTTTGTATGCATTACCAATTGTTGACACAAATTACAGCATTTAAATATGTAACTGGATGACTGAACCTGAAAATTAACTATCTCAACAGTTGCAACAAATACAATCATCTGCTTTGCAATTATGTGACCACCCTGTTGATTCTGGAAATGACTGCAGGTGCAAAATTGAAGCCTGGGTTATGTCTCCTTTTAAAGCATGGTTCTTAATGCTATTTGCCTCTTCATATGCATTTGCAGCATATATTGTAATTGTTTGTCGAGAGCTCATATCTATGATTTGAATATATAATATCCATAGCACAAATTGGTATTACAGCTCCAGCATATCAATTGTAGCTTAAAATGCCTATTGATTGGAAAGTAGTAATTTGTGTGCAACATGCAGAAGCTACTGAAGTGTTTCAGCATTATTTTTGGATTATAAAGTTTAGTCATTTGTACTACACATCGTGATTCCTAAAGTTAACTTTAATGAATAGCACAGAAAAACAGGAAAGTGCATCCTAAAATTCTTTTGCAGATATAGAATTTCTTTTTAAATTAGTTTCCCTTCCTCCTTAGAGTTTTCAACTTTCCATCCATAATCTATAACATTTTTATAAATTATACCTTTACCAAGTTGCATTTAAACCATGTGATGTTACAGTACTGTAAATTTCTTACCAGTTTCCTGACTCCCAATCAGAGCCCAAGTTTTTTGTTAATAAACAGAGAGAAAACCTGACAGTACAATTGTTGATAGGACAGGCAAAAATTTACCAGTTCCAGTGGAAAGAATAGGTGTCTATTTGGGGAAAAGTGTGCTGCAAGTGTAATGACTGAGGTTTTGTTGCAGATTAATAAAGAAAGCAGAATATTTCTTAGGTTTGCACTGAAGATTAGCTTTTTATTTCTAAGAAACAGTTGCTTTTCACATCTGTTATGTGCCTCTTCATGAGCTATCATGGAGCTATCAGGTCTACTTACAATTTAACTATCAAGGAATTAATTTCTTAGCCTAGACATAAAGTTTAGTTCTAGTAGGTAAATACTAGAGTCTGCTTGAAAAACCAAACTGCACTTGCAATGAAAAAAAAAATCAATGAAGAATATTATGGGAGAAAAAATCCAAAAGTGATGATAAACCAAATGGGTACACAGTTTTTTAATGAACATTAAATTAAACTTTTCATTTTAATTTCACAGCTATATTGATGGAAAAATCTTGATCAAATATAAAGCAGGGTGGATTAGGTATGCAAATGTGTATTTCCATTACACTTATGGCCATGTCTGCTACACCACTAGAGCAAAAATAGCTTTATCATCTATTTGAATATAAGACTTTCAAAAAATACTGTTACTGAGTGCCTTTGGCTACTTAAAAACGTGAGAGTCTTAGGGTTAACATTTGAAAAACAGTTTTAAAATTTAAATATTAAAATTTTTTAATTGCCATCTTGGATAATTTCTGGGGTATCTATTTGTGCCATTATTGTCTAAATAATTTGAAAATACCTGTGCTTCTTCAGCAATCTAAATGATGTAGAAGTTAAAGTACTGTTTGCCAAATACAACCTAAATTTAACTGAAACCTCTAATTGCTTATTTGGATAAATATCAGTGAAGAGTACAGAAGGTAAACTCAGTATGTAAATTGTGATTAAACAGTAGAAAAGTAGGAAAAATATCAAAGGAAGGAAAGTTGTTTAATATAAAATGGAGAAATGGGGATTTCTCAAATACTGTTAATAATTGTCAGCATATGCAGACTATAAGCAGACACACCACGTGGAAATGGGGAGCACTTCAATATCAGATGTCACAGCAGGAATTCTGGGTGTTTGGTCACTGAATTCCACCATTCAGTATTTTCATTGAGATACCTCCAAGGCTGATGTTACATTTTTCTGACAACATTACATGCAGCCATAACTAGTAAAGATAGGTGAACATCCTGAGAGACACCAAGCACCCTGCAGTAGGAGTAAGTACTGAGTAAGTACTGAGTTTTATTAAAGTTTGGTCCACTTTTTATCACTCTCTCTTGCTGTCAGGGATCATTGAGACCACAAATACCAGACAAACAAAGAAAGCTATTTCTTGCACAGCCTCCAGGATGTGGTTGAAGTTCAGAACAGCACTGGTCACCAAGGTCTAGCCTGTGTCTTACAAGCTTACATCCAGTGCCCTGTGTTCCACAGCTGAGAGTAGGAACAGGTTGGAGTCAAAGCTCAACTCTGTGTTGCAGAGGCCCACAAGAGAAGTCAGAAAGGGACAATACCATTACAAAACAACTCTTGTGTTAATTTTTTCTTTCCAATTTTCAGTTCAGTGAGAGCTGAAAGTTTCTCCTAGTTGCCCAGAAATAAATTTTCAACAGATTTGTTAGACCCCAGTTCATTTTACTGGAGAAAAACATGAGCAACTGTATGTTGACTCAATTGCCTTTTACTATTAAACAGTTGAGGAGACCAAATGAACCTTTTTCATTGCTGCACATTTTAATGTTTAGTGACAGAGTTACAATGTATTTATAGCTATCTGTTTAATCATAGCTTTCTGGGTTTTTTAGTACTCATAAAGCTATATATGATTATATAAGGCATGTATGATAATTATTTAAACAAAAGCAAAAAAAAAGATTAAGGCATTGATATGGTCATTATATTTTCATATATACATATATACATATATACATATACATATAAACAAAACTTCCTCCTGAAAAAATATGAAAATAAAATAGGTTTTATACCCCACCTGCCTCCCATCCCATTCACCTTTGTGTTCAGTGACTCCTTTTAGGAATCAAGACTCAGTTATGTCTCAGTAATGATTATTTTCTTTTCTTGCTCAGTTTTGAAAATCAAAAATCAGGTAAAAATGGACAGAATATTTTAAAGCAAGTCAACAAGTGTGTTGCTATGGGAAACTGAAATACTAAAAAAATATCTCTATTTTTACTGCCTGAGAAAAATATAAGTTGGTTTTTTGTGTGCCTCCCATGAGGCTTCTCCTGAAGTGACATACGTTAAATTACATTTTATTTTTCAAGACAAGATGCCTGACAGGGGATATAAATAAGTATCATTTATTTCTATAGAAAAAAAGTATCTACAAAATGAGGAACTACTGTTTGAAAAATAATAATTTTAAAACCCAGTTTGGTTACCACTAGCTATAAATGATAGCTCCTCTATTAAAATATATTTTATATATATATAAAATATATTTTGACTCCTCTATTAAAAATATTTATCTATCTTTTACATAATGGCTTCTAGAAACATGAGTTTACAGGGTGAATTACCTTAAATGAGAACAACCATCTTTATGGGCAGTGGCAGTCGAATACAAAAGCCCTTCTTATTTACTTCCTTTTTCTTTCCACACACCCTTCCCAGAGTATGGTGGAGAAAGGGAGAAAGGATAATTGCAAGAGTAATAGTATCAATAAGCTTGACAGTTTATTACATTTTTTTTAAAGAATTGGTTTGTAGAGCTTATACCATACATATCAACACTTCATAAAAGTGAAGGTGTCAGGTTTTGTTATTGATCTATTTTGCCATTTTTCCAATTTTTTGAGCCTTAAAAAGGAATTTAAATTTAGTTTTAAATTACTAACAGTTTTATGGATGTACATGTTTGATGTCCATGTATACATTATAATTGTCAGTAGAAAACTGTGTATTGATCCATTAAGCCTCAGAGAAGTTATATGCTAACAAACTTGCTTTAGATATATTCTCTGCCTTGATGCGTTCTGAAGCAGTTTCTTGCTAGAACATGAATACTTTGAGTTTAGACTTTTATAGACATATGTCTGTCTGCATTGACCTGCCTTCAGGCATGTTAGTACAATCCTTTGCCTGGAAGGCAGTCATATTGACTGCTGCTGCTGGGAACAGCAAAGTAGGAACTTTTATATCGTTCATGGACAAGCTGTTCTGGTCATGTGCCTGAAGGCTTAAGCTGTCTGCAAAGTACCTCTGTATTAACTTCTGTGGGAAGCTTTCTCACAGTCAAATCGCATTTCCTTGTATGTAGCTTCAGAGTTCTGCCCAATAGGTCTGAGTTGATCTTTCATGGTAGAAAATCTGACTGACTGCCCTCAAAGAATAGTAAAACTTTAAGTTTCCCTTAACATTTAATGAGAAAACACTAAATATAAGTTTTCAGGGGATTGATCAGAGTGCAGTCAATGAGTACGTCCAGCACATGAAGTGTACCAAGGTTTTTGTTAAGACGATACATTCGGGTCACTGTCTTCTCTTCCTACTTGTGCTGTGGGTCCTTAGAGAAAAATCAGTAAGTCACTTTGGGGGTGTACATTTGTATTTTGAATGATCCATTAGATTGCCATGAAACACTAACTTTGTTGCTGTGCTTTCCTCCTCCCCTCCTTTGCTGCCTCCCACCATGAATTTCAGCATTTATGGACCATGCCTTTAAGGCATGACTCCAGAGGGTTACAGCCTTATGAAGAAGAACTAGGGTCATAACTATTTTTTCAATAATTTAATTTTTGGTTATTATGGGAAAAAAAGTCATTCTGATGATATTTCCCATGAAGAAGGAAATTATTTGATCTATATGCAGCCTTGCTGTTTTTCAGGCACATGGATCAGGAAAAATGATGTGAACCATCATGCTAGACTTTTGCTTTAATTAGGGTTTATGAACTCAATGAAAGCAGATAAGAGGTGTTGGAAACCTAGAAATTTCCTGTCAGACACAGAAGAATTGTATTATTCTGCTTCTTTGCATTTCAGCTGCATTAATGAAAGCAGTAATAGTTGCCGACCCCATGCCATTTTGCTATGTAGTCGTGATTCATCCTTTCACAAAAGAAAATCAGAAAACTGCTGAGTATAAGAAATATTAATGGTTGTTAGAAAAGTGTGATAAAGGTCTCTTCTTCTAAAGCATTGCCAGGCTTTTATGTCATTATTCATGAGTGCCTAACGCATTCAGAGGAGAGCAGCTCTGATATCCAGGGAAGCAATGATGAGCAGCAGGAAAAAAAGGGTGCAAGGAAAGGAATTCTTCACGGGACTCAAATAGCAGTGCTGCAATATATGAGTTGCACAGTAGTGAAAATTAATTATTTTTCATGAATATTAGGAGTAGTACATCATTTGGAAAGAGAGATAAGTCAAACCTGTACAGTAGTTGAAATATCTGAGGGTGAGGGTTTGGAACAGGAAAGAAAAGTAGAAATAGACCAGACAAGAACAGACCAGACTAGCATTTGCTAAAAAGCAAAGTAACATAGAGGCATTCTTATATTTTGAGCTATCTTGATGGCACTTACTATTTAATCTCTCAATAATATTGTATTATTTCACACCATATTTAGCAGTGTTTTAGAAGGATATTGCAACAGAAGACATGAGCATCAATAATTAAAGAATAAAGAAACAGTTAAAAAGAGGTGTTTCATGATTTATTAGCTAGACAATTGTTGAGCTGTGTTTGTTTAATTACTCCATAAATCACCAAATATGTTCCAAAAATCACAGTTCCTATTCACTACTGTGAAATAGCAGGGAAATTATGTTGACATGAGCACCTAATTGTGTGTCAGTGATTGCTTCTCTTGCTTCTCACGCTATCAAAAGAGATGATACATAGTTTTTTACTAGAAATAATTTTAAGTTAAAAAGTAAGAAGAAAATCAATCAAACAAGTCCTGAAAATTAAATAGAAGAAAAAAATATATTTTCTTTCAACCTTCATTTCTTAAAAATGTCTAGGATTAAAAGTCACAGTTACATGAATCTTGCATTAATTCATTTAGTTCTTAATCTAAACTCATTTAAATTAACCTGTGTATTTAGGTATTTGGAGTCTATTTATTTGTATCATTATGGTTGTTATCAGGTCAAACTGATAATATGAAGAATATGTGAATACCATAGTTTAGAGTGACCTTCTTTTTCTGATTAATAAGAATTATCTTTGTTACGTTTTCTTAAAAACATTAAAACACATATGTTCCCTCAGCATATTGTCAAAGGACAAGAAAGGCTATTACAAATATACATAATGCTGAAGTCTGCACATTTTGTCAAATTCATGTTTATACAAGGAATAAATGTTCTTGCATGTCTTTCAAAAGGACACTTTCCAGCTAGATAATACTGAAGGTAAAAAAAAATATGAAAGACGTGAGAATATTTTAATAAACATTATGCAAAACCATCTAATGTTATTCGTGTGAACTTTTAGATGTATTTATTCATCTTGCATTCTTTTTTTAAGCCTGCTTTCCCCAACACATTTAACTGATGGTCTATCAGAAAGTAAAGTTTAAAGTTGGAGGCACAAATTTGTAAACAACTAATCAGTAGGCAGTCTCTAAGGGTAAAATTAGATATAGAATATTGCTGGCTATCAGAAAAGTTTATTGTCAGTACAGAGTGCAACATATGCATTGTGTAATGTGCTGCTCAATGAAATCACCAGTTTATTAGTCAAGGAAGGAATTACAATCCAGAGCATTCTGTAGTGGGTTGATATATACAACTAAACAGCTCTCTGTCCTGTCTAGTTGAAAGAATGCCCAAATGTAAGAAATAAATGCTGAAGCCATCTTAAGTAGGAAACTTTTTCAATAAGAAGAAAGAAATTTAGATTCAGTGCTGAAAAACCTTGGTGTTAAAAATTTAAGCTCCAATCAAGAAATACAGGTCTTTAGAGCATGACAGAAATCTACTAAAAGCACTGAAATCCTTCAGGTAAGGCTATTAGAACTGAATTCTACCATCAGCTATAACTCAAAATACAGTAGTAAAAATTACATTTGTTTTGTTGCTGTTGTTTGGTAGAGATGGTGGAAGAATTTAAGTGGAAGAGGTATTTGAGGCACAGGATTTATGTGGGAGGTCTTTTGACTAGATGTTAAGATGTACTGAACAAGTGCACTCTTGTCTATTTTCTTCACTTGCTATTGGATTCTACCTCAGCCACCGCTCATTTTAATGTTGTCTGGTTTTTGTTCCGATAATGTGTTAATTTAAAAAATGACAACCATAATACCATGTTGCAAATCAAGAGTGAAAAAATTAATATATACTGTTAGATAAGAAAAAAATTATATTGCTTTAAGGAGGAAAAATAATATTAACATGGGAAGTATTTTGGGATATATTTGGGGTCAAATAGTCAAAGACTATTTTCTTTATAGCTAAAAGCCTTACATTTTCTTTGGACTGATTAGGCTTCTATGTTAACTGTTTCCTTAATCTTTCTGGAAAATTTACTTGTAGATAGTCCTGTGAATTAAAGGGATTTGGACTTGATGATCCTTATGAGTCCCTTCCCGCTTGAGTTATTCTATGATTCTATGATTCTGTAAGCCTGCTGCTACTTTTCAGACGTAAGACTGAGTAGTGAAGATTCTCTGATGCAGTGCTGATTTGACAATATAGTTGTAATCTTGAACTGAATACTAAGACTATTTTTAAAGTTTAAATTTCAATGGTAACGGAGGCAAGTAAACATAAGTTTTTATGGTTAAAGAAAAAAAAAATCTGTTTTAATTGATACCGTGAAATATGTGTAGTTTTAAGGAACAAAAACTACATCCTGATCTATTCACCTTTCCTTTTGTTGAGGGATGCATCTGGTGCAGGTAGCCTCTATTTGCAAACTACAGATTGAGATGCAGATGAGCTCTGGATAGGAGTCCAAGAGAAGAAGTGCCAACCCTTTGGTTACCAAATGGCACAAGGAAGGTGGTGCCAGCCAGGTGGATGGACACTGGGAAACACAGCAGAAGCTGAGAACTCAGGAAATAGAGCAAGGCTTTTGCCTGGGTAGAGCGTGAGGATATAAAAGCCCAGGGGTTCCTTTGCTGGGGGTTTCTCCTCAGAGGCACCAGCCTGGGCTGTTTTTGTGTTACTGTGCTGTGAATAAATGGCTTTATGGAATGAGACATCTCAGACTTTGCTATGGGAAACCTGGGGCTAAACTGCTCAGGAAACCTGGTCTGACTGTGAGTGGGGTGTGTGGGGCACCCGTGGGCTCACTGCAGCTGTGGAGGGGCTTCGGCCCCAGCAGTGAAAGTCTCTGGGGCTGGGAGTGACTGACAGAGAATCCTGTGAGTGCTCAGACTGGGAAGTTTCCTTAACACTTTGAGTATATGTTGGAATCTCTTATTTTCATGACTTTATGTATAAATGATGAAGGTGTATCAGGTAAGTAATACATCAATTTCCACAACCATCAAGGGGTTTTTTATTTCTCAAGGCTCTTCATTTTGCTCTCCCTGATCCTTTTTACTCACAGAATAATTCATAGTGTGTACCACACTGTTTTGCTGATGGAATGGCTGACCAGTGCTGCCTGTATTTGCTTTCATTTTACAATATTTTGTCTTATTTGGATTTTACTTTTTTTTTTTTTTTATGGTAGTGGGTTTTTTACCCATATAGCAGTGTAAGTGGTGGTAATACATAGACTAGGCTGAGAATCATTTCTTATCACAAAGGTCACTGCATGGTAGAAGCTGCTTTGGCACTATTTACAGGAATTTCACTGCTGTTTAGAATCAGAATTATGTCTATTTGCTGTTTGAAACTAAAACCACTGCATTATTAATACCAGTAAATGCCGCATATTGATGTCCAAATGGGACTTTTCTGGTTATATATTGCATGTCCTCTCAAAGCTGTCACATTGATGATGTACTACATGACACTAATAGCTGCTACTCCAATGATGTATACCAAGTGCCATCACTCCAGCTAAATATTTCATCATAGCAACAGAATTTGTGCTAAAATACTTCAACAGCATGGTTGTAAATACAATATACATGAGCAGACCCATCATTTTGAAATGTTATAGAGAATTATTTCTCCTATCTATGCAAGAGCATATGTGTGCATAAGCATGCACTACTGCAATCAGATAGTTTTCTGTTTTCAGGATATGCACATTGTTCTTATTTATTAAAAGCCTGATGCCAAGATTAATACCTTTAACATAGCCAAAATCTCTAAGCATATTCTTGCTCTGGATTTTATGTCTCTATGACTTTGGAATGTCTCTATGACTTTGGAAAACCAGTTTTCCATACTTGGAGTCTTACTCCAATGCCGTGGATTATCAATTATCAGTGTTGCTCTTAATCAGTTGCCCTTTCTTAATTATTTTACTTATCTTCCCTTTATGTTTCCAATTGCTCTTTTTCTTTAGCTCTTTTCAACCCCACAAACTGTCAAAACTGAGTTTCACTATTCAGACCCATCCCTAGTATTTAAAAATATTTAATGACCTGCTATGTGAATAATGGTTTCAACCCAAAAGAAAATGAGCAAGTGCCAAAAATCATTAAAAAACCCACCCCCAAACAAAAACAATGTAAAACAATCCCCCATAACTAAATGACCAAAACCAGAAGAAATGAGCTAAAACACTATCACAATCCACACTTTTATTTCCCTAGGTCAGGAGTCATGGCCTGACAACAAGAAGTGCAGGAATTAAACTCAAATCACTCCTCCATTGTTGCCTGGAATAAAACACAAACCTTTCCAAGCATTGTTAAAATGATAATATAGAAGCAAGTCTTTAACTGAAAGCTTTCAGGTGCACAATATGGCCATATGTAGTGATAGAGTATTTCTAGACTTTTATAAGGTTAGGTAATTAATATATCCAACAAATATTGTCCAATTAGAAGAGCAGCTGGTTAGGTAATTTCCCCCCAGGTTCTGCCCCGTTGGAGCCCCCTCTTGCCCTGACCTTTTAGCCCCACACTTTATTGTGTGTGCAATGTGTGGTGTAAAACATATTGTCCTAGCAAGACTAAACAGGATTTAAGTGTATTGGTAAGAGTTTGTTAAACTATGGGAGAAGGCAGGAAAAGTACTGTAACTATAAGTTATAACTATATACTAGCAGTTTACAAAGTCAAAAAGTTATATGAAAAATGTGGAGAAAACAAAAAAATATCCAGGCATCACCTTCACAATTACACTAAGTGATTTTTTGTAAATGCTACTACTTTCTACCGAGGATTCTTCCTCAAAAATACAGGAGGCAAAACTGAAGCTGAATAAAGCTTATATGTGGAGACTATTCCTAGGATAATTCAGCACTGGGGCCTTACAAAGTCCCAAACCCAACCTATTGAAGGGTCAGCCCTGAGGTCAGACCAGGCTGCTCAGGGCTGTATCCAGCTGGGTGTTGACAGCTCACCCCTCTGTGGAATCTGTTTCGTTATTTCACAGGAAGAGTTTCTCTTCACACCTGGTAAGAGCATCCCTAGATTTTTTTATACCCATTGTCTCTTGTCCTTCCACCCTGCACTGTGGAGGCTCTGTTTCCTCACCCATCCTCAGGGAGAGCCACTGTTAAATCCTTTCAAAACCTTTTGTTCTCCAGAAAGAAACAACTTCAGTCCCTCAGTTTATCCTCTCAGGTCAGGTGCCCCAACTGCTTGAGGGTTTTCGTGGCTTCACTGAACTCACTCAGTCTGTCAAATTCTTTCTTGAAGGGACTAGAAATCTGGACATTTTATTATTATTATATCACATAATACCTATTAAAAGAGGATAATTAAGGCAGTCTAGGATGCCATTGGTCTTTTCTGCTATCAGGACACACATCTGGCTCATATTCAGCTTTCTGTCTGCCACAAGCCCCAGGGACTTTTTGGTAGTTTCTCACCAGCCAGCCCTATTGTCTGCCACTGGAAGCTGTTATTCCTTCCCAGGCAGAGGATTTGCCATTTATTTCTTCTCTTACTCTACCACACAAGCTCTCAAGCAGTTTGTCATCTGTCCTACAAAGGTGCTCCACGCATCCAACCTGCTCCTTCTTTCTGAAAACATCTTTATATTAGATGGTATTAAGCTCTGGAGGATCTCAGGTTCTGTCACAGCTGTGCTCTCCCTTCTGCTAGTTCGCAGCAAGAGTTTTCTACTCCTGTTCAATGCTCTGGCCTCCCTTCCCCTGAGGGAGAAAACTTGAGGAATGCTCTTCAATTAAATAATTAGCTAGTCTAGCTTTTGTCAATCTTAACTGCATACCCTGCCAAATCATATTGTAGGCATTTCCTTATTTTGCACTATTTAGTTTTTTACAGAGCTCTGAAGTCTTCCTTAGGTCTTTTTTATTCATCATTTTTCTCTGTTTCAAAAAATTTGTCTCAGTAGTCTTCATATTTTTTAAGTATAGCTCTCTGTCTTTCTATTTATTAAGTGATGAGCTCTCATTTTTTATAGATAATGATATAGTAGCATCTAAAGTGTCAGTAATGTTATAGTGTATAGTCTTTTTTGGCCTAAAAATGGTCTGCAGGATAATAAAGTAAATTTCCACTATAATCATGCTTTCTTATTAGATTGTTGGTAATAAATAGTACTCAAAGATATTCAAATTTTCTAAATTGTTGCCATCTACTGTAGATAAGTACTGTAAACAGAATAGAACAGATTACTGACAGTTGCAAATCATATTCTGTCCTATAATCACTTTTTATGATATAGATATTTATAAATATAAATCTATTGACTGCACTGAGGTAAGATGCTTTACAGTGGTTTTGCATAATTTTTTTTAACTTCAAGTTTTTTAGGGGTCTTTTTTTCATTATTTCAAAATACTAAACAAAAGTGCAAAGCATTTTTTGGTTTATCCTTTCTTGCCTTGAATAATTTATCAAGAATGCTGTAAAATATTAAGATTTTTGTTGTCATTACTTTTAAGATTCTTCAATTTTTTTACTCCTGGTCACAAATCAGATCAGCATCTGAAAGCATTAGGTCAAAGCTTATATTTGTATAATTCCTATATTTCTGGAATTGCAGTTTCTGTGACTTAAGGATTTGTAATTTTTTTCTTTGGAAAATTCATTCACATTTGATAGTCACTCTTCTTTATGGTGAGACTCCTAAAAACCCCTCCCGAATCATTAGTATTTCATTCAGTCTTCTTTTTCTTCACCAAACCATAATATATATTTCCTTTTGAGATATCTTACTAGTCTCTCATTTTTGGTCTCTTTTTTATTTTCACATTCCTCAAGAAATGACTGATTCTGTAAACACGTAGCTTGCAATTCATTTTACAGACAGGAAGCTGTGGAATTGTATCCTCAAATAATCCTACTCTTCATTTTCATGGTCTCTGGTGTCTCTTTTCAGTATACGCCTGAACATGTCACATAAGATCTCAGCAACATCTGAAATCCCCACTGTAGTCCTCTAAACCCTGACTTTCAGCTCAATATTCCTTTCTGTATTTTAGCTTTCACAAAGGTTCTGGGTTTTACCTGTAGCTCATCTGTTTCCCTTACCTCTCTGTCACAGAGAGTTTTTTTAACACTCTTCTAAGTCAGTGGTCTGAGCATAAACCTCCCCTGAGGTTCATCTTGTTCCTGATATTGCTCTAATGTCAGAAACCAGTAAATGCATGATTAAACTGCTTGATAGCAAGAAATATCTTACTGCATTTAGGATTGCTGATAAGCTCTAAGTTTATGAAACACATCTCTTTACAGCCATAACTTTGTAAATGCTTAATTATTGTCCTTATTCTTCCTTTCATTATATTAAAACAGCACTCATTAATTATAATTGGCTTTATATGGAAGCGCTTTTAATGCTTCCACCTTTCAGTCACCAGTAGTCATTTGAATGTTTCAGTGAGGCATATTACCTCACTGACTTTGCCGAGTTATTTGTTAATGTTCTTCATAAAATACTTTGTATTTCAACTTCTTTTCACAAAATGACCTGTTTAATTTTCTGTTCTTCCAGAAGGAGCATTTAAAATCACTATTTTACTATTTTATTCTTATCCTTCGATAAAGAATTTCTTCACTGATATTGTCAAAACCAATAACTGCTGGTAACAGAGTATCATTTATCATGAAGCTTAGTCCTATTTCATGCCTGACAGTCCTCTCTCTCCTATAAAACAATGTGCATTCACTAACTCAAAAGATTCACATCCCAGGTATCTTGTGAGGTTGTGATGTGTATGCAGTGCTTCAAAAGCAAATGGCAGGGTCACAGTTCTATTTATGCTCTAAATATTCCATATTCCAGCTCCCTGTCCTTTCTCTACGTCTTCCAATCCTACCTACCAGTTTACCTTTGAGTTCAAAGTTGAGCTTTTTAGAGGGGTTGCAGGACTTGGGATATTTAAGGAAAGGACTCAACTTCTTGCTCTGAAGTGATTGTGATTCACACCAGAACAGATACTTGGTATCTGACAATTCCTCTGCCGGAGATATTTAGATATCTCTAGATATTTATTACTTCCTACATGGGAATGATTATTGCTGGATGTAAGGAATTTGTATCTTGAAATAATGTTTAAGAAAATGCTCAGAGCAGAGAGCCAATTCATAGTCACAGGCCACAAGACGGGATATTGATGCAGGTCAGCAAACACATAAAATATTCTGCCAACAGTAAGCTGCATCTCAAGCCACTTGGCCACTGCAGAACCACAGCCACTTCAGGCTGAGTGTGCACGTTTCTTGAAGACTATACGATATAAGACTATATGATACAATATAATAATTGCATATAACAACAATATATATACAAGAAGAGACTATATAATCTTATAACTTACAGTTGTAAGATAGACTGAAATGTCAGGAAAAGATAATTTTTGGTAATGGTGCTGAAATACCTGAGAATGATAAAGGAGGCAATCTTTGATGATATTTCCTGATCGTGAAGGCAAAACATCTCTAGGCTGAATATACATTTGCCTCAAAAACTTAGAACATTATCTTTAAATGATAGGTAAATTTATTCCTGATAATGAGGAAATCATAAACTCAAAAATATGCATCATTTAGTTTAGCAGGGAAAAAATGTCCGAATGCATAACCAGAATAATAGGATAAAAATAAGTATATTGAGTATACTAAAAAATCCAAAAAAATCCCAAACACAGACTTTTACTTGTTGGCTATGAAACAATATTTTGACAAAATATACAACAGCTGGATCCCTACAAATTTATGAGTCTTGCTGGGATTCATCCAAGAATCCTCAAAAATCTAGCTGTTGTCATCGCAAAGCCTCTCTCAATAATTTTTGAGTTGTCTTGGGAACCCGAAGAGGTCTCAGCTGACTGGAAGCTGGTGAACATGTCTTAATTTTAAGGAAGGGGTTGAAGGAGGACCTCAGAAACTATAGGCCTGTGAGTCTCATTTCAGTGCTCAGTAAAATGATGCTGAAGATTATTCTGGGAGGTATTAAAAAACACTTGGAGGACAATGCAGTCATTGGTCACAGCCAGCACAGCTTCATGAGGGGGAAGTCCTGTGAGTCAAACCTGGTTTCTGACTGGTTATCCCACCTAGCTGGTCTAGGAAAGTCAATAGATGTGATCCTTTTGGACTTCAGCAAAGACTTTGGTAGGGCCTCTCACAGAATCCTTCTGGACAAAATGTCCAATGCACAGCTGGACAGCCAGGTAACGTGATGGGAGAGCAACTGACTCACAGGTCAGGCACAAAGAGTTACAGTGAATGGGATGACACCAGGCTACCATCTGGTCACTAGAGGGGTTGCAGAGGTGTCCCTCCTCAGCTCTGTGCACTTCAATATCTTCATTAACAGCCTGAATGCAGGACTCAAAGGAATATGTACTAAGTTTGCTAACAACACTGAATGGGAGGAGCTGTCAGCTCCCTCAAGGGCGGAGAGACTTCAATGAATTAGAGAGATGGGCAGTCACCCAGCACATGTGGTTTAATGAAAGCAAGTGCCAGATACTGCCCCTGAATGGGGCAATTCTGGTTGCATGTATAAACCAGGGAATGAGAGGCTGGAGAGCAGCATTATTGAAAGAGACTTGGTGGTCCTGGTATCTGGCAAGGTGAATGTGAGCCAGCAGTGCCCTGGGAGCTGGAAGGCCAGCTGTGTCCTGGGGGACATCTGGACCAGCATCCCCAGCTGGGCAAGAGAGAGGATTGTCCTGCTCTGCTCTGCACTGGGGCAGCTTCACCTCCAGTGCTGGGGCCAGTTTTGGGCACCACAATATAACCAAGACTATCAGAGAGTGTCCAAAGGAGGGCCGTGAGGATGGTGAAGGGTCTGGAGGGGAAGCCACATGAGGAGCAGCTGAAGGCACTTGGTTTGTTCAGCCTGGAAGATACTGAGGGGAGACCTCACTGTGGTCTTCAACGAAGACTGCAATGGTACGATCAGTACGAAGTGGGTACTGATCTCTTCTCTCGTGTGACTGGTGACAGGACTCAAGGGAGAGCCATGACATTGTGTCAGGGGGAGGTTTAGATTGGATATTAGAAAAAGATTTCTCACCCAGGCTGTGGCTGGGCACTGCAACAGCCTCCACAGAGAAATGGTCACAGCACTAGCCTCNTGAGGGGAGACCTCACTGTGGTCTTCAACGAAGACTGCAATGGTACGATCAGTACGAAGTGGGTACTGATCTCTTCTCTCGTGTGACTGGTGACAGGACTCAAGGGAGAGCCATGACATTGTGTCAGGGGGAGGTTTAGATTGGATATTAGAAAAAGATTTCTCACCCAGGCTGTGGCTGGGCACTGCAACAGCCTCCACAGAGAAATGGTCACAGCACTAGCCTCGACAGAGTTCAGGAAACATTTGGACAATACTCTCAGGCACATGGTGTGACTCTTGGGGTGTCCTGTGCAGGGCCAGGAGTAGGAATTGACGACCCTGATGGGTCTCTTCCAACTCAGAATATTTTTCTATGCTTCTATCAGGGCCTGATCTCTCACCTCTTACAAATCTATATTTTGAATTAGTAAATTCTAAATCATAATTTTGCACAAAAATTATTAAGGGATGTGCAGGAACACTTAACAGAATATGGGAAACGGAGCACATAAAGAAAACATTGTTACTCATACAGCAGAAATAAATGTGAATATATAATTCTGTAATGAGCGAAAGAAGTATTTCTTTTCTGCAATGTTGGGAAGAGATACCAGCATTACTCCATGGCAGAAGTTTCACATAGATATGGCTTGCAAAATAAATGCAGCCTATTCAATAAGAGAAAGAAAAAGCATACATCAGGAATTGAAAAATCAGATTCAGAAATTCAATATATTTTTAATAATAGTAAAAGTATCACTTTATAATTGCTGTGGAAAGTAGGTGATTTCAAGTTAATGGAATATTTTTAATTTAATAAGCTTATAGGAACATTTTTCTTTATGCAGTGTAAGTTTAAGGAAGTCTTTAAATTTGGTATTCAGGGGGAATTTAGAAGAGGTATCTAACAGAACAAAGAAGAAACCAGCTAAAAAACTGATTATATTTTTAGTAAAAATATTCATTAGGAGCTGATATAGGGTGCCATTTGATGATATAATCACAGCTAATTATAAGCTTCAGGGGATGATCCTAAAACTGTTATATTAGATTATTACATTTTCTGGTTTTAGTGATTTTTAGCATTTCAGGTATACATTATATTGCAATTTATCATGGTGCATCCAATTAGAAATTATTTGCATGAAAAAATAATTTTCATTTATATTTTTTGTCTCAATGTGAATTTAACTCATTAAGATAAAAAAATTGGTATTACATTATAGTCTTTAGAAATGGATTCTCTTATGTTATTAACAAGTATGTTAGAGCAGGGCATAATGAATAAAAATCTAACAGAAGAATATATTTAGGTTGATAATAACATTGTTCCACTCAGTACCTTATTAAGATGTGACTTCATTAGCAAAATTGACAATTTATTTGAAACCATTCCCATTGTAAACTGCATAGCAGAAAAGAATCTTCATAAGAAAATCAGAAATGGATATTAGCTGTTCTTCTTTGCAATCATGTTGTAAATTTCCACAGACAAGTAGTTAGTTATGGACAATCAGATGACAAAAATATGCCTTTTTAGTACACGTTTTTTTCATATATTTAGTGTTTTATATAAATAAGACGTTATATTCACAGTGAAAAATATTAATAAAGAGTTAATATATAAATATATTTATATTTATAAATAATTACACAATTATAATATTTATGCAAATAATAATATGAATTTATTGTGAATGTGCATGCAAATACAAATTTCTTCTTATTTTGTTTATATGAACACTTGAATATTTATTTATGTAAATATGTAAATATATTTCATATTATTAGCCTCAGAGTACTCTTATAAGTCTATTTCTTTTTAAAAATTAATCTCGATGCACATGGAAGCTATACAAATTCATCACATGGAAGCTATACAAATTCATATCAAAAAATTGTAAGAAAATGGACAGTTGAAGACATATAGGCGAAGTCCTAGAAAATGACTCAAACCATGGAAGCATCCTCTGCTTACTAACTCAGAATATAGACAGGATGTTCTCCCAGGGAAGACTCTGAGCAGAAACTATTTCAAGGATAATAAAAAGCTGACTGGCTAATCCTCTTGGGATAAATTGTTATCTCCTGTTCTATCTATACGTGTGAATCGGAAATTCTGTCCTCAGATCTGTTTTTCTGTATCTGGTTCCAATTAATCTACTTCCTTGGATGAATGGTGACTGTGACTTCTTTTACTGTTTTGCTTTCCTTACAATCACTCATATTTTGACTGCTGTAGAAATAAGTCTAAAAAATTAGCTTGACCTACTTTTGGTTTCTAAAAATATTTAAATTTTTTCAATGGCAGGATGTAAAGCATGAATAGATAAGACCTAACAGCGAAGTGCTTCTCTTATATTCAATAAGCTATCTCAAACATCTCCTAGGAATGCCAAAAAAATTACCCTCTTTTCTTGGATGTTCCTTGGAATTATTGCCTTATTCTATCTGAAAGATTAAATGCCTCTGGCTATTTAAGCATTGCTGCCCTCAGCATGGAGGGCAGACTCAATAAACAATTACCTTGCACTGTAGCAGCCCTAACAAAGTGCCCTTCCAGTCATCAAAAGAAAGTTAACACAAAGAGGCACCTGCTACTCTAAACAGAGAGACAGGGCCCCATTCATCGAGAGCTCTGAGTAAATAATTTCCTCAACTGAAGTGTTCTGTACCCGTTTTCTTCCATTTTACTCCCCACTAACTGCCAGCAATCAAACAAAACTCAGCACTTCCTAGGGCTTGGAGGACACATGCTGAAGGCATGTGAATACTCTTCCCACTCTGTTTTTACTGACACACGCTCTGCCTTAACAGCTGCGTACCATTTCACAGGGAAATTTTTATGCTAGTGACAGACTGAAGAAATCACAGTCTCGTAGACTTTCAAGATGTTTTCACTTTTTGTTGCTGACCTAATATCTGCTACCTTCCCCCTCTCCCTTCTGGTCTCTGGCAGACTGGACAGAGCTTGGGAGAGTTCTGAGAGACTGAAAAACTTGTATATCAGGACTGTTTGTCTCCCCTCTTCCTAGATTCTATTTTTTTTCACTATCCATGACATGACTGCATGGCAGAATTGTTAGGGCTTAGATTTCCTCTTAGGGTCCAGTTTTTCTGTTAGTTCACAGCCACCACAAAGTCTCTGTTCCAGAATACCTTGGCCTCTGAGTGACTCCAAAGTCCAAAGCTTGGGGTCACCTGTAAGGTATTTACATCCCATAATCAGACTAGAATTTTACATCCAGTAATCAGACTAGAAATTTGTGCAAGACCTGATGGCTTTGATATGGGGAAGTGGAAAAAAAATCTGCATCTCATATATTGAAGAGCAAATGATGGACTGTAAAAAATCCATATAATCTATGTGAATAAAAGAATATCTTTGAAATATTTAAGTGAATTAAATATTGCTGAAAAAAGGACTACAACTGATCACTAAGAAAGCATCAAATGTGACAAAAAAGCACTGACAAGGAATGGAGGACAATACTCAGAAGAAATTGAAAAAAAAATCCCGGTATGGGACTTGTTGTCACATATCCTATTTCAAGCAGGGCAAATTAAAAAGACTGTTTTAGAACATAACAAGACAAATAGTTATTAACAATTCAATATCATACAGAAACCATGTACTGGTCACACATTTCATATACAATGAAGGGAGTTATCTTACTAAATGTAATGGCACCTGCAAAAGGGAGAGATGTCACAGGCTTGAGACAGTAATGAGATAAACTTAATCTGAACTGTTTGCATGCAAGTGACCTAATCTGAATGAAATTAATGTTTGTGTTTCAATGTCATTCTGAAAGCACTGCCATTCCTATTGTTCTATCCTTGCTTTCTTGAATTTTCTTAGAAATAAGAAAAAAATTACTAATTAGAAGGGTAAAGGGCATCTTGTACTCTGCCATCACATCAGCTTATAAATACTTGTTTCTAAGTGATAACTTCTACTGAAGTCCATCAAAGACATATGAAATTGCTTTTCTTGTTAGCAATTTTAATGCAGTTTAAAATATTTAAATGTGCATTTGATTTGAAATATGGTTATGTCAAAAAGATAGTGAGATAACAGACCTCACATTCAGGTGGACCAGACCTCAGTAACTTTAATTTTTTTCCATATTAAGAGAACCTCTTTGCATTTTACTTAGCTTTTTGCATTCCATTATTAAAGAAATGAAGAAGATGGAGTTGAGTCTGTCTTCATCTACGCTTGATTTATAAGTATTAAGTTTAATATTCCTGCAAATGATACTTCAGAAGAGGTGAAGAGTATTTCAAGTATTTGCTTTCTGTGCAGTTGTTTCCTAAACCTAATATAAAAACACAGGAAAAACATTTTCTTTATTCCATCAGATGTCAGATGTCATTCTCCCATACTTAAAGGAATAAGGGCCAGGTGTAGTACAGCCTCTAAATACTAGAGAAAACGAGAGCTGTCCATTAAGTCTCTTGTTTGTGTGGGGCCATAGCATCAGGATAAGGTTTTCTCTTTGCAGTAGACAACAACAGTACTGTGAAATGTGAGTAATAAGGCCA
>VWZV01003823.1:0-25688 GCA_013397155.1 Irena cyanogastra | reverse complement strand
TACTGTGAAATGCGAGTAATAAGGCCAAGAAGATATTCAACTGACATTCTAGTACCTCCAGATTTTCTCCTCAAGCTTAGTATGAAAATCTTGTAAATTAGCTTAAAAAAATTTGGAAAAAAGGGAATAACCTTGCTGAAATTATCATAGGAAATGAAAAGCATTTTCAGAGACCAACAAGAAAAGTTATAAGGTGTTACTGTTACCGTAACAAAAGACACTCACACAAAATCTGGGTTTGCAGAAATCTACTTTACGACAAGTTCTTCTTTTATACACTGTTCCGATCCAGATGGTTCGGATTGGTCAATTAATCAATACTTTCTACTGTACCGATCCAGATTGGTCACCCAATCAATCCATTCTACTTGGTTGGCTGGCCAGCTCAACGTCTTAGAACAAGGAGATAGAAAGTAAGAAAGAACAGCACCTGCAGGTTGTTTAGACTAGAAGCTATCATTGTTTATATTAAACTGCTCAGAGGCTCACAAGCCAATTCTGGGAAAACTTGGTTTTCTCACTCTCTGACCAAGGTTGTGGGGACCACAATAAGGAGTAAAGGAAATTAGGAAGTCAATAATTTAGAAATTGTGACATAGCTTTCATTTAACCTTTGAGAAGAAAAAAACAAAAAAAAAACCCCAACATAAAACTGTGCAGTTCTTAAAGGACCATGTCCAAAAAGAAGAAAGTGGAGAAGATGCTGATGATTTGACTGTTCTACCATCTTATGATGATAGTTAAGATAGAAAGAGAAATTAAATATGTGAATTAAAAAATGCTAGAAAAGAGGAAATGATAATAAAAACCCCACCGCCTCCACTTGTTACTAACCAACTACAAGTAGGAGTTCTATTACATAGGACACCTTGAAAGTGTAGGGCAGAGTCATCTCAACTCTAAATATCCAAAATGTCAAACCAGAAATCTAAACTATAATCAATGCTTAAATATGCTACTTCACCATTTTACCCTGGAAACTGAGAAGACTATTTTTATTACCTCCTGCTTGCACAGGTGTGATGAAGGATTTCTGAAACTTTCTGCACGAACAGTTATGTTTTAGCATTTTTTGGCCTATAGTAAGTGTCAATGAATTGTGCTTTTCATTTCCAAAACTAACCGCCATTGGCTTACACAAAGCATCAACAAAATTAAGGCATTCATATTCTTGTGTCATCCACTTAAAAATACGCAATGAGAAAAAAATATTCGCATTAATTGTACTAAATTAGTTATAAGATCAGGGCCGAACACCTTCTGTAGTAGCATATAGGTGGAACAAAGCAAACTTTTAAAATAATTATCTTTTTAATTGTTGAAGTAGTATGTATATGCAATATGTAAGAAACATCTCATAGAAAGAAAAAGTTAGAGCTGACCTGTGGAACGCTTAAAGGAAGGAAGTTGCATATTTTGCTTTTTAGTAGTATGTACAATTAGTTATATATTTGCATTTCAGATTTATATTCACTTTTCTGATTTTTTGTAGTTTGGAATTCTATTAGTAGATACAGAAAAAGACAGATATGGGAGTTATTTCAGGAGTAGGGCATAAGCAGAAATCCTCTCCAGAAAGGTGGTAGAAATATATTTTGAGATTCTTCAAGTTGCATAGTGCTAAAAGACATCAGACAACTGGAAAAAAGTTGGTCTTAATGGGACATCATAAGGCAAAATAAAGAAGAAAAAAGGTACCTGTAAAAATATTGGCTGGCTCAAAACGTTTAAGGCAAATTAAATTTTTGAGGAGTGACTTGATTTTGAGTCACTCAGTTTTGTAGAAGTCAAACTGAATTTCCTGTTTCTTGATTATCATTTGGATAATGGTGTGGGTAACCCTTAGAGACCTGAGGAGGCATTTCTGTTCTCAGCACCCTGGAAAATGCAGACTTGTGCTAGGTCTTATGATTCAGCCATGAGGACTGAATGAATCAAGGCACAAGTATGAAAAGTTGTTCTACAATAATGTTTATATTTTGTGATTTTACTGCTCAGGTGTTTATAGGTACTTTTTTTCTGGTGTCTCACTAGAAAAAAATAAAGAAGAAAACCAAAGCAAATATAAACCCGAACAAAAAACTCACCCACCCAACAACAACAACAAAGATCACAATGAGTACTCAGCATGAGTTAGGAGGACTATATCACATTATTTCTCCCATAAGAATTTGTGAGAGAAAAATTTATGATAAACTGGTATGTTCTAATGATCTTTGTTACCATATGCTTTCTTTCTTCTACAACTTTTGGTCTTACCCAATTAATTTAATAGAGAAGAAAGAAGAAATGTGAAAAAAGATCACTAGATTTTAATTTTTGTTGTAGGAAAAAAAAATAGTTCAGATTTACTGTGGTACCTGAAAATGAAAAACATAGATGGCTAATCCACACTGTTCATGGAAATCTATTGTAACACAGAAAATTACATTTATACAATGGATCAACAGGGCTACCAGGCATGTTCCAATGCAGTAACTGCTAATCACTGGGGCAGTGTTTCACAGCATGTGTGGGGAAGAGATGCTGTTGGATCAGGCCACTTAGGCTCATCACTTTCCATGCTGCTGAACTGACAAGTTGAATCTGTGCCTTTTTTCTCTACATAAACTCAGTTCTGTGACTCTTCCCTAAGAAACTCTAGATGTAGCTGTCCTTTCGGCACAGATTTCCTTTGAGGTCTCTGGTAGGCTTTCTCCAGGGAGCCCTGGAAAATCCTTCCCTGTGAATTACCTTAAAGGAAACTTAAACCAACTGAATAACTTCACATTCAGGAACAAAAAATGCATAAACCAAGCATTTGACAACGGAAATGCGAAAAGTATAAATTAATAAAGTGTTATAGAATTGCCAACACAGGAGCTCTTTTTAGTCATTACCTAAGATCAAAGGTGTAGACTAAATCTAGGAACATTTGTGCTGACAGTATGCTGTAACTCTTGGTCCAAAATTTTTGATAGCATACAGTCAGATACCCTTCCAGTTAAGAAGGGTACCATTTCTTTTTAATGATAGAGTTTCCAATAGCATCTTTTCTTTGTCACAAGTCCCTCAAATGGCCCATGTCTTCTGGAGACAGAACAAAGGTCACAAAATCTTATCACTTCCATACATAACAAAATTCTATTTCCCCTTATTGAAATTATTATACTTAAATCCTTAATATATATATTGTTTAGAAAGTTATTGGTATTATAACAGATAGGTGTTAACACTATAAAAATTTTCTGTATTACAATATATATTATACTATGAATTTTCTATATTCTATATTATTTTATTATGACTAAAATAAATTATTATAAAATAAAATGCCTGCTTCCAAAAGCTATTTCTATTGCCAATATAAATACAAGAATTTTCATATAAAAGCAATGTTCTTCATTTATTTTTAGAGATAAAAGAGGTAGTATTTTAATAATGTTGTATTCTGCAAGCAAGTAAACATGATAAGATTTGCATAAAGTAAAGTAATTGAGCACATTCTTCAACTACTCATGGAATCTGGGGAGAACAGATGCTGCTTACTCCCAGAGGTGTGCAGAAAAAGGAGGAAGAATACATTATATACTCAAATATGACCCTCTTATTAATACAATTTATTATGTCAGTCTGCAAGTGCTCCTTTTCATTTTTATGATGCAAAAAACCTTGCAGGTACAGTAAAAATTATTAGGAATTAGAGTTTCATTACAATTTAAATATTTACATTGTTTTGGATGGGGTGTTTTTGTGAGGGTTTTAGGTGTTGGTTGTTTTGTTTGGTTGCTTTTTTCAGTTACTCAAACTATTTCTTATGCCAATAAAAGCAGCTACAGTAAATCATCTTTCTCCTTAATTGGTTGAGAGGGTTCCATGTGAATTTAAGCCCCACAGGTAAATGGATGAATGAGATTTAACTGCCTTTTTCCTTAGATGTCTAGCCAATGAGCCTTTTTCAAAGGTTGTTCTTTTTTTTCAGGCTTTCACATGTATATAACAATATAATTTTAAAGGCTATGGCTATCTTCAGAATGTGTGTTTCTTATTCCAGGCACGTACAGCACTCGATCAACTGCCTACTTTCAAAAAAATAACAAAACTGCAGTGGAAAAGGTTTCAATCTTGCCTTGTCACAGAAAAGACAGGTAATAGAGGACAATGTTGTCATTCTGATGAAATTGCATCATAAATGAAAGTCCACAGTACATAAATCTTCTTAGTATGGTAAATCAGCAATAAATTACTCTATTAATTCACATAGACATTAAATATTTTGTATGCATGGTTTCTGTATTTACAGTAATATAGAAGATTATGAAATCCTGCAAGAATGGGTTGCTCTGGTATAAATTAGCCACAGATTCATGACATACTTCCAACATTATGTAAAATGAATTTGATTATCCAAACAGCAATGCAAGTCGAGCTAACAAGCTCAACATAAGACTAAGTGGTGTGAAATCAGTGATCTAGGTATTTTACATGTGCTCAGTTGTTTACAGCCCATGGTAAGCAAGTCCATCTGAATATTCCTGGCATCTAGTTATTTAAGTTTTTAACTTACTCTGTTTAAAGTCAATTCCCACTTTCAGAAATGTCTTCCCAGAAAATTCTTATTGAACTGCTCAAAACAGCAAAGGTAGTTCTCAAAGAACAGCTTAAAACAAGGTAATAATTTTACCTGTGGTTTGAAATTGCAGGGTCAGAAATCAGGCTACAAAATAATGTATTATAATGAAACATCTCTCCCCTGGGAAAGTGTAACACATTCTTGCTTTCAATATTCTACTCATAATTCAAAAGCTTCCATTTTTAAGTCACAAGGCATCATTGTCATCTTGTTCCAGAAAAGAAAATTAGCAGCAGTTAAAACTTACAATGTTAGACCTTGATTCCATTAACACATCTGAAGAACACTTCCGCCTAGTCAAAATCTATAATGTTTGAGCTTTATGTTCCGATATATGTCTGAAAATCTCACTTAATGCTCTCCATAAAAATAATACAAATAACCCTAGAAGAAGAACTTGGCTTCTCTATGAACTTAAGTGCAGTTGTCAACTAGCAGAAAACATTTACAAATTGAGAAAAAACACAACTTAGATATGTCTTTGTCAGTATATCAACCCACAACCTTGGCAGCTCTATAGATATTCAGCTCATTGATCACTAAGCCTCTCTTCCAGTTTAGTTCTAATTACACTCTCTTCTGGCAATCGATTTCAAGGGATTACATTGTAACAATGACACTAAAAATAGATCACTTGTACCACGTCTCTTAGGACATATGCAGCATATGCTATTGAGAAGGTAGAGCAATACATGACAGTGTGAAGCGATGAAGTTGGTACTGAAGATGCTGAAACTTTCCATACACTTCAGACTACAAAGCATCTCTAGGCTTTATTAAAACAAACAAACACCAAACCAAACAAACACCAAACCAACCAACCAAACAAAAACTAACAGAAAAATAGTTTTTTAAAAAAATTCTGATTTTTCTGACATTTAAAGTCATCAGAACTACTTTCTTTACTGCACCCTTCCAGAGTAGAAATGCTAACACTGAAGTGAGGAATAAACTCCAAAATTCGAAACTAAAAATTAGCCTGATTCAGAGGAGAATTTAAAAAAAAAGCCCTAATGTATTTGATTGTAGGAGGAAAGAAAGGTGGAGAGAACCATAATGGTAAAAGTTTACATGGGAGTTATTCCACATAGTCTGAGTTATTTTTTTGCATAAACAAGATTTATGTAATTAAATTCTCTGTGTGAAAAAGAGATGTAACTTCCCCATGGACTCCTGAACTCCAGATTGAATATTCATGAAAAAAAGGGTTTTTATATGAAGAGTAGTTCTACTTTTTACCACAGAATGACACAGATATTACACTGAGAAATATAGTCAAATGAGGTAATGGTAATATACATTTCTCCACAGGATGTAATGTACCTATTTCTCCTAACATCTTTTCTCAAAATCTTGTTCCGTAAATGTAGTCCTGAAGTGCTATATTTCTACATGGCAAATTCAGACTATTGATACAATATATTTAAAGGCAAGAAAACAGTTGATGTTGTAAAGACAGAAACTGAGGACGAGGAAAACACGTTTTAATTTTCTCACCCTCTGATTCAGCCTGGCAATCAGAATTTGACTCTGACATCCTGCACAAGTTAGATCAATGATATTGTTGAAAACCTTATCACTTAGTTGACTAAATATTACTCCTCTTAATGTTTGTAATTCTCATCATCATCTTACAAGGTTGAGATTTCAGTATTTGATCAGTATATCGCTGTTTTCTACTCCTGGAATTACTACATCTGTGCCAAAATAAATGACCCTTAATCAGCTTTGGACTGCAATCTGAAACAACAAAGTCTGGTATATGAAGCACCATAAATATAGACACATAACAGATCAAGCAGTGTGCATGAAAAATCATTCAACATGATCTTTTTAAAGGAATCTTTTCCTAACAGTTGTTCATTTGTATTTATCTTGATATCTAGTAGTCACTGCTACTTCAGAATTGAAACAATTTGCTTTGGACTGCTTAAGTTTTGCCCTTTGAGGAAGCTATTAGTATATGACATCTGATTACATGAAGAATGGCAGTCAGAGGAGAACATAGGTATCTAAAGCCTATGTAGTTAACTAAAACCTGCAGATAAAGACATACAGTAGGTTCAAACACGCTTAATTTGTTCATTAATTTATTTCTCTAAATTCAGAGAAGTGTCAAAAATGGGAAAGAAGGAAGTGTGTCTCTCAGAGGAGACCAGTCCTTGTACAAAAGCCAAAGTCAGAATGCCATACTGTGGTTTTATTTTGAGATGCCTCGTTCATGAAAGTGCTGTGGAGACGTGGGCTGTATTGTGACAGATGGGCCTGCTTTTGCACACAATTATTGTATGACATTTTTCTGTACTAGGATATAGTATTGCAGAGGGAAAGATGATTTGTTTGCCTTTTCCTGCCACTTGATCTCTGGGTCTTCCTGGGCCACAGAGGCAGAGTGCAGGTAGATATGGCTGGGCGGGGTGGTGGCAAACTGGGGAACTACATCACTGCAGGGATTGAGGGGCTCCTGAGAAGCTCAAGAAGCATATGTAGAGGTCTACACATCCTGCAAGTTTGAAAAACTGTTTGCAGACATCTGGAAAGGATCACGTCAAACTTATCACAATTTAGACAACCATGGAAAAGATTCTGGTGCAAGGAAGAAATCTGGGTCAAAGGATGTTCTTTTCAAAAGCACAGTAGGCTGATGACAGCAGAGTACAGAAAGCTGGCTTTCAACTCTAACTCTCCTCTGATTCATTCTGAGCTTTATACAAAAAATATCTTGACATAACTTGTAGTCTGATGACCCTAATTTCAAAGGTGCACCACACTTCTGGGGTGTTTAGAGTGCCCACTGCATATGAACTTCCCCCTCTGCTTCCTCTCTCTCTCATGTCCCTTCAAAAGGCACCATATCCATTGTAAAATTGGTCTGCTCCTAAAGGAGTACCTGGGAAGCAGTAGGTCTAGATTTAGGCCCTCCTCTGTCAAACCATGTTCACATCCAAATCTATGTTTTGTTTTACGAAGAGAATTCTGAAAAATACGCAATACACAGTATTCCATTTTTCATGCAATAGCTGTGCCACTGGTAATTTCGAGAAATGGAGAAAATAATGAAATTCATTTCAGAAGCTCACCCCAGAGCTATATTAAAACACTGACATAGACATGTCCATTATGCAACAAAGAACAAAGTGTACTGGAGACTGAACTTGGAGAGAAGTTCCTGAATTCTAGTACCTGCTTATGCATTTTATTAATTAATTACTTGATATAAAGTATGTAAAAAGTTCTATATTGCATGTGTAACACCATAATCAGACTGTGCTCCCATACTTCTTCCCTGGTTTCTAGAGGTCATTAAGAATAAAAAATTATATGTCTTGGATACTTGGTAAATTTTCATAGTATTCCATTATTCAAGTTTCATATGACTTAACAGAAGATGTATACCTTTTCTTCCAAGAAAGCTTGCTTTTGAGTATGAGTTATTGATTTTACAGCTGCCTCTCAACATTAGTGGAAATTGCAGTTTTCAAGAAAGGAATGCTGTACTGTCCTCAGAAGTCATACTTACGTGTCAACAAATTTTGATGAGGGAAGTCTCAACAAGAACTATATCGTGATATCTTCTAACAGCTTAGAGAGGAAAATTATTCCTGCTTGCAGAAAGGCCCATAAACATTCATTTTATGAGCTTCTGAAGATTTGGATACATCAGCACAAGTGCTTCTGGGTCACTCCTTCTTCCATTTCCTAAAATTTCTATATGAAAAACTTCCCCAGTCTCTTTGTTGGAAATATTTCATGCTATTATTGTACCAGTGTAATTTGTGTTATTATTGAAACAGCTGAACAGTGGTTTTAATAATCAAGTGGTAAGCTTCATTATATTAATTTGGAAAGAGTTCAAACAGTGTAGACACAAAGGATAGTATACTTTAGAAAATATGAGGCTGAACAAATGTTCAGAGAATCAAACTCTAAGGCAAATTTAATGCAATCTATAATTATTTTGCAAATTATTTTTTATTTATTAAGACTTCATTCACAAAATGTGGTTTACATACTACTTATATCCAGAAGCATAATAAAAGATACCATCTCTATCCTGAGAGGTTCCAAACTCTGCTATTTAGGATAACAAATAACCATACATTAAACAAACTATTATTTTGGTGATCAGGAAAGTGTATTTTGCAGTGTAATTAATTGTCTGTAAAAAGGATTCCTTTTTAAACCCTGTGATTAAAGCCTTTTTAGAAATACCTTTTTCCTCCACAGTTTTCTACATTCTGTTAATTGTATCTATCTGAATCTCTCTCTGCAATTTTCCTGCTTATCAGAAAAGATGTGTAATGCATTGTGATTAGCCCATTGGATGGATATTTATAATTTACATTTTATGAAAGAGATTCACGCTGTTCTAAACAGTTCCTCCTTTATTATATTTTCAGAGTATGCTGATAACAAAAGAGAAGCTATGCATTTATTCTTGTCACTGAATAAAAGCATCACACTGCTACATGAAATGTGATAGAGTGGGTAGCCTTAAGCAGAGGTATATAAACCAGTCAAAATTGGATCAAAAATGGACAAGCAAAGGCCTAACTAAAATCTGCAAGATGGATAGGCTTACATACATTGCTGAAGATCACCCAGAGTGAAAAGACACTTTCTATTCAGCCTTGAATGTAGAACTTTACCATAAAATGTACATAAGAAACTTTCTTTCACTTTCTGAAAAAGTAATATTCCCTTGCTTCTTTCAATCAGCAGAGATAAGCAATATGGTTTTTCCCCTATATGACTTATAAAATCTATTTTTTAACTACATAAGTATTAAATGCATTAATTTTATTTTCTTTTCACCCCAAATTTCCAAAACGTTTTGTTCTTCCTGTGCAGCTTTCTCTTCAGACTTAAGAAAAAGAGTGGCACAGCAGAGAAGTTTCAGGAAAACTCACCTGGAAAGAATATACACTATGCTTGCATTGAACAAAAAATAACATGTGCTGCTGGGCTATTTTCTAAAAATTATTTAATTATTATATATTCCTTGTATATTTCATCACATATCAACTGCATTAAAGTATATGATGCCAATATTTTATAGCAGGACTGGTAGCCACTTGTGAAATGCAACCCTTTTCCTTCAGATATTTAATTTTTACTGTAAGCTTATAGAATGTTGTGAAGAAGTAATGAATATTATGGGGAGAGGGGTAAATTAATTATCATATACTCCAGAAGTGAGATATGTTTACTTTCATTGTCACCTTGTGCATGCCACATGCACTAGACCAGAGTACAATGAGCATTATAGATGTGAAAATGTTTCATACTAGATAACAATCCAAGGATTGTCTACAAAGCCAACAAATTGAAAAATATTTCCAAGTTAGTACACATTGAAAACTTCAAATTAATAATTAAGGCTAAGAAAAAATAGGACAAGCAGTTTAGTGGGTGAGATGCAATGGTATACTCTGAATCAGCTGAAGAAGACCTATTAGAACCAGTAAGGTGATTTCTGCTCAGAGACTGACAATGCCCAAAAATAGTCTTTACACCTACCATCCAAAGTTCACCCTGTTAGGAACAAAGCAGACCTTCTGGCAGGGGTGGCTATGCATATTTTCTGTACAAGGCACTTCCTGGAAAAACAGGGGAGTTTGCATATGATTCTATATAAAATTGGGACATGATTAGAGAGTGCACACGTTCAAAGAAGTTAATGAGTTCTCTAATCTAAACCATGCCCTGGCTTTTGGAATCACCCTGTCAGGTAAAAGAGTAGTTCTTGTTTCTGATTTTAGCTGATATGAAGCTTTGAACACAAGCCTTGAACCCTGCTATCAGCTTTAAAGATAATCTACAATATGACTGGAAACAAAAAGAAAAATAAGTAAGATCCTCGAAAAAGTATTCCTGGCATTTTGTAATATAAAAGTTTGAGCAGGTACAAAAGCTTCCGTTGGCAGATTTCAATTTATCATTTGCACACTGGTTTGATTTTCAGTAATTCTGACTTGTTCCAATATTTACAGGAATTTACAATGTATTTTTTTCTTTTTCCTCAGTTGATTAGATTTTGATATACTTGTGCAACAGGGCAAAACCAAAATGCAAATGCTCCCTGATACTCACAGCCCAAGTTTCAGAACTAGATAAGCACTAGAAATGCTTTGTTTTCAGGAGTGAGCTGTTTAGTTTAGATCGGATTTGTTTTGTTTTGCATTTGAGTTCAATACAAGGGTTTTAATTATTATTTTTATAATTCAAAGTAAAAGTAAATGAAAAGTTCTCCCACAGGAACGTCTGAAAACTCTTGAGAAACGGGGTTTCATGCAGAGTCAGGAATATGGAATCATCAAGAAAAACTTAGATGTTAGAAATCTAACATAATGCTAATGCTAATTCTATGCTGTGGCAGCCATGAGTTTTGTTGGAAATTTCCTTGTTTGTCTTATAACTTAAAAATGAAAAATAGAAACATTGACAGGAGTTAAATGGAATAAGTTCCATATTTTGTGAGATCTTTTCCCTCTGACTTTTTATCTTTTTTTTTTTTTTTTTTTAGAATTGTTATCAGTCTAATACTCACATTCCCAAAGCCCATTTTCCTTGTCAACCTGAAAGTTGTCTTCCCAAAAGGAACCAGAGGGAAAACTGCCACTGTAAAGTATTTCATTTCCAAGTTGAGGAGCAAGTAAGATGCCAGCAGCCAAAGTGCAGATGCAATTTTGCTGCAAACAATGAATTTGTTTTCCAATTTATTTCTCAAATTTTCCTCCAGAGATTCTCACCTAAATTTCCTTACTCCTCTCTAGCTGGGGAATAAATGTAATGTCAGGAAATCTATTTCACAACTCTTAATCCCAGTAGATATAAATATTTGAGTGTTCCTTTTCAATCACATTGCTAGGGCAAAAAAGTAAACATGCCTGCACTGCTATGTGAATAGCTTGATGTCCTCTTATAACAAATCATGAATTAAAGCTACAGAATTATTACAAGGTGATATTAATAGGTTTTGGTCCCTAAATTTCACTACCAGTACTCTGTGTTATGGGAGATGTATGATTTTGACACAAGATAAGTTGAGCACTGAAAAGAAGGTGAAATGTTTGATTATTTTTTTCCAATTAGTGATGAAACAGTGCTGAAAATAAAGAATATTGTCTTTCATCTACAGGTTTTTGGGATCCTGTGAGCAGCTGTGTTGCTTGGGGTGCTTAAAATATTTGTGTATTACAAAACCCTACAATTAAGTGGTCTCTTTGGTTTAAAATATTGATGCAGTCAAAGGTAATGCTCAGTTCTCTCAATTTCCATGAGTTTAAAATAAAAAATATAGGTGAGTTTAAGAAAAAAACAGTATGAAGAGTGGAAGATTCTGGAATAATCTTGTTACAGAAGTCGTATAACTTTGGAGCATTATAAATATACCAGAGTAAAGTTTGCTTATTATATAACACAGTGGAAATCCAGCTGGTAGAAATTTGATCAAAAAGTGAGGCTCTGTGATTTAGAAATAATTTCCTGGCACACTGCGATAACAAATAAGAGGCACCTGTCACACCTGACTACACATTTCTGGTTTTCTTATCTGAAGCATCTCTATAAACACACACTTCTAAAACATCTATAGTTTTCTTAATACACCAGATACATGGTTTTGGTTTTCTGTTGCATCACAAGATGTAGAAGAGGTCATCCTGAAGAGAAACACACATTATCTAGACTAAATCCATTTAGCAAAATGATGAGGGGCAGTGAATGGAGTATATGCTATTTATTCAAGCATAGCAATAACTCTCTGGAGGGAGAAAAAGAGGTGTGAAAATTGGATGTGTTGTGATATCATAAGGGCAAAATACAAAAAAAAAAAAGTAGTTAACTGCAGATTTTAAATTTTCTAATGTTGGAAAACACTACTTCATCACTGCCTTTGCAGTGAAAGGCAAAACACATGGGAAATCCTTGCTATGCAAGTAATTTGGAAATCACTCTAAACACTCAGTTTTATAGACAACCTTTCAAAACATGAGTTTATTCATAAATATAAAAAATAAGATCACCAATGTAGTGAAAGTAAACTATCTGAATAATCTTTTAGTTGTATATGTATATGTTTGTGTTATATACACAAAAATGCCCATATACATATATTCCAGGTTCAGTTCTGCGTAGATAAATTTTAGCTACTAAAAAAAGTCCACAATATGATGCCAAATTGTTGCCACATTTTAGGAATAAATAGCTATTGTGACAGTCATGGAAAGAAGAAGGGAAGGGAAGGGAAGGGAAGTTCCGGGAAGGGAAGGGAAGGGAAGGGAAGGGAAGGGAAGGGAAGGGAGTAGAAAGAGCGAGGGCAGGAATGGTGGTATATAAAAAGGGAAAATATTTCATTGTCTTAGTGAATCTTGAATTCTCTCAAGAAAAAAAAATAATCAGCAGCATCACTACAATTTTCAAGGAATGAACTTCTTTCTAGAAACAGAGAAGCTCAGCCACACAACAACAATAATGCATTTCCAGTGGTTACACACTTGGAAAAGAATTGTCAGAATGAGCAAAAATAACTTATGTGGAAGACAGTTTCAGGACAAAGAGCATACAAAGATAGCAAAGCAGGAGTAAAAAGCAAAGACTAAGAAAGAGGCACTGAGACAAAACCCAATGACTCAATGTTCTTTCTGTAAAGTTTCCTTGCTTGAGTTACTACATTTCAGATGACCGAAGCCAGTTTTCAGATCTATGTAAAAACTACATGATCTAATAAACAAAAAGGCATAAACCTGATACTATAAATAAAAATGCACTATTACATAAGTTCTATTGGATGGACTAAAACACTCAACTTACATAAGCCCCAGAATAGCTATAAATGAAGAGAAACAATTGTCTTCCTCCAAAGGAAATATTTAAAAATACTTCCTTGAAATATATGGATGCAAAATTAAACAGTTTAATAGATCAAATAATCAGAACATTAAGATGATTTAGTGTTCAAGAATTAGAAGGTCTCATATTCCCTCTAGAGTGAATATAGTTAAAGTAACGGCTCAAGATCTGTTTTTAAATGACAAACTAATGTAGCTGTACAGGCAGATTTACCCATTGCCCTCTTCTGCTGATTCTATCATGATCTTCCAGTTAGTGGCCAAAGAATAACCTTTGTTGATTTACCAGCTGGGGCACCCACTCCTTCCTAAATTTAGCTGTTAATTACATCCTGTCGTGAAGTGTGAGATTTTATATCACTGCTTTTAGGTTATTGCAACAAACAATTAGTCAGACCTTTGATCTCTTATATGAACCTGAAATCAGTGATAGAAACACTGAAGTACACTTTACAACAGGGCAGATAAATCAGATTACTTCTGATGAAAACTGATAATCAGTTGTCATTTTGTTCCCTTCAAATAATAAGGCTCGAGCATCTAATATATAAAAGCTATATAGTTTGGGATTATTTGGGGATAGCCACACAGGGAAGAATTCAGAGCTGATTTAAGTGGCATTGGTCATGGGCTACAGATCAGAGGTTTAAAGAATTGTAAATGTAGCTGGGTTTGATTTAATTGAAAAGAAACAGGATCAAGACAGTAAATTGTTAACAGCATCTCAGATAAATCATGGAGGAGCTTGACTTTGTCAGTTTAAATATTTAGCCTCTGCTCAACAAAAAAAAAATGTGTCAAGAGGATAAAGAACATTAGTTTATTGCCTGAAATATCAGCAGTTTTAATTGATTGACAAATGAACAGAAACAAAGAATAAAAAAAGTTGATGAAAACACTGCAAGAATGGACAGTTTTGTAATTGGAAATTGTAAAGGTCACTGAACAGGGCTTATTGCTATCTGTTTCAATGGAATAATTGCTTTGTGGAAATCTTTATATGGAGCCTGGATATGAGCAATATTGACTTTCATAAAATAAGAGTGTTTTTTATTAATACTTTGAGCATGAGTGGACATAGCAAATATGGAGTCATGCTGATTCTGTAAGTGTCAAAACATTTATACACCACTACTAATGTGCACTTTTGATCCAGTCTGAGATTATGCAAACTATTTCTTGGGGAATATTGTTAATGTGGGTAACAAGAAATAAAAAGGAAAAAAAATAGGAGATTAATAACAAAGCTATTAATTTAATTAAAAAATTACTTTTATACAAATAAAATAGGCATTTATTGTTCCTGCCTGACCCACTTACATGCATTTAAATATGGAGTCACTAACTAAATCAGTGAACAAGAGAAGGGCTACAGATATAATTTATCTGGACTTTTGTAAACTCTTTGATACAGTCCCCCATATCATCCTTCAGTCTCTATCAAGGAAAGATGGATTCAAATGGTGGACTGCTAGGTGAATCAGGAAGTGGTGGGATAGTCACATCCAGGGAGTAGTGGTAAACAGCTGAGAGTCCCAGTGGGTGGCAGTAACAAGTGGTGGCCCTCCAGGGTCCATATTGGGATATTAATCTTTATTAATGACATTGGCAAATGGATTGAGAGCACTGTCACCAAATCTGCAGATTTGAGAGCACCAAACTGAGTGCTGCTGATGGCACACCTGAAGGATGGGATGCCATCCAGAGGAACCTGGACAAAGACAAGAAGAGGGCCAACGGGAACTTCATGCAGTCTGACAAAACCAAGTACCTGAGTCAGGGCAGCCCTCATTGTCAATCTAGACTGGTGGATGCACAGATGGAGTGGATCCCTGCTGAGAAGGACTTGGGGGTGCAGGTGGATGAGAGGCTGGACATGGCCCAGGAATGTGCACTCAGCCCAGAAAGCCAAACGTGTCCTGGGCTGCATCCAAAGCAGTGTGGCCAGCAGGGGAGGAGATGCCCAGGGAGATATTCTTTATGCTTACACATTTCTCAAGACAGAAATATCTCTATCCTTTTCCCCCAAACAACGTATTTTTGATAATTAATATGTGATGTAGTAGTTTAAATTTAGCCTAGCTCTTTATTTGTCTGAAAACTTTCAATGAAGCTTCTTTCCACTGATCCAAATTTTATTATTATTTTCTGTCTCTGTCATCTTATATGACAGTGAAATCACCACATCCCATTACAGTGGTTTGAAAAATGATTCAATATGCAATTTAAAATGCTGACTATTCATTGCAAATTGAGAAACCATGTCAGAGAAAACCACTGTTTGCATCAGAAGAGTGTACGAAAACAAAATAAAATCTTTTCAGTCACAATTTTGGTGTTCTGTCACTTTATCTTTTGTAACTTCAACAGAAGCTAAGCTAAGCTTTCACAACAGAAAGTTGCTATGAATTATCTTTAGCTTGCCTCTTGAGGGATAATTATTTCATATCACTTGTGTGTCAAAGATGAAAGGTTTCAAATCAATCCTGAAATTGGTCGTTCCTCCTAATGAAGTAACATTTGCAGGGTTCATTACTCTGTTACGCATTTCTGCTAAACCATACTGAAGGTTTAAAAGAACAGTCCAACAAGTAATTTATTTTTGTACTATATGAAATGCGTTCTGTCATTTTAATACATTGCAGTGTTTTTCCTTTTCTGTGCCGTCCTACAGCTAGTTTTCACTTCATAGGAGTGGAAGTGAAATAAGCTTTCTGAAAATAAGTTTTCTATTAAAAAAATTGAGAATCATTTCACCAAATACTTCACAGAGTAGATATTTAAACTGGCCCTCGTGCTCTAGACTTGTTTTAGTGTTATTGGGGAAGATAGCACATAAATCACTCTTTAAGGAGTGCCTACTTCTTCCACTTTAGCTTTAGAGGGAGTTCAGATGTTCAGTACTCTGTTCAGCACACAGATAACCAATGCCATGGAGGTACTCTCAAGTATCCCACTTTGCCCCCCTCCAGAAGACCCCAGATTCAGCACCTAATATTTCAGGCCTGTCCCAGATAACTTAGAGTAACTAATGTGCTTTCGTGCTGCCACAATTTCAAAGGGCCTGTGACCCAACAAAGTAGCTCAAAGGAGCTCCATGTACAGGTTCTTGGAGTGGCTGCAGTGCAAGATTAACATCTCTTAATGTGGATTTACTATGTGTATGTGAGCTCTTTTGTAGGCACCCATTATAGTCAGAGGAGATCTATGGCATCATATGACTCTCACAGAGGCAGCTAGTGCCTTTTGAGGTATCCTGAGATCCTAAGGTATCTGAGAGGTCTGCAAAGGGCAGCAAGATAGGATAAATTCTTTCATGTTCCTCTGGATTGGCAGGTAAAGGCCAGCTCCCCAGAGATAGCTCAGGATATCTCAGGTATCCTTGGGAGCCCAGCTGATTTGTACTTAGGAAAAGCAATGCATCTTTTCAGAGAATCTGCTCAGACTGTGGTAGACACCTGGTGTCTTCTCACCTGAATAACTTCCTAAGCTTAATTGAATAAGGACTTATAGTTTTGTCTAAACATAACTCTACACCGACATTTGAGATGACCTAGTGTTTCTTGTCAAGGGTACACATATTATAATTCACTACCACCCTCCAAAAAACCTCAACATAAAGATTTTATTTTTTGCGAGCTATTCAAACTTATTTTCTGAAATGTGAAGGTAAAAGTCATTGTAAAAGTCCCTTAATGATTCTATGTCGTTAATTTAACCTATTTTAATATTCTTTCTCTAATACTAATTTTACCATTGAACAGTCATAAGAAACTTTTATGTTTATTTTTAAGTCATGTTCTTGTTTGTCTGTAAAATAATTGACTGCATATGCTTGTCAATAGCCCACTTTTTAATCCCCTTTCCTCTCTCCTTCAGTCTCTCAGAGGTCCTTTTAGATTTCACATTTTGCCAACATTCTTCCCCCCGTGAAATATTGCAGAATTAGGACTGTTTTAATGAGCTACCTACCATATTAAACAGCTGTAACTGTTTAATGCCTTACTATACTGTGGGGACATTACTTAAATTTAAGTATGTGAAAGTATAACAGTGACCTCAAATAGCTAGTCCTATTTTTATTTCTTAACTTCAGATTTTATGGGTCTTTGATATATTTTCAGCCAAGTACTGTTTCAGTCAATCTAACATACTCCTTATACATTGAGTTTACTCCCGACACCCTCCTTTTACACTTAATTAACTTGATTAAATATTTATACTGCTGTCACAGCCTATGTCCCTATCAAGATTGAGGTCCTGTTCTGTTAACTGCTAGGTACAGTACAAACACAGAAGTCCATCATATTAGTTACTTATGAAAAATATTGTTAGCTTTCCATGAAGAATTACTTGCTATATGAAATATTCATTTTTTTAATAGAAAATAACCTTCCTTAATATAAAGTGCTTTAATATGAAAGAAAAAAATTATATAGTTTTTCACACTTAAGAATTAAGGCGGCTGTCTGGTTATTGCAGCAGTAATATCTTGCTTAAATTATAATTATGAATATTATCATTATGTTCAATCAACATGACCATCAGTACTCACTGCAAGGTATGCAAAGATGAGAAATACAAATAGCTTTATAGCAAGTAGCAATTCACATGCATTGTTAGTGGCAAAATAGACCATAAAGCAGACGTTTGCTTTCACAGGAAGGAAGAGTAAATATGGAGCTCATACATTAGTTTCTAAAGGACCTCATACATTATGTATCTCATATCTCTCAGAAGCAAAGCAGCAAAAAAAATAAGTTATCTAAAAACACACACAAGAGAAAATTCTAATCCTTATGCATATTCCACTACATATACTAAGCTCGTATTATTTATTACTAAGTTACTGAGATATCAAACCAAATGAATAAGTTCATAGCAAGGACTGGTAGGGCAGGATAATAGTCTAAGCATGGCAAAATTCCCAGTTCTACCAAATTAACAGAAACAGCAATAATCTTGATACAATCCAAATTTAAGGTTGCACAGTTTTTATTTAGACTTGCAAGAAAATGAATTTTTTTTAGACTTGCAAGAAAATGAGAAAGAGAGAACCTGGCAGTTATTTAAGTAGTAATTACAGATCCTGTAATATTTCAGGAAATAAATATGCCATTGTGTTCAGAGAACTTAATTCTCCATTCATATGAGACACCAAAGAATTATGGCCACTCAGACTATCACCTTGTAAGAAGCACACACTCATAAAATCACTTGGTATCACAAATTTTGGTCACAAATCTCCTCAGATACCTATACTTTGAGTTGCCTCAGATTAAGGAATCTAGTGCTATTTCCAAATGTGTTGTTAAATTCTGCCTACACACCTGTGTGCACTCAATCCATAAGGTATACTCCACCTATTTAAAAACAAGACCAGTGCACATCCTAAGCCCATCTGAGACAGAATGGGCTTAGGAACTGTAATTGAATATGTTTAAGGCTTAAACATGACTAATATATCTTGAGCAGAATTAACAGATTGGGATCCTATAGGGGTTATGCGAATTTGATCAATTGACAGCCATTGATAGACTGAGATTACATAAAATACCCTACTACAATGTTCCTAAAGATAGGATAGTAATTATTTCAATGATATCCTCAAATGGAAAAGGAGCAGAAAATAGGGCTACAGAGTAGAGCTTAAAGGGAAGGATAATTTTTTGTGTATGCGAATGTACTGTCAAACAGTGTGCAACCAGTGTAAAACAGTAGCACACAGTATTTTAGCATCAGCCACAAATTAGTAGTTTTAAGCATTTACGTCTGTTTGGTAAGTAAATAGCTACTATATCTGTTGGAAAGTAGCATGAGAACCAGACCTATTAAGACTTCCAAGCTGAGATACATCTATAAAAAGCATGTATCCCCAGTGTAGTGACAAGGCTAAATAAATATGTGCTCCCTTAGCTATTCTAAGATCTGGATGAGACTAAATACCTCATTCAAGATGGTAAGTAAATAGATTACTTTTGAAATTGTCTGCATTTAATGAATTCTGTTTAAGTAAGGTAAAACAAAACACAGTTACTATAATTCAATCTTCAAGTGAAGAGTTTAAATATCAGGCTACTTTTGGGAGAAAGAAAAAGCATCGTTAATTACAAAATACTGATTTGCAAATATTTCTTGATGGCCTAATTTTTATGTTTTTTAAAAGTAAAATATTCACCATACAAAACTGAAATAAAACAAGAACAATAGTCAATTTGTAAAATATTCAGAAGGGCTTTAAGGCATAAGAGACAAAACGTCTTCCACTGTCAGTGTGGAACAGATTTGAAAGTGCACAAGTTGAAAGACCAGCCCTCCACCTCCAGCTATTAGGAAAAAAAAATTCTGTTAATATTTCTGAAGCTTGTCACTTGGAAAAGGGAGAATTCCCCATTCAGCCTCCCCTCTCAAGATGCATATGTCTTTGGCAAAATAGGGAAAGATTGTTTAATTTCTGAATGGGTTAGAAGTGCTTTCTATAGACAGGGATGTCTATCAGGATGATATGACATCTGTTTTCTCTCTCAACTGCTAGGCCACCAGACTATCAGTTCTTTGTGCTAGATAGAAAGATAAATTTGTAGCTGGAGAACATCTTTGGTATTTGCTTGAGGTTTTCTGATAGTCTTGCTCGTCTAGTATCTACATTACTGACCTAAACTGCCAGGTCAGTCAGGTTACAGAAGCGTGTGGTCACGTTGCTCCGGCCCGCAGCGAGCTGAGGCCGTGCAGCAGCTCTGTGTAGCCTGCCTGCTGCCCTCCTCACTGAGGTGGGATACCTTGCTGGGCCTGAAGGTGAGGCTCAGCAGTTCCTGCCTTTTGGGTACACACTGTCTATCTAAATTTCTTCAAGGTTTTCAATTCAGTTTCTCACAGACTCCTCCCAGAGAAACTGATGCCTTATGGTCCAGGCAGGTGGGGATATATCTGCCCAGTGGCACCCAGAGGGGTAGTTGTAAATAGCTGCTTTTTGAAACGACATTCTGCCACAAGTGGAGACCCCCAGGGATCAGTACAAGGCCCAGTGATGTTTCATATCTTAATAAGTGATCTGGAATGGGATTTGATGGACCCTGATGAAGTTCGCTAATGTCAGTAAACAGAGCAAGGCGGTGGGCACTTGGAAAGAGAGAGTCACTCTGCACTAGGACCTGGATAGTCAGGAAGAGTGGGCTAACAAGACCCTTATGAAACTCAACAAGGAGAAATGTAAGGTCTTGCACCTGAAAAACATAATCCAGGAATACAGCATAAGCCAGCATCTACCCACCCAGGGAACATCTCCATGGAAAGGGAGCTGGGGGTGCTGGTGGAAAAACTCAATGGGAGCGAGCAGTGCTGCTGGAGCAAAGAAATCCAGTAGGATACTGGGTGCATCAACAAGGGCATCATCAGCAGAGATCACCAAATACCTATCAGATCAGATGATCCCTCTCTATTCAGTACTTGCCAGGCCACATCTGGAATAATGCTTTCAGGTTTTGGTCTCCGCTATTCAAAATAACTGCAGTCATGCCAGAAGGGGTCCAGATAAAGGCTGCAGAGACTGATGCCTTGTGAAGGCTGACCTAGAACAGAGCTAAAGAACTAGACAGAGCTAAAGAATAAAGTAGGTATTTATTAGGAGGCCTCAATAGATCTGCCTTGGGCAGCACAAGAACCCAGCCAGGGCTACACCTCAGGCAAACCCAAAACGGTCACAAAAATGGACAACCAGTCACAGGGTCTCACACTTCTGTAAGTTTTGGTCCCTTAGCATATTGGAGCTAATTGTCCAATTATAGCTTTAGCCCATGAAGTCCCATCCTTCTTTTTTTTCTCTTTTCGGTCTACCATAGTTTATGCTTTTGGGCCTGAGATTTGGATCATTTGTCCTTGGTCCCCAGCTAGAGAAGGAATTGTTTTGTCTACCCACTCTGTGAAGAGAGCGTACTATCACCTAATATGAAGCTCAGACCCACACGCTAAAGCAGCACAGAATCTGAAAAATATAAAAGCTAAAACCTGAGGCAGCAAGATGATCAAGGGGCTGGGAAGCCTGCCATGTGAGGAAAGGCTGAGAGAAGGGCGTTAGCTCAGCCTTAAGAAAAGAGGGCTGAGGGAGACCTGATCACTACGTTCCGGTATTTAAAGCGTGTCCACAAAAAAGATGGAGACTCCCTTTTTAAAAGGAATCACATAGGAAAGGTACAAGCTACTCCCGAGGAGATTGTGATTTTTCACAGTGAGGACAATGAGATATTGAGATAATCTCCCCAGGAAAGTAATGGATTTCTCAACACTGGACACTTTTAAACTGGAGAGGGTGCTGGGCCATCTTGTCTGGACCACGCTTTTGCCAAGAAAGTGAACCATGTGATCCTTGAAGTACCTTCCAACCTGTTATTCAGTGAGTCTACGAGTCTATTAAAAATTATTTTGGATAGTCCCAGTAAAGAAGAAGCATGGATGGTATGGGGATGCAAGATACCATGTATATATAGAGTATGTATGTATATGTAAATATATGTATGGCACATATGACATATGTGTTCTCTTTCATCCAAAGATATTAAAAGTGAAACAATAAATGGCTGGTGTTATCAGGTTATTTGTAAAATTTTATGGCTAAATTTTATTTAATTTTCTGAATTACAAATAAATAATCTAAATAGTTTCCTCAAATATTCTGAAGTACTTTCTGGTCTAGGTTATATACTAATAATGTATTTCATTTTAATTTTCAATATTTGTGCTCAGTCCAAAGCAGATTGCTCCCAGCTTTTCTTTCACTGTAATTCTACTCTAGCTAATTTTAGAACCCCGTGCACATTAATATTTTGGGTTTATATTAAAGATGTTTTGAGATTCACTGCAGTAAATTGACACTTTTTAATTCCTAATGTGATTTTCAATTTGCAGAGACTCCCTCTGGAATGAGGAGAGGGAGATAGAGCAAATCAGAAGTTTCTCCACCAAAAGTTGAGAAAAAAGAATAAGAAACACTCTGCATATAATAAAAACATTACAATATTATGTAAAAATTATATAATACACAGGAAACAGACATGGTTAAATAAAAATATTTTTATTTCCTATTATTTCCTCATTATCTAAGGTGTTATCTCTGTCGTCTATGTATCTTGTTGGCCATTCAACAGTAATAGTGAATATTCACCATTGATTTGATTCAGCTAACTCCAGTTCTAAGAAGACACCACAAAAACATCTAAAATGGGAATATCTTTCCATTGTGCAGTGATGTTTACTATTCTTGCTTCTGTCTCAGAAAATGGCAGTACATCTCCTTATTCAAGTACATTAGTTTTATTTATTTCAGAATCAGATTTTCTTGTCTTGACTACACAAAAATGTTTGTGACAAATAAATGTATTGATTGATATATATGCAGCTGTCAAATGTAAGCACTTAAAGTCATTCAATTTCAGTAACAATCCTAATAGCTCTTGTTCTCTAATACCTCATCAGCCCACACTCAGATGAGAATCTGCAATACATGAAGATTTGCAATATTCACAAAAGCATCTACAATTACATTTTTATAAACCTCATCACCTGCTCCGGACAGACAAAAATTTATACCTTCTGCCCAGAGAAGTGATAGAATCACCATCCCTGGAAGAGGTCAAAGGGTGTGCAGATTTGGCACTTGGGGATATGGGTTTGTGGTGAGAACAGTGATTCTAGGTTGGTGGTTGGACTTGCTGATCTTAGACATCTTTTACAACCTTAACTGTTCCATGATTCTGTGATTCTATGATTTGTAACTATGACTCACAGTCACTTAGCAACAGAAAACAAATACCTTAAATTTTTGGTGAATCTTTTACTGTTCTAGTGGACCACTGGAACTTACATTCCTAAAAAGTTCAGCTGCAGATTTTATCAGACGCAACTGAGTAACAAGATCCAATTTTGCCTTGTTTAGACTGCTGTGATGAAAAGAATGGAGCATTTACTCATGAGACTTGACTGAAAGAGCTATGTAACAGAATATGATTTCTTTTTAAGACACATAATTGTTCTGTACAAAAATTATCCTACTTCATGTTTGCATACAAGATCAGATTAGACAAGCCTCAGTGTTTATAAATTCACCAGTGTTAAGGGAATTCATTCTTGTTAGGATCAGCAAAGTCAAGCTAGACAAACAGATTCTGTGGACCAAGTCCCCAAGAAATTGTCTCCAGCCAGCATGAGAACACTGTCAGCAATTATCAAAGATGTTGTCAAGAAAATATGAACTGTGCCTTCTTATGTCTGGAGTGATCATGAGATACATTTGGATATGATAGAAAAATAAGTTACTATGTACTTTTTAGATCATAGTTTAATGCATTTTAAAATAATATTCAAAGTATTAGTATTTTACATTTATGGAGATAATTGGGCAGAAAATATCAATCGCGCTATATTGCTACAGTACTACTCAGAAAAATAAAAATTTCATATCCAATATTGCTACATCTAAAAAGTATAATTTAACAATAAAGTGCAAAATAAAAGACTCTTATGTCTTTAACAAAATAAACTTTAGAAAATATATTTCATGGTAAGAAAACCCTAATTTTTGGTTTTTTACAGTCAAAAATAATTTTCCTTTCTCAAAATTATAAGTAAGAATGTGTAATATAAGTTTACATGCTTTCTTTCAACTTTAGTATGACAAGTGTTTGTCTGATCATCAATTCAAAAAAACGTAAAATTAAGTCATTCATAGAAAAACATTGACATGGAAGAAAAAACATCTCTATGACCTTCCTGGTCTTTTAGCAATGGAATGCTGAACATCATATAAGCTGGGAAGTATCATTTAAAATCATATAAGCTGGGAAGTATTTCAAAGGCTTCCTGTAAAATGTGTGTCAGAAGAATCATAAATTCCAGTATTGACTGAATATACAATTATGGATAGAAAAGGAATTGAAATTCATTGTTTTCATATGCTGTAATATTTTAAGGGACCTTTTGGCTCATCAAACCCTGCTCCATACTATCTAAGAAACTTAAAATGTTCAAATGCTGCTACACATTTTTCAAGCTGCTTTATTTTGCTAAGTGGTTTGTTCAGCCTTTTCCCCAGACTAACACTGAGAAGCTCTTTATAAATTTGCTTTCTGTGCTGCTTATGAAAACAAACATTTCTTACAACTGTGCATGTAAATTCTTGTCCTGTTCTGTTGATTCACTTTTATGCCAACTTGCCCTTTACTTCAATCCAAGCAGTGATGCCTTAATATCTTTAAAGAGAGGAACTTCTTACCCTTTGGTTTTGGGCAATGTAATGTCTTGTTATGAGGGCACACAAATGATTAGACCTCGTGTTTGCAGAGCTGTGAGGTTGGGAAAAATGGAGAAGGGCAGATTCTTTTAGCACAGGCTGAATATACACCTCAGTTACACTGCAGGTTTAGTTTGAGAAAAACCAGACCAAAACAATATAAAACCCTTAATTTTTGAGAGATTCGAAGGAATCTGAATTATTCCCACAGTACGTGCACCTTAAAACCTGTGTTAGACAAAAGGCTATGGAATTACAGCATTGTCACTGTAGAGTACCCCATCTTGTAAACCCTGCTTGTTCTCAGTTCTTCCTGTAAGGACCAAAAAAATGCTCATTGGAATCACACAAAAGGCAGAACTGTTGATGAAGTAGTTTTTGACATTATGCACATGCACAGTGGTAGAGCACAGGACTGAGATTTGTATTTCACGTTTTTATAGACACTAATCAAAGTCAAGGCTTACTACTGTTCTTTCAGACTCAAACAAAGTATTTTGATTAAGAAATAAAGTACAATTGAGTTCTGTGATTTTTAGATATTATAAAAACAAACAATGTAGCTTTTGTCATTTGTCTCCTTTGTCATTTGTCAAGTAAAACCCAGAAACTTGGGCATCACAAGGTAATTGTCGGCTTGGTACAGTAACATTTGGGGAGCATGGTAGAAAAAAAATATAGTCCTGTTTTCAAAAATTGCATTTTACAAAAGTTTTTTGAAAACATTCTGAGAGATCATTGTTTCTTTTTTTTCTCTATAACTAATGTTGATAAACTAAAATAATTTTTTCTTCTTAAGATTGAATTGCTTTCTTGTCAGTTGAATTGCATATGACTGAATAATTTATTTTCATCAAGCAAAATATTCAACTTTTTTATGATAAATTTTATAAATAAAGTATGATCTATCAAACCAAAATATTCCAGTAAAGCAAAGACATTT
>VWZV01003822.1:368168-411291 GCA_013397155.1 Irena cyanogastra | reverse complement strand
AAGAAAAAAAAAATCTCATTAAAGACATTGTGGCAGGAGTCATGTTGCTTTAAACCTGGGTGGCTAAGAACCTATGGAATCAATAATTACCAATGGCAAATCCATTTTCGTAATCATAATTATATTCCAAGCAGTGTTTCTGTGTCTGATCTTCCAATCTGCAGTCAATATCATCAACATCNTGTATTAGAGACACAATTTTTAAAAAGAAGGAGTGGAGAAGTTCGATGTTTTGATTTGTCTCACCTGTGATGTTAAATATTAACTTGATTTTTTGGTCAGTCATTGGAACATTAAGCTTATGCCTTTTGACCCGAGCAGGTGCTGCTTTTACAGAGGCAGAGAGATGCTTGGATAAGTCCTCTCCTTGTACTGCATCAACAAAATCACCATAAGAATAATCCAGGTGGTTTGCTGCTCCCCAGCCAGCAGGTCCTGTGGGACAGTAAGAAAAAAACAAAAAGAAAAGCAATGTCATGTGGAAAATAATTACCACTACTTATTTCTAAAATACAACTCCAATATAATGTGTTCAAAGCTCCAGATGATATGTGTTGATTTTGACTCTGTACAAGTGGCCACTGTACCTGCATTTTTACTATTGAAAAATCTTACTCCTAACTGATATCCTAGTGGTCTTGAGACTGGTGAAATTAGTCAAAGTTTAAAAGAACTAGATATAAAAGTTACATGTTGCAATTCTTTCTCTTCCTCTGTCTTGCATGAACCCTCGCCTGCACCCTCACCTGCCAGCGACTTCCTCAACAATTCCATATTGCCTTATTGCCACTTCTTGCCTACTTACAGACAGCATTGCCTATGCCATGTCTCCATTGCATCTTCTTCTAATGACTCCTGAACAGTTCTAACATTGTCTGGCCTCTCAGAAAAGGCATCACCTTATCTGTGTGGCATTTCTTGGCATCTCTTGTTACACACGAGAGTCAAATTACAGTGAGTTACAGTGACTCTAATTCACCCTTGTCTAATGTCCTTCATCACTCTAACATGATTTCAATCAAAACGTTTTCCGTACATAATCTACTTTTTCATGATTATTAAATCTACAGGGATGTGATCCAGTTCATTGATCTAGATGATTTTTTAAAAGACATGAAGACAGAAAAAAAAAATCTTCCAATTATCTGCTAGCATCACCAAGATTATGTTTTATTTACAGTGGTAACTAGGACAAGTTAACCCCACAGTTTAATATCATGTGAGTGTTTCACAACTAATTTTCCAAACTGCTGTCTCTTATGACTTGAGGAGAGTTCTCCTCTCCTGTTTCCAGAGTGTAAAATTATGAGAAACTCCTGGAAAACAGCAACAAGGTTATTCTGTAAGAGGTTGATACGAACCAGAAGAGAATAGAATGCTACGTTCCATGTCTGTAACTGTTTTTTTCCACATGCCTTTACAGATTATTTCCAGCTGTCATCAGCATTCATTCTTACCCTGATGACAACTGCAGACTGAGCATCCAGACCTGCCCTGTGTCTGAACATAAACAAATGCTCTCAGAGTGAGGCGTTATAAAAGGTGAGCATAAGCAGGAAGTTCTACCAAGTAACTCCACTATAAACCCGTGAAACAGACACAGTCCTGTGACAGATTCTGATGTGGATCTGCCAAAATGCCTCCTGCTAAGATAGGTAATGTAAGTTACCCACTTTCAGCTTTTCTGCTCTCAGAATCCCTATGGGACTCAGAAAGGCCAAGAACAACAGCAGTACAACACGGACACTAAGCTGTTCAAAAACGGACTGGAAATGACAACTTCCTTTGGCATAAACCAAAGTGGCAACCACCACTAGGATGGTTATGGCCTTCACTCTGATACAAACACAGGCATGGTGCAAAATCTTCCTTGCATGCAGGAAGTATTTTCACAGCAAACGGGCCAACTTAAGCACATATAGCTTTACACAGTGAGGATTCTGTGCAGATCTGAACTGGCATCACAGATGCTCNATAGCCCTCTCCCTTGATTTATAAAAACTTCTAATTATAATGTAAAGCACTGGTTCTGCCACTGACACGACATTTCCCCTTTCATGTCTCCTATAACCCTGGCAAGGTCTGCCAAAAGACTATGTTTTATTGATACAATTTGGAAATAAGAAAGAATTGTGTTTTTTTTCCAGCTACGTTACTTGTAATTCTGTCAGTTTACAAAAATGCTGTTACTTTTTTCTAGCTTTCAAACCTTACTTCTTCATAGCCACCTTTCCTTACCCATGGAAAGGGATGAAAAGATCTCAGAGGAGAGGGAAAAAATCTCAAGAGGACAGAAATCACGTCAGAATTCACACAACAAAAAACTCATCAGAAACCTTTCTGGTATTGTCTATTTTTTTCCCTCAACAAAAACAGTGGAGATTGATTACATAAGAATAGATAAATGCACGATTTTTGATAAAGTATGCATTTTTTTCTTTTTCCAGAAAGATTTCAAGAAAATTGGGCCACAGGCCATCTTTTGAAATAGTTTTGTTTTGTCTATATCAACTTTCATTTGAAAGATGCTCCTGCCCATTCATCGTCACATTTCACATCTCTGGTAGAGTTTCAAATTCTTGGAAATAGGAATGAGCATATTCAAAATAGCCTTTCTGAATGTTTTTCAAGACCATTGCATTTTGATGTAAATACTTGGAAAGGTCACTACCCATTTTTTCTTATTATCTTTTACTTGCCAATAGGAACGGTCCAAGCACTGGAAACTGGTGGTACCAAGGAAAGAAACAAATAAAAACAGTCAAGATTTCTCTACTGGAAAGTACAAACCTGAATCAGGGCAAGAGAGTAACAGACATTTATGTCCAAGTGTTAGACGTTGTCTGACATGTCACCTAAGTTTTCAGCCATTTGACAAGTGTTACTGACATACGTTCCAAAGTTCCAGGAGTTTGTCCATTATCTGTATGTGCTAACAATGTTTTTTAGTTAGTAGACAACCTTTTATTAGAATATGGGCTGTGTCTGCAAAAAACCCTGCAGATGCCCAGTGTTCTCCACTGGAAAAATGATGTTGCACTAGGCCTGGACAACCACTCCTGGGATCAGAACTCAGTGTTCTGCTGCTTCTACTTTTCAACTGAGGAGGCATTCGTGGATTAACAGGGGAGAGTCTGATATTGAAGTGGAGAGCAAGAGCCATGGCAGAGAAGAAAGACAGGACCTCTTCAAATTCAGTGTCATGCAGTTCTTAATAAAAGTGAGAGCTCAGAAACTCATGAAACCTGAACAGATCACTGCTACTGGATTTAAGTGCCTGGATGTACACACCAAATGTGGAATATATGCATTTGTACATATGTGTGTTCATTCATGCTATTTGGTTATATATTATACATATTCTATATAAAATGCATTTATTTTATGATCACATCCAACTTTCAAAAACAGCACTGAGAGGACAGTTGATTGGGGGGTTTCAAAACTACACAGGTTCTCTTTGGAAGCCTACTGAAAATCTACAAGCTGCAGCTCCCCAAGCTACTTGGACACTTGCATAAATTCTGTTCCATAGTCCACATTGAAGACTAAACTTAATTACATTAAAATGCCAGTTAATCATCTTTATTTTTAAAAATAACTTGTCACCCTCTGAAAAAGCTCATATTTAACTTACAGGCTTCTGCTGTCAATTTCCTTGTACAAAATTAGTTATTTGGAAAAAGTAACAATATTTTTCCAGAAGTATGTAAAGGGAAGGAGTATTTACTAACCTACCATTTTACCAAGTGCACTCTGAAATGCATCAGTAAAGCTGTTTAGAAGATTGTTGTCATCACATCGTGTTGCTTTGTAGAGCATTTCAAAGGATTTGAATCCATGATTTGCAAAACGATTTACTGAAAAATGTTGGAGAAAGAAATTTTTACTGATCAGTCCAAGAGTTTCAGAACTAAAATCAAGACAATTTAGGCTAAAACTGAAATACAAGAAGGTAAGAAACACAGCCTTTGAATCAGCAATCCAAATGGATCACTTACATCTCAACCAATGATATGACCTTTCGGCAGGCATGAAATTTACAGGAAAAGTTAAAAGAAACTCAAACCCAGGTAACTTTTCTACTTCAGCGTTTTCTTAATGGAAGAAACCCATGAACTGTCAACTAAACTCCATGCTAACTTCTGAGAGGAAAGCAATAAATATAAAAGTCTTATTACTAATGCTGCTAGACTAAATATAAAAATTCTTATCCAGAAATTAAGCAAAGTTCTGAAGTGTCTAAGTTATGGATTTTGAATTGGTAGCTCTGAAACCAGCTCTAGTTTGTTCATAGCTGAAACAATGATCTTTTATTACTGAAACCAAGAAACTGACTCTGATGGAAGTGGATGTAACCCAGTACCAAGACTGGCTTCAAATGTAGTTCTAATACATTTGTTATAAAAATGTCACTAAACATGCAAAATTCCACCACTGAAGTCTTGCATGTGTCCCTCTCAAAGTGAACACATAAACTCTTCTAATCTGGTGGTAATTAGATATGTAAGCACAGCACACACTATGCATTTCAATCAGTAGGTTGCAAAGACTGTTGTATTCCTATTAAAAAGACACTGATAGTGTTTGTTAGCAAACTGTTTCAATTAACCTGTTTGCTTTGCCATCTTTGGTATTTTGTGATTCCTGGGATTGAAATTCACTGCTATTTTTGTGGTTTAGACATCTTCTGAAATACCATGTTTACAGACTTCCAAGCATTATTTCACCATATTTGTAACAATTCACAGACAGAAGACAGAGCATATTTGTTATGAATAAACAGAAGTCAGATTTTCTAAAACATTTTCATTTAATTTCTCATAAAATCATGAGTTGCAGATCCATTTTAGTAACAGTGAGACTTACAAGAGCAGCTAGGCCACTCTGGAGAATAAGGTGGCTTCCAGAGACCATCATCATATGCACAATAGTAGTTTTCACTTGATCCTTCTGAAAAGCTGTAACCCTCTGCACAGCGCAATGTGCAATTAACTCCTGCTTCATCTGATGTGCATACAAAATCACCATTCACAGGCTCAAAGGAAACTTCACAGGGAGAACCTATGAAAAATACCAAGATTTACATATTGATTAATGTGGTGAAATAAGTGATCCTGCATAAAACCAGCACTGATAGGATTTCCAAAAGTACCTAGTATTGACTTGATCTTGCCTCTGCTGAAGTTTGTGGAAGCATTATTTGCTATATCCATAGAGTCAGGATCAGGCTACTGCTAAATAATTCTCAAATTCTGCCATTGCAGTCAGAAAACCAGAAACATGAAGACTTAAAAAAATGTTATACATACGAGAAACTATTTACTAAAATACTATAAAATGTCAATCTGAATTTTCACATGAACTTTATGTACAATGAATTCTAGTAAACTATATTACATCTTGAATTCTGAAACTAAATATTATCCATTCCTCACCATCGCAACAACATATGAATTCATTAGAACCATCTTAGGATAATCCCATAACCTCAGTTATGATTCATTTTTCAGGCCAACTGTGAAGGAAGTTGTGAACGTCTGTAAATATGTTACTGACCCACAAAAAGTCTGAGATGGTATAGACCTTGATACAATGACAGTTCTAAGCACTGGCTGGTTCTTGCTAAGATTTAGAGCAAATCAGAGACCAGCACATTCATTTGCAACTTACCTTTCCTGAAAACTATAACCAAAATTCCAGTCTGCATGATTTTCAATTCTGTCTTCACTAACAGATATTTTTATACAGATGTCCAACTGAGACACAGAAAGTAGAAAGCAGACATGAAGTAGACTTTTCATTCTTAATAATTTATCTCCCAAATTATTTTTTTGATTTTTAATGAGAAAGTGAACTGAGGGGAAGAGATGTCTATGTAATAAACAAAATGCAGTAGTATATCTGTAGGTACAGGCATATTCCAAAATCTGAAGAATGTTTTATTATCTGCAGTATTTGCATGTAATTAGAGAAAAATTGGCAGAAAATTCCTTTTAACTACAGATTTGAAGCAAGATTTGAGTAACACCTATTAAAACATTTTACATTGTATTGCAAAAACTGTAAGTCTTACTGCTTAATGAATCATAATTTCAATGCTTTTATAAGTAATTTGAATTTACAGAACCAAATTCACTGCTGTGCTGCTTCAGGCATAGAAAATTTACTTGTTGGTACTAGCAAATATTTTGACTGCCTTCAAGTCACCTCAATGTCAAATGGGAATAACTAAATGAGGAGGTGGAGCAATCTTGCATCCTTTATGATGTTCAGTTAAAACAATGCCAGGTCTTGGGCAGAATTTGAAGACAACACACCTTTGATGACAATGTGGATCTCACATGTCCTGCTGTTGCCAGAAGGATCCACAGCTGTGTACTGGACTACTGTCTCTCCTTTGGGAAAGAGATCTCCAGGTGCATGACTCCTAGTGACAGTCAATGGACCACCTAGAAGAGTTAAGAGATAACCTAAAGCATCGCTAAGTAAAAGTGTTGCTCATAGCCAGCCTTGAAAAATGGAAAAGGAAATGACAGCAAATCTTCAAAATTATTTAACAATAACTAAGTAAAAGGAACCTCAACCAGTCTCGAACTCCAAGCGATCAAGGGTGAACAGGTAGAATTCTCTAGCCTTCCACTCTCCCGTGTATGTTTTGGGAGCACTATCTCACCTGAATTGTCTGAAAATTCTGGTTCTTCCCATGTTGCTGGGTAGTCACTCTCTGCTGCTTGCATGGGTGGTGGAGATCTGCATTTGTCAACTACAGGAGGTTCTGCATCTGCAGAATTTGAAAGGATGGCATGACATTAGCTTAAGAACTACTGCCACACTCAAATAACATCTATAACCAGAACAGCAGCTTTTAATTTCATATCAGAAGATACAACAAAGGTGCACACTTGGAAGTTGCTGCAATTGGAAGATGCTGAGTGAATGGATAAGATTAATTATTCTGCTGAACTCATGCCTTCTACAGAGCAAACCTTAGACTACTTGCAGGATACCTGAATAACACAACTGTCTGACAGAAATACTTGAATAATGATTTGCATCAGTGCAGTATGTGTGAACTTTGGAAACTTTCTTGGAGTCTTTCAAGAATTAAACAGAGATTTATGATGAAGGCAATAACTGGCAACACAATAATGCATTTAATAAACCAATGAGGAGAAATCTTAACAGAAAGAACAGCAGAAAAAAATACATCCCAAACTGAACTTTGCAAGCAGTGACTGCACATATGCAAAGCTTTTATGGAGATGACAACACTCCTTGGCTTATAACTGCACACATAAAGGCCACAGTGACTCACAATATCTTTCTGCACAAATAAGAAGGTTTCAGCCATGATAGACAGCCTTCCCAGTGATTTTTACTGGCACTTACCAATAACCTTGACACTGAACGTGCATCTTGCTTCATTGCCTGACTTATCAGTTGCTGTGTAAGTAATGTCAACTTCACCAATTGGAAGAAGAAATGGTGGTATGAAAGCTGGAGTTACATGAACTGAGACCTGTTATAGGAAAATATTCATTATTTAAAAGCCAAAGCTGGTTACTAATCATGGAATTCATGTTTCAAAAAGTGGCAGAATAATATCCTTCGATGTCAATCTGTTCATGCTGAATACAAATAGCCTCTTAAAGCAATGAGTATAGACTTTACAACAGAGTGCTCTATGTCCCTTCTTAAGTCTGCCTTCTTTACAGCAACAGGGATTTCACTAGTCAGGATCTGGACCTGGTGCAGATGACAGCACTGCACATTAAGAAAATTCCATATGGACCCTTGTTTGTCATTATGGGACTAAAGGCACACTATGTCAGCTTAGAACCTGTTCTTCTGATGACAGTTCTCCAGCTGCAAGGGCAGCAGACCTGGGAGAAGAGTGGCCTGGAGACAGTTGTGGGCCATAAATACACATCCAGTTTCAATCTATATATGTGTATGAGTCAATAGCCCAGAGATCCTTCAGTATGGCACTTGCCTTCTACAGTTCAGTGAATGACCCTGTGTCAGCAGAGCTGTAGGACCCGACCATAGCTATGCCACACAAAATAATGTGTGAACTTAAATCTCTTTTACTGGGATAGCTCTGAGTTTCCTAGTGCAAAAAAACCCCTGCATTAAAAGCACACACAGACTCATTGTTCTTCTGCTGACTCCTGATAAAGCATTCAGTTGCTGTAACTTGATCATGCCTGAGCCTGTAGGGAATGTTGCTCTTTATGAAACAGCTCTGGAGCACGTTTTCCTAGTAACTCCATTTCCAAACACTCTGACATGCAAAGTAGCCAATGGCCATATTTCTGAACCTTGCACAGGAAAATCAGATTTCTCTTTCTCACCCAGGAAGCTGAAATTAGTTTTTACTTACCATAGTGTGTACTTGTTAGCCCTTTAGAGTAATGAACTGGTTTACTTCCTTCTGAGACGAGTTTATTAAACTTCTTCACATTCTAAGTGCTCATTTTTAAAGCAGCTGTCTTCATATTATAAACAAGAGCACATTCTTTCTTTTCACCACATAAATTAACCTTATGAGGTTTTCTGCACTGACACCCCATCAGTGTTCTTTGACTATATAACTCTAATCAAGACAGCAAATGCTGAATCCTCAAGATACAAACTGTCTAGGAGATTTTTCTTCTGCTTATCAGAAGAAAGAAATTCTTGTGGACCATAAAATTAATTGAAACCAGACAGATTGCCTCCAGTTAAATAGATACAGATTTTGACTTGCCTCTTCACCAGAGTTATCCTTAGCTGTTGGTACCTGCCAGCTGATATTAGCAGAGTTATGATGTTCCAGAGTCACAGTCTCAATATTGTCTGGGCAGTGAATCTGAGGCGCTTCAATATCTAAACCAGAAAAAGACAATCTGGTTTTATATGTGGTATTACAGACGTAGAACCTTATAATCACTCTTTTTCATACTGCCTGGAACAGAAATGTAAGTATTTTTGTAAACTTCCTGTCTCTACCGCTTAGTAATTATTTCCTAGAGATTCACACATGAATAGCAAATTCTCCTGTGGAAAGGACTGATTTTTGTTGTATTTTTGTTTACCACTGAGTACAAAGATATTCTGGTTTCTACATAGAACCAAACCCCAGTTTTAGTTGTCTTTGAGTGGCTACAGCTGTTGACATGCTCCAAGCAACAATGCAAGAATTAAGGCCAAAATTCAATAACACCAAGTATTGGCTGACACAGAGTGTAAAGCTGGGCAGAAGAAGGGGACATGCATTTCAGTATGGTTCTGCCATATTTACCCAGCTCTTCTAGAAGTGCTAGGTTATTTATTCCCTCACACACATAACTGAGCTGGAAAGGGTCTGGCTTTGGATTATAGTAGGATAAAAACAGGAGTTTCTCTGGGAATATGCTCTTCACCTCTTCATGAACTATTGTGCTCTGAGAATTACTTCTTTCTCTCCAAACTGGGCCCTTGCCAGCCACTGGGTGATGGAATGGTACAGAAAACATTTATGCCAGTCGTCAAGCCAGAAACTGAGGCTTCTTTTCCCTCTGTACAGGCTAGCAAGATTTTTCTCTCTGTCTTTAAACATACTGTTTCCCATTTTGTGATGTACCACATTGTTTTTCTGAATCTCTTGTGTAAACCTGGGCCAAACCACAGTTTTTAATATTTGATGGGATCCCAGCACAAGCTGAAGTGTTTAGATCAAGATAAAACAGCATGGCTTAGGTTCAAGCTTTCAGATATTACCAGTGCATAAACTCCTAATGTAGGAGGCACTGAGAAACTCTGAAGCTTATTATTTTTGAGTAAAAATGAACAGTTGTATTTCAATTGCTTTCATTCTTTTTATTGTCTTTCTCTGTTTTGCTGCCAAGATATTTGGCCAGTTCAAAAGAGCCATTTTCTTTCTGACTTATTTATTCTTAGCCTTTCTAGAGAATTTCACTTTTAAGTGGAATTTGCCCCAGCATGAAGGCTGTGGTCAAGGGAGTGTGAACCATAAGTGGTAGTTATTTATAAGAGTGCACTTCTAATAAAATTTGCATTTGAATTAGTTCAAGGAAGGCAAAATTGCATGTATTTATTGCTTTGCATTTTTAATTATGTAATTCAATTGCCTAAGTTATGTTTTTACTGGAACTATTTCATAATAAAAATATAAGTGATATCAGTTCTGAGTTGTTTTAAAGCCTCTTGGGTATAGATGAGTTCAGATCCAAATATCTCATTGTCTTATGATTCTAGAGACCATTTATCAAGCACTACATCAATAAAATAACCTGACCACAAATATTTTGGGGGGCCCCGTGCCAGGGAACTGAAGTACTTCAAGTTTGCCAGAGAAAGTTGAGGTGTAGATGTTGGTGGTGGTGTTACTCATGTTGTACCACCAGTCTTCTGGAACAATCTGGCATTGTCACATGCCACAAGAAGACTCCAGTTGTCCTACATAATACCTTGCAGCAGGAGTTTATTGAGGAACATTTCCAGCAACTGCTGCCTGAATTCTTGACATTGTTACTTTTAAGTCAGTTCCACAGCATGCTTCAGAGAACTTAAGTCACTATTGTCTTGTTTATAGTATCTATATCATGTCACAATTAATTTCAGGTTTTTTCAGTCACTGACTATCAGAAACAAGTGTTTTCATCTGTATGTGTCCTGTATCTGTACAGGGAAAGGATGAAGAAGGAAGATATGGCTAATAAAAGAAACAAATTTATTCTCATTTATTACTGTTCAACTAAAATGAACATTTCTCTATAGTCTGTCAGCCAGGATTTACACAGCCTTTAAAGTTCTGCTCTGACTAGAGGGTTTACATAAACTTGTGCTAGAGCAGCAATGATAGTATTACCATTATTATTTTATTAGAAGTGTGGGTTCCACTTCAAATATCATTAAGCTGTGAGCTTATACTTCTACTTTGAAATTTCAAATTTACCTGCACATTAGGCCTTTTAGCAGGCAGCTTCCTAACAAATGAGAGATGGAGCCCAGGAGAGTCACTTGATGATGAGCACTCCGAGATCACACTCAAGGGACCTCTGAACTCCACATTTTTATTACAAACTACAAGTAAATCTGACAGGCAAGCTGTAAAGGTATGGGCAATACTTCTTACACACTGTTCAAGTTGTGCTTTCCCCAGTCCAAGCCTGTCCTCACTCAGTTATTTGCTGTGTGCTTCCCTCCAACTCTGCACTCACGTATACACAGACATGATTTTGTGCTGGTCTCTACCTTTACACAGAGCCTCTTGGATGTTTGCACTCCATCTCCCAAATGAAATGCACCTTATTTCTTCTCTAGCTCCAGACAAGATGAATCCTTGGGGACAGGTCAGCTGGCACACAGTCCCAGAAATGGCAGGCTCCAGCCCACATCTGGGAGGGAGAACTGTCACACCTGCTGGTTTCTGGAGGATGGGACAACGTTTTTCTGCAAGAGAGCAGTAGAACATGACTTACAACTGGCATACACAAAGCACACATTCAAAAAACCTGCAAATAAAGCCATATGGAAAACCAGTGGAACACAAAACACAGACTTTTCAAGAGTCTGTAGGGATATGAGTGCACCAAAACATTACAACCTGAAGAAACTTTGCTACTTGAATTTCAGTTCTGACTGAAGTAAACAGCGGCCTTCTGTTTTCTTGCTCAGGCTCTTCACTGAAACAGAAATGTGGTAATTTTCATGCAGATCAACTAAATCTCACTCTCTAGATTTGCCTTTTTTTTTCCTCTTCTTCTTTTCCTTACAACTTCATCTTTCATGGTAGCTTTGCAGTTGCATTTCTCTGCTTCTATGAAAACTAGACCACAGCAGGAGAGAGGGAATTGAAGAGATGTCTGTAGCTTTCTACATCTTCTGTGATCTATCTTGACATAGGAAAGGGAGAAGAAGGATGCTCTGCTATGAACTCTTTATAGGTTAGGGACATGACATATGATTTTGCTTACTGCATTCCAAACCAAATGAAATTGGATTTGGTGTTGTCTGTGCTCAAAGCAGCTGGAAAGACTCAGGGCAACCACAGGAAGCAGCTGAGCTCTGTAAAATCAGGAAGGGCTGATGGTTGCTTAAAGGTTTAAAATGAAGTTTTGAACTATTCTATTAATAGGGCTCACTGAAGACCTAAATCCTGAAGACCATTTGCATCAGAGCAAAAACCATGTTGTGTTTAAACAGGTTCATGAAGGCTTTGTTTAATTCTTAAGGTGTTGTTTTTAGTAATGTTGTTTTTGCTTCAAATATGGAGACATTACCAAGGAGGGCATAAAGGGGTATCTCATAACTGCAGTTCATACACTTCCAGTAGTATTTCTTACAACAGATAATAGGCAAACACACAAGAAAAACGTTTCCTTATTCAGAGCCAATGAGAAGACCTGTAATTCTTTATAACTTGTCAGTGTAGAAATCAGGCAAGTCTCTACACCAAGAGAACACAAAAACCAACCCAACCCAACTACACAGAGGGGAAGTTCTACTGGGCTCTTAGCAATGGTTTAATGACACAAAAGTGATTCACTTTCAAAATACTTCATGTTCCTTTTCTCTCCTTTCCTTTCCCAAAACACACAGCAAGTAACTGAAAATTGGTTTTTATGCATGAAACAAATTTAAAGATTCTAAGCGTTCTGTGTATTTCCTGAAATTTAAACCCTCAATGCTGAAATGTTTAAAAGCCCAAGCAATTAATAACTGCACTTCATTTCAATAGGATGCACAGGTCACAAACACTTCTAATTTTTATAGTTCAGGCAGATACTGTTGGCTCTGCAAGGTGGAACAACTCCATCACGGAAAAAAACTCCAATCCCACAGTTTTGGTTGCTCACTGACAAATATCAAAAAGATCACAAATTTTAAAAACAATATTTGTAGGGGGAAGCTAAAAGCATTAAAATATATATTACTCTGGGAGCAAGTAGAGAAACTGTGAAACGTAAGCACTAAAAACAGAGAAAGTTGCAGCACTCTGGGAAGCAAAAACAGCTGGGCCTCTTGCTTGAGACACATCCAGCTATAGTAGAAAAATCCAAATACAGTACAATCTTGAAATGTCTGACAAAAACCAGGATAAAATTTGGTATATCTCGCACAAGGGAATTTCTTTTAAGGAGAACAGGTTTTTACCAGGAAAAGCAACTGCAATAGTGTTTAGATTTTTTTATCTATGCTAAACTCTAGAATTTAATCATGATGATCCAAAAGTCTGGAACTCATCAAGGGTAGAGGGATATCCATGACATTAGTCATATTGATAGGATACTAATAGAGAAGAAGTATTTCTAAGGAGACACAAGAACCTGCTTTCACCTGCATCCACATTCACCTGCAACCTGCATTTCACCTGTGATGAAACACAACCACAACAATGTATTATAATTCTCAACATCAAAAGGAACTTGACGAATAAGAAGATTACAAAGCAAATCATGCCTCCATACTTCAATGTCTTTGCCAAGACTGTTTCGGGAAAAAAAACTGGCCAGCTGCAATCAGAAGTGTGAACAAGTAATTCTATCAACGCTAGATGGCATCAACGCCCTGGATGTCATCTGTTTTTTTACTTCACTCAACCTTGAACAAAGAAAGGAGAAAAGCATCTTGCAAAATTTATTAATTTTAAAGTGATTGATATTCAACTTTTGCCAATGGGTAGGAAACACAAGAACATGACTATGGAGCTTTCCTGGTTTTGTTTCTTTTCTACCAAACTGGACAAATGACTCCTTTTCAGCAGATATCTTGTTTGTCAGCCACCTATTAAATACACGTAGCCTCCTCAGAAGTAGCTCATTGTTAACAATGTCTTTAATGAAAAAGACAGGCATTTTAAACATATGTAATATCCAAACTTGCATTACCTTCCAGTCTCTTGGAAAGAGATGCATGACAATAGAGCCCACAGAAGTGACTGTAAACAATCCAGGAAATGTTATGGTACAGTGTCAGTTATGGTTACCCGTGGCTGTGGTATAGCCTCAGTGAGCTAACTCACAAATTTGGCAAACTTTGCACTGATGAGCAATCAAACCAAAAAGCATTCAGAAAAATGCTTCTAGCTAGAAGGATACCCTGAGGTCCCAGAAATCTCTTTCAAGGTAACAGACTGAAGACAACTCCATTTCAGTTTTCTAACAGAAGGATATGAAATTAATAAATTATCAATTGCAAATGCCTAAATTCAGCAGCAATTCCAGTACCTTTTATATAGTAGACTGTAAATAATAGTTAGGAGCTATTCAGACCAAAAATAAACAAAAAATACCTCTATGACAATGATGATCATTCAGAAAATGGGTACAAAGGGTAGCTTCAACCTTCAAGAGGAGGATACAAAATCAGTGTTCTGATTTACATCTCTCCCTGAATAAAACTCCACACATATATATCAAACCAGAATTTCAGCGAGCTTGTTCTAAACACCAGTACAAGAAGCAGCAGAGATGCTTCCTAGCTAACTCTCTTTCCTTTCTGGCGATCAAAGTTAACTTTCTCACTAAATTTTTCAGACTCAGCAAAAATAAGATATTGCCACGGGTAATCCAGGAATGGAGGCAATATTGCATGGTGTGAAGAAATCTTCTGATAGAGAGTAGAGCTGGATTTTATTAATCAAAATGCTAAGCTAGGAAGGATGAATTCAGCTGATGAATACAGTTAATCTTCTAATTATAATATCCCAACCGGATTTCAGGGTCCCTTCCTTTTGAAGTTAATTGAAGGTTTTCCACTGATTTTAACAGGAGAAAGATTAGGATCTCTTAGCAAACTGTCTTGTTAAATTATTTCTTGTGGATTATTTTCATAATTTCAGAGAATGTACTTACAATTAGAAATTTATGCTTGTCTCACACAAAGTCCACATTTTTAAGACTGCAATAAAACATTAAAGAAATATCCAGGGGTTCAAGTGAAGTCACCTTACTAGTAACACATACTTCACCTGACTTTAGTCAGCACTAGATCGATTTGTCTATTGCTGGACTTTAGACTCTTGGTTTTTTTTTTTTTTTTCCTCCTTCAGTCTGTGCTTGGAAGCATTTCAACTGTATTTCATCATCTTCCTTTTCAAAGTTAATTCAACACCTGTCACTAGTCCTAAACAGACAATTCTGCAATATACAGTCCTTTATTTTTGGAACAGCAATACATGCCTATGTATCCCTGCACAGCTGGTGTGACCTCTGAATCCTGACTCAGAGGTGCTTAGTTCCTAACTTGTGTAAACTCTTATTTCCTTGCTGTGAGTCCAGCAAAAGTGACAACCGCTGCATCTTTAGTCAGCACTCACAGCGCCTGGCTAACATAAGCTAGTCCTTGCCTGCAGATCAACTTTAGCTTTATGATGGTAACTCAGATTGCTGGTCGTTCATATTTAATCCCTAGACCTACTGCTTCCATGTTTCTTGTTTCTTTCACTGTGTGACAGTGTCTGACACTAACAAGATACAACAGCCTCTCAGCAATCAGCAGTCCACGGTGTATTTAAATGATAATCTGTCCACTTTCTCCATTCGCAAATTCCTTTGCCCTTCCCCAACTTCTAAGACCTGTATAAAACATCCATAGACAAATTTTCATTCATGTCCTAGCTTCACCAGTTATTAAAATATGAAGAATTTCTCGCCTGTGACAACACGTCAGAAAAGGCTGCACTCTAATGTGAACGGAGTTAGATCAGATACCTACCCACACACTTTGGCTCCTTTGAATCCCATTGAGAGGTTCCCTGGCAGGTGAGTTTGCTGTTTCCTTCAATTTCATAGCCCTCATTACAGGTCACGAAACATACTGTCTTGTAGAAAATATCAGCTGTTGAACAATTAATGTGTCCGTTTTGAGGAGACCGAAGTCTGGGACATGTTCGAACTGCAAAGGGAAAAAAACACCAGTTCACTCTCAGCACTGAGTATCAGTGCAGTTACACTACTTTGCCCAGTTTTTCAGAGGTAGGAGAGATACTGTCTTGTACATTAGTTACAATAGTTTGTACAAATTTAGGGAATAGAGTTAGTACAGAGTAGATTTGTTTTCAAAGGCTTGACACCTTCCTCTTCCTGAAACACTCTTACGGAGAATGTATGAGGCTGGGCACACACTTCCAAGCTCACCCAAGTACTGACATAAGTTCAAACTAACAAACTAACTGTGCATCTGGTACACAGTGTGCAGCCTGAGCAGGAAATGTCTATCAGCCTTCAAAACAGGACAGCTACAGGCAAACGGAATCTTTTGAAAAAGTGTGTGTTCTTGGGAGTTTCTAGTCTCCAACAACATCTGAGAATTTTTTGGGGATTTCGAACTGGCATGCTGGTATGGACTGAGTACACACCAGGACACAGGCTAACAGCTTATGAACGGGTTGGATGACAGTGTCCCAGTACTGAGGAATTTTCTGAGGCACTCTGCACTGAATTCACAGAATATAGACACGTGTAAGCCTCAGCAAATCAGAAGAGAAGATGCTCAGCATGCTGGAGGAGACAGAGAGAGGAGGAAGGAATACAAGCCATTGATTTGGCGTGTATACCAGGTCCACGATAAATGAAAAAGAACAAATCAGGTTTTTGCTGAGACAAATGAGACCCTTTCAGGCATCAGACATGGAGACAGTCCTGGCTGCTGCTCAGCACAGAGGCTTTTCTCCTGTAATATCTTGTGAACACTGAAAGCAGTGTGATTCCAAGGAGAATGGGGTCCTGTGCAGGATGTGTATATAGAAAGAGAAGTGAAGAGTGATCATCAGATTGTCTTACCTTAAATCCTGATGCTGCAATCTAGCACAAAGCTACTCTGTAATTAAGATTGATCCCAGAATAGATGCATGATCATAGCAAGAAAAAAGTAGCAACGGTATGACCTGGGTTAATGTTCTTTGTTTCAATGTCATAACCAAGATTTTATAGTAGGACCTCTTTCCTTTGTACTGCCTTTTCAGTGCAGTTCCTTTTCAGCTAGGATGTCATGCTCCAGCACTTGTGTCCTCGATCCCCTCCAGACACAACTCTGAACTACAGACACTGCCTGGCCTTTGGGTCCCTCAAGTAGCTAAGCTATACACACCTACTGTCTGGACATAAGTATGTCATGATGATGATCCCAGCTGATGATAACCAGCTACTGGCTTTCCAAAATGAGCGGAAAACTCTGATTTAGAACTGATCTCAGATAAAGTTGGCAGATATTGTTCAGAATGTTCAAAAGAGGGATAAAAACAAATAAGGGCAAATGATGTGGTTGGTGTGATTGCTCAAAAATACAACCAAGACTGGAGTTCCCTAAACTCACAGAATCACAGAATGGCTACGGTTTGGAGGGGCCACTGGAGCATTTCTAGTCCAACCTCTCTGCTCTACATTGGTCATCGTAGAGCACATTGTACAGGGCTGTGTCCAGACAGCTTTGAGAATCTCTGCTGAGGGAGACCCCACAGCCTCTCTGGGCAGCCTGTGCCAGTGCTCAAGTCATTCTCACTGTAAAGAAGTTCTTTCTTATACTCAGATGGAACCTGCTGTGCATCAGTTTCTGCCCATCACCTCTTGCTCTATTGCTCTGCACCACCAAGAGGAGCCTGGCTCCCTCCTCTTCTAGTACTTATACACATTGATAGGATCCCCTCTCAGTCTTCTCCAGGCTAAACAGGTCCAGCTCTCCCAGCCTCTCATCCCTTCCTCACAAGAGGAGCTCTGCTCTCACTTGATTGTTTTCCATAGCTTCTGTTTACCTTGCTGGCAGGAAGGCAGCCTCTGGTGTAGGGTAGTTTCAGAGAGCTGCTTCTCTGCTGTGATTTGAGAAGCTGATTTCACCAATTAAGCTGATCTTGCACCTGCCAGGTAGGAGGCAAAACATGATCTCCTCTACAAATGTACTCAAAGGGAAACCAACTTGGCAACCTCTCCTTTCTCCAGTAATTGTTTACTCTGCACACAAGTGGACATCACTAGACACCTCAGACTAATTAATGGGCCTGTCAGCTGAATGCTGCTTCAAATGCAAGCCAGCTCTGTAATTACCACTAACTACACAGCCTCTGAAAGCTACAAACAACACATGCTAAAGAATGTATTTTTTTAACAACTATGGTGGCACCTAAGTGGAAAAAAAAGTACCAAAACCTATGTATATGGGATAAAAAGATGGAAAATAAGCCATCCAGATGTACATAATATATCTTTATATTATCACTGTCTTACATTTATTCTCTGAAGCTATTACTACTCTTGTAGTTGCATATACACAGGCATTCTTTAGGAAGTGTATTTAAAAACAATCCCGAAATGCTCATTTTGTGAGGCACTCTGAGTTCTGAGCAGCTTAATAATAGGCTGTATTTTAACTCTAGTAGGGGGAGTAGGAAAAACATATTTACAGCTGAATCTCAAGTGCATTATTCACAAGAAAGTAGGCTTGATCCTTTAAGATTTCTACAGAAGTAAAAATACCCAATTGGCAGTAAAAAGAAGCAAATTCTACCAAATTCTACTACTTAGGAAGCCTGAGTGAATTAAGAGCACTGGAGAGGCTCTTGTCACTGTTCATGTGCTGACAGAGAAGGCAGTCCCTCCACTAGCTGCTGTCTAGCCATTTCTCCTGGAAGGACTACACAGCTGCAGTGCTCTTGCCTCCTCAAGTGTTTCGATGTTCGTGCTTCTCAGTGCCTCAGCATGGCTCTGGCAGAAACCTGCACCTGAGCCCATGCTACCTCAGTCATGGCTCCAAACATTAAACACCAGCCCGTCCTCTTATCAGTAACACATTTTCCATGACCAAGAAGCATTTTCATAAAGCCAGTGAAAACAGCAACAACAGTAATAGTATATTCTGCTTGCTCTGGGGTTTCTCCTAATAAATGTTTTCTGGATTAAATATGTGGTTTGCAGTTGTTTTTCTCCTGGGTCACTCTTAATTGCATGACATATGACTGCATTAATCACTTTCTAATAGCACAGCAGATTTTAGCTAGCAAAAGAACTGAGGAGTATTTAATGTCAAAATCCAAAGCAATGGAAAGGGATTTTCCTTCACTCTCCTCTTCCTAATTTATGTGATAAAATACTCTCGGGATTAACAAGACAGCTATAAACCATGCCTTTGATCTTGCTCCCTTTCATAGTCTGAGTGAATCAAGACTAGCAGATCCAGCACATGTAACAGGGGGATTTTTCATTTTTTTTTTTTAATTGGAAGTCTTCAGTATGATGGACAACAGCACAAACAAAGCAAAAATATAGCCTTCCAATGCTTCAAAGGATATTAGCTCAATATCAAGACAGTATCTGAATGCAGACTTTTTCCTCACCTTCCAAATTCCCTGTTAAAGAAAGATCACACCCCAAATAGGTGAATTCCTTTAAATGCTCCAGCAAGATTTTTAAGTAGTAGAATCTTGCACTTTTCCATGAAAGAGAAGATGAAGGATCCCTTCTTTGCGGCTGATTGCAGCTTTTCCCATATTTTTTGTACAAAGGGTGCCTGTGTGACTGAAGCTTTAACAGAGGGTGATCTTCCCCAGTATCCCAGTCTGTCTGAAGCAGTCTAAGTCTTGACTGCTGGGAAGCCCACAGCTCCCAGTCCTGCTACTCAAGATACCCTCACAGTACTGGTGAGCAATTTATTTTCTATTGAAACCTTCTCCTCTTGTCACTGGAAGCTAAAACGGAAACCTAAGATTTCTGTGATTATTTGAAGAAAGTTCCTATAAATCTAAGCTGAAGTAAACTCCTATACGAAGAATGTCCTGGCAGACTGATCTCTAGTTCAGACTCCTTTCAGAACCATAAGTTGCTGTTTCTTTCAGGCCTGTAGTGTTTGCTGTACTGTCATGAAGTGCTAATTCCTCCAAAGATCAGTCCAGCCTTTTTCCTTGCACACAAGCCCAGGACAAGAGTTACAGAACGAGCTGATGGCTTTTTATTTACTAGCTTCCAGTGCAGCACATTAATGTCAAGGGCATTCAAGTCAAACTAAACATGCTGAACTACATCTGGTGGCTGTTGAGAAGATAAGGGCTTCTACCTGCCTTATTTTTTTCATCCTCTCCTTGGAAGACATACCATGCAGATATACAGGCATGGGATTGCGTTTTTCATTCTAAATCATCAAAAACCCAACCTCAGGCAGTTTTGTTGTAGCAAAACAAAACTCTGTTCCTATCAGAAAATCCAGAAATAACTTTTTTCAGGGTGCTCTTGTGTTTCCTCCATTTCACACCTTATTTCTGGCTGCCATTCTTTCATAGTGAACTTCTAGGGTATTGTCAATCATTCCCTACTGAAATTCCACTCAAAATTCTTCTGAAGGCCCTACTCAAGTCCCAGGCTTTCCTATTTTTGGTAAGAAGAAATTGTAAGAAAGCAAAAGAGAATTCTTCCATGGCTATGTCTCCCAACACCAACACCAACACCAACACATTCTCTATGCTGAGAATGTGGTGGATGATCTAAAACAGTCAGGTGGCAGGGTCTTGTTACTTATTTAAATGCTTGGTAGGTTCACTGGATTTATACAGTGTAGATACAAAAATTCATAGAAATTTGGTAGACAGAGGTGTAGAGAGGTTTAAGAAAGGAGACTGTATATTCACTTACAAAAGACTGTCCATTTAGTGAATCTTGCTCTGCTTTTTCTGCTGTAGAAGCCCTCCTTCCATTTTAGAAAGGAAGGAAACAGAGTGACTGGGGTGGCAGCCAACCTTTGGAACTTTCTTTGTCCAGGGCTTGCAGGATCAGATCTGCACACTCAACCACGTAATGAGTAAAGAACACCACTGCTAAGAATGAACAACAGAAAAAATACCTTTCAAACACATACCTCTGCAAGTAGCCTCTGATCCAGACCACTGCCCATTTGGTTGACAAAGACGGATGCTGCTTCCAACGAGATCAAATCCTGTTTTGCATCGGATTCCACAGGCAGCATTAAAGTAATTGTTGCAGACATTCTGGACAAAGTGACCATTTTCAGGGGGCTTCAGTTCAGGGCAGTGAACAACTAAATAATTAAACAACCACAACAAAGCGGTTACTAGCTGGAGTGCAATCAGCTGCTGAAGGGAAAAAATATTTTAGAATTTGTAACTCAGCTTGCACCTTGGCCTTTTTGCTGGCTTGGAATGACAGAGAAAATTTTGCATGCAACTTGACATGTCCCTCACAGCTCAAAACCACATTAAAAAATTGTCCTAGCAATTCTGCATTCCAGGGGCATTCTGTTCCTGGATGGAAACATTTACCTTCACAGGTTTGTCCTACAGCATGGTATCCCTCCTGGCATGTGCAATCCTCAAGGGAGGTACTTCCTGGTGGAGAAGTATGATTCTCATCAGGACATGGGATGCAAGTGCTGATTCCACCTGGTGAACCTTCAGGCTTGTACGTTCCTGGTGGACAAGCTTCCAGCAAAAGAAAACAGAAATGAATTCAGGACATTCATCTTTCACCTAGCGTATTTTTTCAGGTGTGTTGCTTTACTGTTTCTACATTATTCATTTATATATTCAGTGTCACTTAGGCCTGGAGCCTTCTCCACTTAAAGTTCTTAACAGGTTTGAACTAATGCCTACCTACTAATGCCTCGGTGGAGTTATCTATAGTGACTGTCTGGGGACTGACACTAAGTCCATGATTAATCATCTTGAAAAGAAACCCAGTCCCAGAAGACACATCAGATTTTTACTGACAAAACCTGTGCAGACCTTATGAAGACAACCTTGATTCAGAAGTGTAAAAAATTAGTTCAAACTTAATCCTTGCCATTCAAAACTACAAGATGTTTAATGCACACCAATTCACAGTAAAAAGCTAATACAAGGCAGCAAAACCCCCTGCCTTTGATTTATGCATTATGGTCATGTGATATATGTGATCTATATACCAGATGTGCTAAAACATGAGAGGCACAAACAATGAAGGAATTAATCAAAGCAGCCACTGCTCAAAGCCTTTGCACTCATTTACATTGCATTTCACATTTTTAATTCCGTGCACCTACACACACAAGCTTTAAAAACATTCAGGTGATGTTTTCTAAGATGGGGAAAATGCACAGGGAAAAGGCACCTCTCACCAGAGAATTTCAGATGGGCTTGATAGCTCTGAGTCTTACTGCTCTCTGCCTTGTATTCTATTCTTTAGGAAATCACTATTATTATTTGTGTTTCTTTCACAAGACGTGTGAATTAGGGGAGTGACTAATTAACAGGACAACTTAGCAACTGCTGCTAAAGTGAAATTTTGATTGACCAGATTACCGCTTGAAACAGAATGCAAAGACACTTGTGCTGAAAAATGTAACTGCTGATGGAAAGATCAGGAAATATTCTGAGAAGGTTATGCAATAGAAACATTGAAACCCAGCCAAAAAACTCTCATTCCATTAACTTAATTGTCAACAAAATGGCCACATTTTCTCCTTCAGACTGCAGGTCAGGCTCTCTCACTCTCCCCTCGGTCAACTTGTACCATGTGATGTAGCTCTGAATGGCATAAAGAACTGTACAACCACAAATGTGCTCAAGTGATGTCCTCCTTACACAGCTAGGTGTGCCTTGCTTCTGGAGCTGGTCTCTCCTATGGAGCTGTATTCCCTGGAGTTCAGACGTTCTGGCAGCACCAACCTCCTCTTTGGCAGGTACAAGACCAACTGGGTCTGTTCTGAGACTTAGATGCTGAGATACCCTGCCTCTTGTCTTACTAATGAAAACCTACTGCTCTCTAGGCGACTGGAAAAAAAATACCAAAAAACAAACGCAAGAGAAAATACATTCTCTTTTTTCGTCACCTGTCATCAGAGAATTGACTTTCATAAGCCAAGTTTTATGGAATATACCCCCCAAAAAATCAGCCAATATGAACAGGTGGCACTTTCCAGAAGGAGGATGATTTTTTGAATAGCTTCCAGAGAAAATACTTTTCTTGGTTTTTCAGAAAACTTTGTGTGTTTTTTTTGAAGAAAGCAATTGAGTGAAGAAAGCAACTCTTCCAGTTAAGAGGCAATTTTGGGTGCTGAAATTGGATTCACAAATTTGTATTTTGAATGCACTTTTAAAGAGACAATGACAATGCTTATTCAGTAAGAGATAGAAGTACATAACAAAGCATTTCAGGAAGGAAATAGGGCAGAAAAATCTCATCAGATTTAGAGATGGGAGCTTTTAATTTTCGTTTTGGGATTTTCAGGAAAGTATAGGGAAAAAAGTGCCTTTCATATAATTTGCCTGTTCTTCCCATCCAAGACAACCTTCTTGGACTTACACTGCTTCTTTCCTTTGTTCTGTGCAGAAATTCCTGTCTTGGACATCACACGTCTCTGAAATATTCTCTCCTGCTTTAGGTGATCAGAGTATTAGAGGCATTACTCTGAAATCTCTGAAATATTTCCATCTGGCACTTTGTGAAGGTCTCTGTGCATCATTTTTTAAACCTGTATCCAGCACAAAGTGATGAAGTGCATCCAAGAGGAGACAGGAAAGAGTGAAAATTAAGCATCACAGGGGACCTGCTCTGTGACAAAGCCGCCCTCCATATGCCAGTTGAAGTAAATTAGCCTCTTCTTTTCCATGTATGGCATATAAAATGACATCTAAACTAGGTGTTTCATTCCAAAAAATCCCCACCATAAACCAAAAAACCCCAACCTAATTTCTCTCTTCTTTTCAACCTCACCTACAATAAAAAACCAGGAGCAATTTTTCCTTCCTGTTTCAAGAACTATGGAATAGAATTAATCGTCCATTCTATGATGTGAGCATTTTTAACAATAAACCCAGTAATTTGCTTAGAGCTTTGAATCAGTCTGGCTTTGAAGAAAATGATTAATTCTGAAATCACACTTACAATTTGCTCTTTCCAGTCAAGCAGCAGGAGGTAAATAACACTCTTAAAATGGTTATTAATGTCTCTACTGAGGAAAACATGTTTTCCCAAATGCCCTCATTCTTTTTGTATGGTTCAAATGCTTATCACTGCCTTTACAGGAAGTTGAACTATATCCTAACTTGGCCTTTTATGTGGAATTTTTTTCTAGTCTGAATCCCTGCTCATTGATCCCACATATGCCCTAGACATATTCAAACTACAAAACTCCACACAAGTTTCATTCAGAATCTTCACCAGAAAATACTGGCTTACAGAGATATTTCCAAGTGTGTGAGATCACACAGCCTACCCTGAGATGTCAAAGAGATGATTTAAGAATAGAGCATAAGCACACTGTGCATTTCCATAATTTCCATAACAGTCACAGAGGTTAGCCTGGCCATAGCTCACGTTAAAACCATCCAAAATCAGCTGCGGGTGTGTAGAGCCCTGCCATCTGCTCTAGACTGTCCATTTGACCCAGCTAGACTGCAGATGCATCCCAGCCAGCACTACATGGCCCAAGTCTACACCCAGTGATGGATCCAAACTTAAGCCAGAGTTTAAGGGGCAAGCACATCTGAAGAGCAGATGTGGCTCAATCCGTGACTGACCATACAGTCAGGAATCTTCTAGGATCAAGCAGTGCCAAATTTCATTCTAGTCACCTGTATGCATTCACCAACTCTGTACCAGCGAAAAACCGACCAAGGGGAAAGATCACATTTTTTGGTCCTAATCTGTAAAAACAATTAAAATTTTTTTTCAAGGTTTGCTTTCCCTTTCCAGCAAGTCAGGGTGTAAACAGCCTCAAAGCAGTGTGAATAAACCCCGTGTAAATAAGCACCAATTTAGCACTGTCAAGAATGACAAAAAGAGGCAAGAATCTAAAAATGGGAAAACAATTTTAACAGTATCAGCCTTTAAAGAGAGAGGAAACTCATGTGCAGATTGCATACATGTTTTCCTTAACAAAATATGTGAATTCCTATATATGTGAACCATGTTGTTTTCTGCCCAGAAGTGAGGGGAGGAGCAAGGAAATGCTTCTTGTTTAATGTAATTCTCCTCTTGAAACCAGAATAGTGAACACTGAGCTACACCAGAGGATTACCTCTTTGTTAGAGGATATCTGGAAGCAGGGATTAATGTGCTAACTCAAACAAGCACAAGGCCCAGATTCCCCAAGCACACAAACATGGCTCATATTGAAGTTGTCATTAACAACCTGCTTTCATAAAATGGTAGATATTCACCAACAATTCACCTGCATATTCTATTGTCTATAGTAATGACAGTGCAATAACTTTCTGACCAGAAATGATAATGAAGTAATGCATGGTTACTTCAGCACGCCTTGTGCATTTTCCCCCTCACATATGTTCTCCTAGGGTATATAACTAACTGAAAAATTGTGAGAAAATCAAGCATGTCTCTTCTGGTTTTGAACTTCACTGGGCTTGATGACATGTTGGGCCACAAATGGAATGCACTTTCTTACTTATACTTAAGTTGCACATAGAAAAGAAATATGACAGGGTTTTGCTAGAAACAAAGACCCACAGGGCAGACGTAAAAACATTTCAGTCAACTAACCATACTAACAACACAACTATATGTCAAGATGTTGTTTCAAGATAAACAGTGAACACAGACTGTTAGAAAAGACTGCTAAAAAATTAAAGAACAGACTTTTAAATTCAGTAGGGATTTTATTCTGCCTTCCTACAATTATGAAATAACTGACATTTTAATCTTCACACAAAAATTTAATATTTTAAAAGTGACAACAAAACCAAAGGTTTATTTCAGAGATTCACCAAACAATTAGTAGGTATTATCCAGTTTGGCTTTTTTAAAACCACAAATTCTAAAGCCATCAGCAAAGTAAAGCCAACTAGCACCGAACCCCTACAATGGCATAAAGACCCCAGTCTGAACTTAAAGAGGTGGAGATCATGGGACAAAGGGTTCTTCTACTCTGTGACATGGGATCACAATTCTTCCTCTAAATGTACAAGTACAAATTTTAAGGATAAACATTTCTGCCTTAAAAACGTAAAACTTTCAAAATCCTGGGAGAGTAGGCAAACTCAATTTGCTCTCCAATGAGTCTAGTGCTCTAAGTCACTGAAATGGAATTATTCTTCAATTATCTCAGTATTAAGAGAGAGGAGACTCAAACTCCATGTATTTCAAAGATTAATTTGAGGGATTTTGTATTTTTCTTCAGTGCATAATTTCTCCCAGTAACTGCCCTTACTAAGTAATCCCTAGCATGAACCGTTTTTTCCACACTTTATGCTAATGAAGGATCTGATGAAGGATTTATCTTTTGTGGGATATGGCAGGAATCAGCTAGACAATATCCTGCTCTCTTCTGCATCACCCTGAGTTCTATTGATACACAGCTACTCTGATGAATGTAGTCTATAATTTTCATTTTTCCCTCAAAAGTTCAAAGCCTAAATGAAATGACACCTTGATGCAAATCTCCAATAGTTTTTATAACTCAGCCTCCAAACATCTTCAATGAGGAAAGAAAAGCCTAGTTTGCCATTTAATCAAGTAGTGTTTATGATACTATAATTATTTTTATGACATTGATTGCACGGAGAGGTACTCAACAGATCTGTCTCAGAATCACAGTACACTAAGGATACCTGTTCTTACTTGGTTTCCTGGTGCCCACTAAAAATGATGAAACCCATAGGTTACAGAATCTCCAAACACTGGATGTGGAAATTTTTAGTTGTGTGGATCTTAGGCCTGATGCATCCTTCCTTGTGCTTCTAGTAATTTCTTGGAAATTATGTGGAAGGTCCACAACCAAAACCTCAAATTAACTCACATTTATGTCCTTGGAGAACTGCAGTCTAAAGCTGTGGGTTCCCCATTCCACTCCTTCACTTTACCTATTATTGCTATGCCTTGGCAACAGTTAAAAAAAAAAAAAAAAAAGAAGTTGTCACTGTAACCTGCACATGTGTGAAAAAAATGCTTTGGTAACTTTATTTGCCATTAGTCACATTTTAAATTTGCTACCATGAAGAGACCTGACTATTAAACTTATTTATTTTACTAAATGGGAATTAAAACTTTAATAATTAAGGATATATGGAGAAATTACAGTACAGTGTCATGCCACATCTTTCTACTTTCATATCTGCATCTCTCAACATGACAAAGTACTGCATGATCAGATCTGCCTAAGGGCCAAGCACACCCTCACTTAGAAGCAGCAGTAGGAACAAGGGGCTATTATGAATTTCTTTTGATAATAGCCTGTCAAATAAAATGTTCTTTACAAGGACAAGCCATGGTGTCATGCAGGAAATGGAGATCCCATTCCATGCCAAGCAAAGACTTCCGGACGCTTCCGTACTTACTGCTGCAGCAGAAGATGAGTTTGGGATGTCCTGCAGAACTAGCATACAGTGTTGCCCAAACTGCCTCCTGCCTCCAAAACCCCTTCTGCTACTGCTGCTGCACATTTAAAGTGTGAGTGACCTCTGCAATGGAAGAACATGAATAACATATGGGAGGCCACAGCTGCATGGAACTGCCCAGGCCTCTGCTATCTCCATGCATTTCACAGTGACATCTCTTGGCTTTTGCTGCAACCATCTCATGAGCCCTTCTCAGCTTGGGCCAGCAGGATTACAGACTATCATGGCCTCTGAAGTATATTTTATTGGACCAGCACATGAAGATCTTTAAGCTTGTTTCTTTAAGACTTTCCACATGATGCGTCCCTACTGTAGAGATTACTTCCAGAAATTACAGATTTTGTTGTCACCTTTATTATCTAGGAAGATGGGTTTTCTTAAGACCTTCTGTAGGTAGGTTTGTCACGTTGCCCACATTCTGATTATGAAATGCCTTTAGAAAGATAAGGAAAAACAAATCTAAACTTTTGGCAGATACAGTGATCCACCTTTCTGCAGTTTGCAACATGTATGATGCTACAAAAAACCCCCCAAACAAAATAACAAACAACAACAACAACCAACCAAACAAAAAACCAAGGCAGGAGCATGCTAGGATTACAAAAAATAGGCAAGGAAGTTGCTTTAGTTAAACATTTGACATGTATGACTTGTACAAAGACTGCAAAGGAAAACCCTGAGCTTGACTTCATGTGTAGGGATCAGGGAAGGATTTCTAAGTCGTAGGATGTTCTCCAGCTCTTTAATATCTCCTATTATCCCCAGCATGTGCTCTGCATTAATTTCAGACAGCATTGAACCATTGAACCTGCTCATCCATCTGCACTTTGTCAGTATTTTTTAAGCACCCTTCTCAAAGCAACATGATTAGCAATTTAACAAGCTAGATGTCTCTGCTCCTGTTTGATGTATTTTCTTCCATGTCCTTAGCAGTTCTACAAATTTCCTCTCACGCAAAGGCAGCAGGCTGAAACAATTCAGAAGTTTAGCTGTCTCTACATGATACATAGGGGATGGTTGATTCAAAGCTTACAGTTGAGGTTACAGACAGCAAAACTGAAATACTCCACTGCCAAGTAGTCTGCAGAATTTGCTATGACACTTTGAGATGATTTAGCTCTAGATTTTTAAGCACTTCAAACAGTTATAACAAACTTTCAGAAGAAAAAACTTTTTCTTGATAAAAATTAGAATCTTGGATCCCCTCCCACGGGGCAGAAGATGCTGTCTGGAAGGAGATCCAGTCCTTGGGTGAGCATCTCATCCTGTTACTGCAAGCATCTGCAATGTGGAGAACAATCAGCCTGCTTGAAGAATATGAGCCCAGGAGGCATCACAGCTTGTGATACCAACGAGAACCTTCTCCCCAGGGAGGTCCAGCTGTGCTGAGCATCTCTGTGTAGGCTTGGGGCCAGCACATTCACACAGGATTACTACAAAGCAATGACTCCAAATGCCAAACACTGTTCTTGGTCATAGCAGCAGTATTGAGAATATATAGGAAATCCATTTATGCCCACTTTCAAAACTTTTTTTAAGAAGCAGGCCAACCATTATATGTTAAAAGAAAGGTGAGTGCCTTAAACAGATTCATACTTAAGCCACACTTGCATTGCAAGGACACAGAGCTGTGAGATGTATTTTAAATGTTTTACAATCATGAAAATAAAGACTACTGATAGAGATTACTATATATACTTAAAAAAATCCCAATTCCATGCACTGTAACTTTAAAGGAAGTCTACCTATGCTTCACTTGAACTACAAAATCACAAGATAGATCCTGACAACTTGTGTAATACCTATATACAGAAGTGACATCCAGGTATTGAAATGAAGCTCTTTAGGTTTAAGTCTCAGTGCATTTTAGACACTTACAAGTTTGCTATTTGCATGGACAAAAAAATCCAGCCTTGGTGACACATTGGAGGAGATGCCCAAACATATACATGCCTATCAGCTACAGATATCAGCTCATACCAGCACTTATGATTTTTAGAACTTGAATACTGATTCATGTCCTCATATTCCCATGTATTTCTAGAAGTTATCATGCTAAAAGTGTAAAACTAATTCCAAAACTACAAAAAATTCTTTCTGGGAAATTAACTCAGTTAATACTGTTAAGTTTGCTAAGCAAATAAAGATTATTTATGAATTTATTTACATGCAAGTGAAGAGGGTTTTTTTGTCTAAAACTTCATGCAGAGTGAGACCCTTATACAAAAGGGGAAATACAATAAATCCTGAAAATTCTGCTGTGCTTTGCTCAGAGCAGCACTGCTATAGAGTAGGCTTCTCTGGACATGGTCTTTGTCATAATCACAGACACACATTCCTCAGCAAACCTTGATCACTGCTGGTGTGATAGCACATGCTACTCTAAATAGTACTGTTCTAAGTGCCCTGGATAGCATCCTGCTATTTAAACATATAAACACTGAAAAGGAGCTTTGCCATCCTGTACTAGCTGCACTCGTTTGCTGTTTTGGTATCATTGCTGTGAAGTTGCACATTCATTTTTAGAACAGCAAATTTAAAAAACCAGACTGAATCATGTAAAGTATATTCCACTAATAAGAATCCAGACATTTTGTTTCATTTGTGCTACACATAGCTGAGGAAATACCTGTTTGAGAGACCTAGTATCTCTCTTGCCTGAAGGCACTGGAAGCCCAGGGTTCTCTAGGCCTGGTCTCAGCATTTTACCATGTATCAAATAATTCTACTTGTCCTTTCACCCTTTCACAAAAGGTTCTGGGTCAAGAAGAAAAAGGGAATTTGCGCTAACCCATCCCCTACCTCCCTAATAGGAAGGACTAATAATCAGCGCCTAAAGGGCTGAAATTATCCCTGGGCCAGACCCCAAGTGATGGCTGTTAGATACAGAAGAGCTGAAAAGCTCCACCGGGCTGCGACCTATGCTGCTCAGCTAACTGCTGTGAGAGCTAGAGGCACGCAATGGGAAACTGAGAAATAGACTTCCTTTATCCACAGCTTGAAAGAAAGACAACTTGGCAATAGAGAAGTCTGACCTGGGATGAAAAAGCTCATTCTTTAACAACTAATGTGCTACACTCAGAGGAATCTGGACAGAAGTGAGAATCTCCACTGCCTGCGACCCCCTGGGACTCGCTGAAATTACCATAATCCAGCCAGCACTTGCTCAGCACAGCCTGCACTTTCTTCCAGAAGCGGGGAGCAAGAGTCTCATGTTACAGCTAAACTCAACACATCACCTTCTGCTGGGATTGCTCAATTTAACAAAATAAGGGAGAAGGGTTTAGAAGCTGACAAAGCATGCACCCCAAGCTTCACAGTTCTAATAGGTTACTGCAGTGAAGAACGTGCCTGCTGGTTCAAGATCCATTTTCACTATGTTCACCAACTCAGCAATTTGAACAGTTCTGTGTTCAGTAATTCTTGGGACTTAATAGTAACCAAAAATTACTCTCTGCTCAAACTCAATGAGCAAACTGGCTTTCCTGAGAGAAGCCAGTTGTGTAGGGAATCCAGGAGTATTCAAGAGACTCTACATTCTCTGATTTTCTCATTCTCATTGATACAAAAATAGTGAATTTTCTCTCTGGCAAAATATTAATAGAGCCCTGTATGTTCCTGAATAATTTTACTACTCTAATGTGAAATACTCCTTTTCTTCTGTTGCCTCCAACAGCCACTCCCAACAGCTTCTGGTGCACATGATCCTGGAGTTAAAAAAAAAAACAAACAAACCAAAACCAAAAAAAACCCCATGACACCTATTTCTGCCTCCATTCTCCGCAGATCAGAGTAGTTCCAGTGCTCAATCACAGATGGGGAATGCAGCAAGTAAAAGTTATCATAAACAGGAAAGAGAAGCTATTTCTGCCAGACCTTCAATAAACTGTCACTACCGCATTAGGTGCCAAACTTGGCCTCTTTTCCACATCCCTTATTTTTATCATTAAATATACTTTTCAACAACAGTGATTATACTCCTATTAAGTAACATTTCTGAGCACTGAAGATATAGCACATGACTCTGCAGATGGAGAACATATGTCACTATTTCCATGTTTATTTACTTAGCAGCCCATGGTAGGAAACAGAGTTTTTGGTTAACTTAAGACGGCTGGAGGACACGCAATGGCTCAGGCCAGTAATCAGGCCATAAAAAGTGGTGGTTTTGCCAATTTTTTTTTACATATTGTGAAACTAGCCCAATTATCCCTGCATAGAGTTCAGTAAGCTGTTGTAATCTTGATGTTATAGTTCCTACTTAATTCCTGGAATCGCTACTGATACTCCTGATTTACCGTGAAAAATGCCATAAATCCCATTCTCCATTCCTCAAGCAAAAGTCTTATGGAAACTGACAGGATTCCCTGAATTCTTTTAATATTATCCAAATATGTATATCAAAATAAAGTCTTGTTTATGGAAAGCCAGAGCATTGAGATAACAACTAAGTCAGTATGCTCACTACTAACCGCTGCTTGCTCAAGAAACATTTGGAAAACTGACTGCTTCTCACTTAATTTCCCCCAATTGTCCTTGTCCCCCTTCTCTTCCCCATTCCTTTCCAAGATATAAAAGATGTCCTTAAGCACACATATGACCCTTGCTAAAGCTTCAGACCTGAACTGAAGAAAGGATTTTTAAATACTAAGTCCTGCAGCTGCCAACAAAAAGTGAACATTACTGCTGCAAAGGCTATGGTAAAAGGGATGAAAGATAAAAAAGATTATGTTGCAGTATCTTAACCAAATACACAGCCTCAGACCTCAGCCTAACACAGCTTCCTTCTGTGAAGAACTACCATTTAAAACATTTCTGAACCATGGTTTTCATCCCCCACTAGACAGCCACTCTTCAAAGACCTAATTTTCTGCAATGCAGGAATTCTCCCTTAAATAAGGAATCCCAGGGTAGTGAGTCATGCATTTCTAAGGTCCCTATTTTGCTATCAATATCGACAAAAAGTGCTAAAGTAGCACTGGTAAGATCCAAGGACTTTACTGAAGGGCAGTTGATTAAACTAGAATGAAACACCCTGAAGGAGCTGCCAGAAAGGGAGTAGGGAAACACCACAGGGAGGTTGTCTCAGGACCTGTCAGGTTCTCAACGTCCCTGCACATTTAAGTGAACCTGTGCTCTGTTTCCCACTTCTCCATCCTCTTCTCTGCCTCAAAGATAATTTTTCCACCTTGAAAAGGCAGAATCACTTGCTCTCTTTCTAAAGGGCAGCGAGATTCTTTGCATGTTTTGGAGAGAAAAAAGGTCTGCCACACTTCTAGTCCTACCTTCTCCTTCAAATACATGCTCTCTTTCTAAGCTCTTTTGCCATAAACAAGACCATACACATCTTCAGAGATGAAGAAGGAGGGAACACTCTTAACTGCAATCTGAAGCAAAAAGGAAAAAAAAAAGGTAAGCAGCAATAATTATTAAATCACTGCTCAATGGACCCAAGACTTAAGATTTTCAAACCACAGAGTTTTAGCTAGAAAATCTATTTCTAAATAGCACTTAATTCCAAATACTTAGCTTCACAACCTAATTAATGCTATGTAAAAAATCCCAGTTTTTCCTGAGATAAAGCCAAATTATTAGCTAGTTTCTTGTACTTTTGCAGACTGTGAACCAGTTAGTGTGCAAGTGACATTTTATAAACTACCTCTCTGATTATGCATGCATGAGGCACTGCACTTTCTATTTCATTGTAGAAGGCCTCACAAAAATTACCTTAAAATAATGAGACTAAATCAATCTCTAACACCACTGGGAGTGAAATTTAAGATGTTACAGACAGCTTTGTGAAACATCACATTCATAGACATTGAACTTATTACCTTTAGTACTTGCCTGTGCTACAGACAAGAAACAGCTGTAATCCATCACCTCCATCTGGGGGGATAGGTAGGTAAAAAGAAGGAGGGGAACAAGAAGGCAATCAGGGCCTTCTCACAGGCTCCTGGAGTGCAAAGTTGCCTTCCTGTCTGTGACAGAGGGGAAGGTGCCCAGGCAGCTGATGATAAAATGCTGTTCATGGTAAAGCACTATCAGGAGAGTGAAGACAGCAGAATCTCGGAGGTGGGCAAAGCAAGACACCTCATTTTTTTAGCTGGAATTGAGGGCCATACAAACTGTGCTCTTGGTGCCACAGTATAGCTTATTACTGCTTCTAGGCCAAACTCCTCTGGCACTTAGGCTGGGAGAGCCATTGCCATGGGTGAGTTGTGGGCCCCTCGCTACAAGAAAGGCACTAAGGCACTGAAGCGTGACCAAAGAAGGGTAGCAAAGATGGAAAAGGGTCTAGAGCACAAGTAGCTGAGGAAGCTGGGGATGTTTGGCCTGGAGAGAAGGAGGCTTGGAGGAGGGAACATTATTGCTCTCTACAACTCCCTGAAAGGAGGGTGTAGCCAGGTAGGGGCCAGCCTCTTCCAAGTAGCAAGTTACAGGGTGAAAGAAAATGGCCTCAAATTGCACCAGGGGAAGTTTAGGTTGGATATTAGGAAAAATTTCTTCACCAAAAGGTGAAGAAGGTCAAACACTGGAAGAGACTGTCCGGAAAAGTGGTGGAGTCAGCAAACCTGGAGGTATTACTAGGTGTGTAGGAATGGTACTTAGGGATGTGGTTTAGTGGTGGACTTGGCAGTGTTAAGTTAATGCTCAGAATCAAGGATCTTAGTGGTCATCTCCAAACTCAACAGTTCTATGATTCTATGAGTATTGAAAAGGAGTATCACTGCTAAGTACTGAAAAAGGTAGGCATGAAGGGAACCCTCAACTACTGTTACACTAAAGAGATACTGGCAGAAGGTGCCTCAGCGTCTGAGAGAAGTAAGACCCTTCTCAATCCAAATTTTGCAGATCACGTTACTTCTGCTCTCAGGAGTTTGGACTGTGAGAACAAGGTGAGATACTGGTCCACTTAAAAACCCATACATGAATGCAGCTTGGCTATTCTCACCGATGAAGCCAAGTGACTAATGAAAACTTAAGTGTCCTTGCCTTTGTGCCATGACCTAACCAGAACCCCTTCCTCAACCTAGGCAGAACCCCTGTGCTGCCACTGGGACAATTTTTTAGTGTTTTTGGCCAACCAGGAAGAATATGGGTGCTCACAGAAGTGTCATGTTTTAAAAAAAGGTGTAGCATCTCATAAGGCATTTTGAATTTCCATTCAGAAATAAAAGAGATCAAAATTTATATACGTGCTTTACTCCTCTGCAATTCACAAGCACATAAAAGCTCAAATGAATGGATTTGCAAGTGACAGCATATTTTTGATACAAAGTTGAGGAAAAAGTTTAGGTTCTAAAATGAGGGAAACATCTGCATTTCATGTGATATTCTTTGCCAAACTGACAACAGAAATAGGCCGAAAGGATTGAATATGTTTAGGCATACATACTAATGCTCCTGCGAGACAGAAAATAATGCAAGTCCAAAAGAAACACCAGCTTAACATCATGTAGCTCTTCTGGTATATGACTATGATGCTTGGCAAGCACTACTTACATCCTGTGCTGACACCAGGACTCCTCAGAACAAGGCTACTCAGCCTCCCACTTTCCTACTTGTATTAGAAAACCTTAGTCCTGTGAACTGAGTTACTTGACTGACTTTTGCAGTTTTTTGAACTCCTGCAAGAAAGCCCCTTTTCCATACCCTCTTTCTTCCCTCTTTCCCTCTTTCTTGACACTCAAGGCACCACTGTGTCACAGGGATAAGAGATGCAGAATATTCAGATTAGTTATCTGCTGCGTTTAAAGTTTCTAGAGCACCTCCTCACTGGTCTGGACTCCCCAAAGTGAGCATACACAGTGTGGCTGGTGCCAGATGCACTGGTCTTGACTCCAGTGATGCTGAAGCTATTGCAGCAGGCTTTAGCAGACTGGCACTCCCATGCTTGCACAGCTCTCATGGTATGTTCTGAAGTCAGCAGGTGGGCAATGTGTGAATGAGGAACAGAAAGACAAAACACAGTAACAGGCCAGCGTTTCCTTCCAGAACGCCAGATATTTTTATACAGGCACAAAAATCAGAATATATGGCTTTAAATTCCTGTGATGTAGGGTATTCCTAGCCCATCATGCAGGTGCTTCTGCACCAGAATACTGCCTCTATCTCTGTACAGTTTTTACATACCTATGTCTGTTTCCAGATATGAGTTGTTCTAGGGCAACACGGTGAGAATATAGCAAGCACTGTTCTGCCATAAGACCAAAAACTGGAGCTGACACGGAGCCTGACAATAGTCAGAGCAATGCTATACCCTCAATTAATCTGTGAAGAACTAACCGACACAGGTTGGAGTTAATGGTAATAATCTTTGACAAAAAAACACATGCAGTACTAGTAGCCTCAATGCAGAAAAGTTCTTGTACTTTACTTTCTGGAATTTTTGTTTGAGAAACAAACCACGCGCCACAAGGAGATGGCAATTTTGCACAGATACTTACTAGCATTTACAAGGGAACATAATTTCTTTGAACATTTTGGGGCAAAAGTTCTACCCCCCGCTCCCTTTTTTTTTCCTGTCTTAAGAATGTTCCTTTGATGTCAGGGGACAAAAACCCCAGCAGATTTTGTTAATGGCCAGTTCTTAGGTTGTTACAATAAGCAAAGGTCTGTGTAAAATCAGGTACCAGAATCTGCCCATACCTACATAGATGGTGGAGTTTTGCCATTTCTCTACACTTTACACCACTTAAAACCTGCAATTTAGTGCCCAATTTTATTGGATTTTGTTTCGAATGTCAGGTTAAAATTGTATCTATAAGACATGGCTATAGACCATATATTAGATTAGACCATACATTTAACTACATTATACTCACTTCTGTAACACCAGAGTTTCTCAACTCCCCACCAGCCCCCAGGTTCATTCATTCATTCCTATTCTTATTGACTAAAACATTTCCTATTCAATAAATTTCGGACTAGGAAGAAAAAATTCAACTTCTCAAACTACCTTCAGGTGTTAGTTCTACTAAAATATCTGCATTGGAAGTGTTGAGTTGCTGTTCTGGCTTTGTTTAGCATGGTTACAAACTAAACCTTAGGGTTTTGGCCTGAAGATGTTTCCATTTCTATGCAGAGTCTTGATTCTGTTTTCATCAAATCACCAATAAATCCAGTAAAAAACAATTTCCTGTCTGATGAAATTGGTCTGTGCCGCTGCTTTCTCATTCCCTAGGGACTGGATCACACTCCACTATGCCGTCAGCACTGTTTCAGGTTGAGAAATTTGGGCTATCTGCAGCAGATTTTAGGCTGACAGAAGAAAACATGGCTGCTTGTAAGACAGTCAACCAAACATTCTGGCTGCTGAGTACTTGGCAGGTATAATCAGCTTATAACAGAATATCTATAATCTATCTGCAACCTACACACTGTAATTCTTCTCCAAGTTGAGTGGGCTTTTGAACCCTTTTCATTACACTGCTTTTTCCATCATATGCTTCTTGCTGTCCATGGTCTTCGCTTGGGTGGTACCAGAATCTGAAGTGCTTCTGGACCCCTGTGGGCCTGAAGAAACAGAAAATGTAGGAGGGAGTGAGAGCACAACTGCAGAGGGTAGAGAGGGTCTTTCCCTAAAGTAATTGAGAAATGATCTGAGGAACCTGGAAGACAATTTTCCACAGAGAGGACAGAGAAGTCAGCTGGACAGGACTGAACCAAAGAGGGAGCAGAAAAACAATCTTAGCCCTTCTCACTACAAAGTTTATGCTCTTGTGATAGTGGTAGATGAGCGAACAGACAGTAGCGGAAGAAACCTCTGTATTGCCTTTTGGGTACACATTCCTTGAAAGGCTTTGCATAGGTCAAAATCTGCAAACAAGTGACTTATTTAGGTGTGGGTTATGACCTGATGAGTTTTGTGCACTTTTACTTCTATGTTTTCTTCTCTCTCTCAGCAAAACCAAGGCAACTAATAGGTCACCACCTCTAAACATTTGCAATTGCTGCAAATTGCATTTTATACACAATATTATTGTATTGGGAGAGGAGTAGATAATTTTTTTTTTTAAATATTGAAAATACTCTTTCTTACAGGGAAAGCACTTTGCAATGTACACTGCCTTGGGTAGAATGAATTTCACAGCATAAGCCAAGAAAAGGATTTTAAAAAAAGAGAAAATATTCCTACACTCTATCTCAATTTGAAATTGATTCTGAGAGCTAGGAGTCAAATTTGTTTGACACATGACAAATACAGTGTGTACAATCCATTAAGATCCAAATGCAGAGACACAGGGGATGCCTGATTTTGTCACAACAGGAGTGCTGTGCTCAAGGCCAGTTAAAGGAATCAGCTTTGACAAGCCTTCGGATGCAATTTATGATGCTAGAAATCCTGATACTTATTCAGAACCTCACAGGCACTAAGACTAAAACTTGCAAGTTAATTGTAGCAGAAATTACTTTCTGGGAATGACTTAAGTAGTTAAATGTGAAGCTTTGGAGCCCTGGAAAGCCACTAGGAACAAAGTAGGTAATTAAAACCATTTTCGAGTCTATTAACCTCTCCTCACTTCAAAAATTAACTTTGCTGTGTATTGCTAACTCATTTTGTCCTTGATGCACTGTTTCAAGAATTTAAATATTTTCTTTTTTAAGACAAAAGCTACTAAAAAGCTCACAGAATGCTGTTTGGTTTTAATTTGTGAGATGGCACAAGTTCAGGAACAATATGACTACAAAAACATCCTGGCTATGTGTTTCTGAAAAGGTAGTGAAAGTAAGATGACACTATGTGATGCACAGACGCAACTAAAGAATGTTGCAGTAGAAACTTTTCATTAAGGATTTCAGGGAACAACTATTCCAATAAGTGCCTGCTATGATGCCAGTCCCAATCCTAAAATAGATTTTCAGTTGAAGTTTTATCAAAGGCCCTCGTCAAATGGTTTGAGCCCAAACTGTTTAAAAGTCAGTGACAGCTGTGTGATGAACATTTTAAACAGTTAAACAAGGCATGTCCAGGGCAAACTTTTAAACTACCACTTCTACCAGGACTGCACTATTGAAAAAGGATGTTTTCAAACCATGCACAATCTCAGTGAAGGTGAGACAGCCTGCTTTTCATCCTGGCAAAGCCCAGACCTAACAGTAAAGGTTTTACAGTCATTTAACTAAAGGCTAAACCTAGCTGGTACTGTACTTACACATTTGTTAACCTTTTTTATTAGAGTGACTGCCTGCAATGTTTACCTTGTGGCCAAAGGATATATGGAGACAGGCTCTATAGACAGCCTAAGTCTGATTGACATAGAAAGAAGATTATTTCTGTGACATGTCTACTTCTAATGAGAATGTGGTTTCTGCATCTCTCAAGTCCTCCAAATGGTTGATTTCTTTCTCCTCAGATTGCGCATATGCTCTGGAGGCTTTATTTTCCTGACATTCTGAGGTGACCAAGACATGGCACTTTGAAGATAAGGAAAAAAGAGTAAGTTGTACATCACTTTCTAACATTCCAACAAATTTATTGCAGAAACAGTTCTGGACTTAATAAGAAAGAGTCTGGTTTAGCACAGAAACTTATTTTCTAAAGCCTCAGATAACATCTAGATAGAAAATATGAATGTTTTTGTACAGACATAAAATTACGCCTCTCCTTTCTGGTCTGCATAAATCAAAATTGAATATGGGTTTTCACCTTCACCCTACAACTTATTTGTTAAAGAAATTCCTCCGGAATGGTGCAGAAATGCAGAGAAAACTTTTTTGTTGGTAGTTTTTTTTTTAGCTTCAGGGTTTTTCTTTTTCTGCCACAATTGAGTTTAAAATTCAAGGGAGACAAATTATATGGTACAGTGTTAGAAAAAAAAATACCATAGAAGCATTGTTGCCCATATCAGCTATCATGTTACTTACAATTTTTACTGTTGTGACTGGAGATTTATATAGTTGATACACAAAGTGAAGAGTCACTCGGTTCCAAAGACTTGATCCAGATCTCATTGATACTAGTGGAGATACTCTTATCCACTTCAACCAGCCTGTCAAAACTATGGATATAATGAAAACCCACCAGCAGCTACATGTCCCATTTATTTACATAAAAAATTTGCACCAAACTGACTAAGAAAAGCTCTTTTTTTACAATTTTGCAGGCAAAGCCCCTGCGGTTAGATGTTAAAAACTCATGCTTTTTTCTTCTTATTTTTTTTTCTTCTTATGGAGTGCTCACTGGCTGACTCTAGAGTTTGCTAAAGTGTTTTTCTGATGGACTAAATCTGGATTTAAATTCACTGCCAGAAATGTCTCATCTTCATAAAGAAGGTGGGAAACGAACTACTTTGGTGTCAGAAGTCACCTAAAATAACAGCAAAGCTCCTGTAGGATCATGCAGAAACCTTCATCTCAGCAATCATTCATAGAAAACAAAAAAAACAAAATCTCAACCAAAAGCCTCTCCTGATATGAAGAATATGCTGACAATATACTTTTAAATTTTCAAACTGAAGGAATTTATCTCTACTCTGTGCTACATTTCAAAAAAATCTTGCACCATCCAGTTAAATTTTTCCCTCAGCTTTGCTTTGCTTTCTATAGCAAGTGGTAGGAGAACCTCTACCTAAATTCCAGAAGCAAAGCACACAATACTGGGCTTCAGGGGACTATTTTTTAAGAAAGCAGATTGAAATGTAAAAAATCTGGAGTAGCATGTCTGCATGCTTCTGGATGTATTTATTTTGTACACAAAACACTTGTAAAAGCCATTTTCTTCAGTCTTCATGAAAACAGTAATTATTAATGTTTTTACATTATTGTTTTAAGACTTAATAAGACTTTTTAAAAGATAATTAACCTACTAATCTTCCATAGCCATGTCTATAACATTTGTTTTTTATATCCACCTTTCTCATTCACTTATCTTCCAAAACTCTCAGAGGAAAACCACTGGAAAACTGACTTACATTTCTCCTGTAGTCACTCATCATGATGTTATACAACCCTCACTAGAAAAACACATTTACATTTCTTTTGTATTTAACCATCATGATGTTTCCTGAAACTCTTACCCATAAAGAGTCACAAGATTTTTAAGAAACAGAAAAAAATACACAGAATGGCAGAACAGAATATTTTTGCCAGTATTAATTAGGCATAAATTCAGCATTACTTAGATACAGCCTTCCTCTTGGTTTAGCTCCCTCCTCCCTACATGACAGCCAGTCATTTTGACACTGCATATTCACAATAGAACCTCTGTGTATTATCACAGATTGAAAGTCACTCTGTAACAAAAGAAGACTAAATTACAAACAATAAAGTACACAAACGTATCTCATCTCCCCATAGCGTTACAGAAATGGGATCACGATTAAAGAGCTATTCACTAAAAGGGCTGAATCACAGGCTGACAGATGCCATACACAGAGAAAGAAGGGTAAGGCTTTTCTGTCTCTACAGCAGGTGAGTCTAACTCCTAAGTCTTTCCAAACTGTTCAGGTTTTGAAAGTGTTTCACTATTGCTTCATTAAGCACGTACATCCCAACTTCCTTGCACAGCTGTAATCCAAGTTATTTGAAATCAATCATTTGATGTAAAATTTTTACTTGCTTTCTTGTTTTGGTATCTCAAGATCTGCAGGGTTATGTGACACAAAATACCACACTAGCAGCCATTTTACACTTTCTTCAAAGAAATGCCCCTTTTTCAATTTGTCAGTTTTCAATCGCTGCAGGTCTTTCAAGGAGGCCTCTTTTAGTGACAGCTGAGTTAGAAATCAAGAGTATTTTTCTGATTTAGAAATTAAAAGCAAAGTAGAAACTCCCACCAAAACAAACTTCCACCCAGTTTTAAGATGTAGAATCAATGAATGAAAGAATAAAATAGCACTGCTTTGTGAGACAGCAAGAAAATAAGTTCTACGGGCTTGAAAATCTGCAGTTCGATGAACTAATTCAAACCTTCAGATTCAACAGGCAAATTTAGCCCAAGATCCTACTACACAGAATGAAGACATTTTCTACATTCTTTTTCACACTCCCTTTCTTGCTTTCTTTTTCCCCCGTCTGTCAGAATCTCAGAGTGCTGTCGGTGGTTGTCCTCCAGACCCATGGTAGGCACCCTCTGGAGAGTACAGCTCATGTTGTTAAATGCTTGTTAACTCTGGAAGCCTTGGGACTCGGAGGAATCTCGAAAACTTAGTGAAAATTTCCAAGTACCATCTGCCAAGTTCCAAGATGGTTGGCAAAGCTTCATTTAGTCAGTAACTCCTCCAGGGTAGCTAAAGAAATACCTCCCATGGAGAAATACTGAGAAAGGGTGATTCAGCTTCTGGGGAGTGGAAGCTCCTATCAAAAGGAAGGGAGGAAGGAGACAGCATGGCAGGAGAAATATTTACTATCCTTTGACTAGACGATTGGACTCACCACTGGAATTAATGCTCTTCCTGTGTGACTAAGGAAAGACTGCTAGTAGTATATTAAACTCTGAAGTTTTTTTTCTAACTAGAAAGGTATCTAATTTATGAACATCAGGTTTGGTTTTGCATTCTGAACAGGAACAACCCAGAATGGAAAAAATGCTCAGATGAAAATCAGGTCCACAGTCCAAGAAACCACAAAACGCAAATCTTCCCTGCCTTGCTGGACATACATACTCTCAGTTTAAAGTCTTTTCAGTAATGTGTTCTGAATTAATATTTGTAAAAAAAGAAAAAAAAAAAGTGAAGTTTTCACATGTTTTCATGTTTCACTGGAAAGGCTCTTTAGAAATCTAATCCATGTGGTGTTTTGATCCCAAGACTGTTGCCCTAGTAGCTGTGTATATGATTACTGATATGTTGCATATTCCTAAATAAAAGCCTAGACAAGCTATTAAATATTCATGTGGATGATGGAATTCAATAATTATATCCAAACAGTGAGCTAAATATAAACAAAAGAATGAATAACCAGCCTAGACTGCAAGAAATTAAGTTATTTGTTCTGTCCTGTAAGCTGCATCATCTTTATGGATACCTTGTGCTGCAAAAAATGGAGTCTACATGTTAGACAAAAGAAACTAGTGATTGTAAGACAACAGTTTCCTTACCTCCCCAATAATTGTGGCTGTGTTTAGGGGTAACTGATGAGGTGAACATTATGGGTACTATCTTTAGTTGCATCATCTTGAACCTAGAAGGTCATCCAACCCAGGAGACCACTTAGAACCTTCCAAGGAGAGTCTTACTCAAAAAAAAATCGGGGAAACGACTTGTCAAAGACATATTTTCCAGTCTTGTAAGAGAGAGAAGAACATACAAATGGAGATTTGAATCTTTTTTTTACTCTCCTATGAAAGGTGCAGTTGATTTAAACAACCCACCTTTTATTGGTGAAATGGGAGAAAGAGTCCTAGTGAAAAACCACAACATTTATTATTGCTGCCTTCTGTATTTTTCTTTGGTTGTCTCTAGTTTGAACCTCAACATATGTAATCAAGGAAATGAAGGAGAAGAAAAAGTGAAGAGTTACTGAAGAGGAGCTGTTCATGTACTCTGCAATACTACAGAACTGGTTACAATCCTGCCTCCGTTTTTCCTCTCACTCCCTTCCTTTGACACAATCATCACAGATATCTCTGGCCACACAAAGTTCCCAGTGCGGGCCAAGAAGTTTTGTTTGCTTTGTTTTTAAAGTAGAGAACAGTCAGTCTGTTCTTCCCTTAGTGGCACATCATCAACAATACTACAAAGAGTGGGAGTGGGACACTGAATTTCTGCTTTTCAGCACAAAGCACGTGGCTCCTATTTTATTTTACAGAAGATTTCTAGAGTGTTTTCTAGTAATTATAAAAGTAAAAAACTGTAAGGA
>VWZV01003822.1:335396-367781 GCA_013397155.1 Irena cyanogastra | reverse complement strand
AACGTGAAACCTTAAAAAAAGGTTGGAATCTTTTTCAGAATAAAGGATTTTAAAAATGGCTCTTTTTCCTTTAAAGAACACATATTGTCTTTTATTTTTCTGTCTGTCTTGAAAAGTACAAGAGCTGAACAGAGCATACATAAAGAAAAGGTCTGTGTTACTTAGGTCAAATTCTCCCTAAAATATATGTACAAATAAATATGCAACTTCAATTACCATCACATACACAGCAGATGGCTGCAATCATCAGCTTACTTGCAGGGTATCTAATACCAGGCCCCTCTACAAATTTATTTCAAAAGCACCTCCCAAGGAAGCAAAAGCAAAATTTTTGTCTGCAGCTGCAAAGTGCCCATTTTAAGAAATCTGACTTTCGCCATTTTTGGTGGCACTTGAAAGGTATGCCTACCCTGTCAAATGACCCTTTCATGAAGAAAGGGCAACTCTAAAATGATAGTCCTGCTTTCTTTAGGAATAGCTCAAAACAACATTTAAGAACACAAACTACTGATAAAGGCAGAAATGCTGTATGTATTTTGTTCAATATCTTACTATGGCACTCAAGATGAAGGAAAATTACTTTATGACAAAAGACAAAATATGATGAAAATGTGGTTTTGTCTTAAATAAATTAATATTAGAATTGAAAATAAGCAAAATGGAATAGTATCTCTGTTTAGAGTTACTTAAACACACAAGGGAGCTGCAACCACTTGCATAGAATACTATTCTGATCCAATGTGCCAGTGCTGATACAGATTCCTAACTGCATTCCCGTACTCATGTTGCTCTCAAAACTCAATGAATTCCTGCTTACACACCGGAAAAAGGAAAGGTGTTCCAGAGCACAAGGTGAATTACAATGTGATAATTGGCAGAGAGTGTAATACAACTTTACAGATCAGCTTCTGTAAAGAAGTACAAACTTGTTATTTTAACCATGCTTTGAAGGTGTGTGAGTAAAAGGGCTTGTCCAAAAAGTAGTAACAAAACCACTATGAGCAAAATGTCACAATGACAAGTCTCCGTTTAGTGACTCAAATATTTTCCTCCTCTATGGTAACTGGAAGTCATCCTGAGATAATTAAAACACATTTCCATGATTTTAAGTTTCACCCAGAATTTATCCTGCAAAGATCCACTTATATAGCCCCTCTCCAAACAGGAGAGTTTATGGAAGTTCAAAAAGTGATCAGCAAAACTCATGAGGGAAAAATGTACTATGAGCACTCGAGAACAAAAGATAGTACCTCAGACTTGGTAAACTCATAGTCACGAATTTCTGCTGCGCTGTGTTTTAGGAAAGTTTTACGTTGTCATAACATTTGCCCTTTTCTTACCTCTTTCTGTGCATCTCTTTGAGCTATTGCTGAAGACAAGGTATGAGGTGAGTTTGACTGCCAGAGCTATTCTATGTCTTTGGCCAGAGAGTTTTCCAGCAGCCTTGGACACATTCTGATCCAGGTTCACAGCCATAATCCCAAACAGATCTTTTAGCTCTCAAATAGATTAGCCATGTATTCAGAACATACAGAGAAGCCCAAATACTGAGACATGAGACTCACCTGTACACTCATGTTGTAGTCCTTTCCCATAGTATCCTTTTTCACAGATACACTCAAACTGGCCAGTGTGAGTGCCACATTTACAGCTTGCCATGATGTCACAGCAGTTTTCATTTGCCTCGCAGAGATACGAACAATGCGATATATCTTCTTGGATATAGCTGCCAGAGGGCAGGTCTGAAATAGTATCAATTTATTAGCAAAGAATTCAAACAAAAGTAATTCCCCAGTCTCACATTATACCATCAATGAAACATTTGTTAAAAACCTTAGGCTCCAGTTCTGTGTAAGAGAGATGGCAGTATGAAGCAGAGCCTTGCTATGCACAACATGCAAAAGATTGGTGTCTTTATTCTGGAAAAGGGCTCACTGAAACCCACAGTGCACTCAGATTTTCTCTTTGTTTGAGTCTAACACTGCCAGAATGCAGTCTCGCTCCCAACAGAAGCTGTTGACACAGCTTTTCCCAGCTTTGGTGGATGCCATATTTGGCATTAGAAGAACATTAGGTCATGGCACATAAAACCATTTGGTCATATTATAAAATAAAAACCTTTGGCACATTCACACAGATCAATCCAATCTTACCTGGAACAAACAGGCTGGCAACAAAGCACCAGAAAACCTTACTTTATACTGTTATTTTAAAATAGCATGTTTTTAAAAATTATAGCAAATAAATTCAAATGGCTAGTCTGGTGCCTGTTCTAAGTCTCAATCAAGCAGCATTGTCAAACAAATGTTTAATCATGTGTTCTCACTTGCTTGTCTAAACCTACCTTATACTTCAGAAAGAACTTTTATTTTAGGATATAGCAGATTAAAAGAGGAATCACAGTCTGAACTCTCTTTCCACCTCCTCCTCTTTCTAGTTTTACTGCCTGTATAAGGTCATAAACAGAAATTGTATTGACTCTTACACAGAGGGATCTAGATGGGTTCTGAACAGGCTGTTGTTGCTGTGCAAGACAGCCTAAAGGTATTAAGTCTAGTTCTAAGGTGTACACTAGGTGCCCCTTGTACTTGACTACAAGGTTCACCCGTTCAAGCATGAGATACACTGGGCCAAGAGCAGAATCTGTTCTTCATAGACAAAATGAAGAGCTGAATGGATGTAAGTATGTATACACATCAGTGAGGAGAATTTTCTCACATCCTGTTGGTGATGATTTAAGCCACATAAAGTTTATCCTCTTAACTGAGGGACACACACTTCTGCTAGAAAATATGAGAAAAATAAAAAGGAAATCAACACTATATGGAAGTGTAAATGCAAGGCAGAACTGGAGAGCTTTCTATTCAAACCTCTCTGCTCCCTGTAGATTTCTAAGGTTAGGACATTAATACCTTCATGAAGAGCTCTGCGTGCCAGAGCTTCAAACTCAGTAAAACTGTGAAGAAGATAACAGTGATCTTCTTTTGGGTGGGATGCCATATCATTCAGCTCTCGGATATTCCCCTGCCATATCCCAAAGGTGAAGATCTCCACTCCAAGTTCACGCAAGGATGCAGCAATGGGTCTCGGGTCTCCCCCATTGGAATAGCCATCAGTAATGAGAAATATCACTTTTGTAGCATTTCCACGGGCATGTCGTAATATTTGCTGGAAGAGAAAATAAAATGGTACACCTCAGTGAAAGGTGAGGTAGTGTATCACCAACAATGGTTGATCAGTACACTACTTCCCTCATTACATGACTTTTTGTTTTAATTATACGCCTAATAAGGCCCTTGCAAGATCACCCACTATAACAAAGGTCAAACATCTGTGCATAGAGCCTGTGGTTGAACAAGGCCAACCCCTGAGTCACACTTCAGGTGGTCACAGTTTACACAACCACAGAAAACATTACACAGTAAGAAATGAGACACTTTTCATGCTGATTGATTAAGTCGCCCATGCATCAGATTCAGGAATGATTCTGACCAGAGTTTAAGTGACTTTGTTCAGACTGCAGTTTAAATAGGTACTACAAACATTGAAAATCTAATGCAAGACCCAAAATACAATCTAACCTATTTTATTGCAATATTATGTTTTGATTCACTAAACTATAAACCCTACTGCTGATTTATCGTAAGTCTTCCCCTAACAAGTATTTGGACTCTTGGTTATTCTAAACCCAGCATAAAATTCCCCATTTGTCCCTGTTGAATGATGCTTTCCTCCCTTACAACAGTTTGCCAAGATCACCTTATAAAGATTGTCCATCGTGGCCTTAAAAATGTCTGAAATTCCTTCTACCCTGTTACTCGCTTTTCCTAATGCTTCACACAAAGTATGTATGATTCTGCTCAGTACTGCCTGAGTAAGAGCATGCCACACAGATTCCTGCCCATTTCAGCCTTCCAGTCTGACAGTGCACTAGTCTTCCTAATCACAGCCAGGTGCTGTCCACAACTGTAAAGCAGGGGCTCCCATCCTCTGCGAACTTACCCTAAGACTTCCAATTTGGTAGCAGGCATATTATGGCCACGTTTATTTCAATAATAGATTGCACCATGCTACAATTAGTGCAAAAGACCACATTTAATAGACCTTTGAATGATACTCCAAAAGACGTGTCATTTTATGACCAGTAGGTAAATGTGATTAAAACAGTCTTAACAAGCACAAATTCCAAAACAAGAGATCAACCAAGCTGAGCTGTTTTATTACAAAATCTTGATGTAAGTCTTATGAAGTAAAATTGTCTGGCTTTCAGCTCCTCCAAAAGCTAGGCCAGCTTAAATAACCTGCAGAGTTTTTATATCCCTTCTCAGTAAGCCAGACCACATTTTAGGACAATAGGATTTTGATTTGTCAGTTCTCTGATTTCAGGTAGATACTATGTAAAAATAAGCACACACACCATAAATCAAAGCACATACCATTGTCACTGTGGTCTGAGAGACTGCCAAGCAATATTTTGCGGTTGGGCTTGATTTTATTACTACTTGTTTGCAAAACCCAAAGGGAGTGAAACCAGATTCTCTCGTAGTCAAAAATACCCTTCACAAATCAAACTTATTGTTCCTCATATTGCTTAAGCTGTAAGTGGAAAATCAGAAAGAAGTGGGAAAACAGAATGAAGTGGGAAACTAGAATGAAAAGAATCAGGAAGAAAAAGACAAGACAAAGGGCAACATGAAGACAAACAGTAGGAAAAATGTACAAATGCCTAATTTCAAAATGCATTCTTAAACTGATGCTCTAATACAAGTGACTGCAGGCAGACACAGTAGTGTTATTTATAATTAACATGTACAATTAACATATTTAAAATTAACTGCGCTATTTTAAGACAGAATATAAACAATTTAAACTTCTATCCAACTTCTTAATATTCTCTACTCAGGATGTTTGTCTAAAGCTATTTCAGTAAAAATGGCCCTTTTTTGAAAAATGGCCCTTTTTTTGAAAAACAAGACAAGGAAAACATATGTTCCATCCATACTCATTTGATTTTGGCAACTGTAGCATCTCCGAGCTTTGAAAAAAGAACTTTCAATCTACATATTACATAATAAAGGTGGAAAAATATGCCCCAAAAACATGCAAGTTGTGGAATATGTGTAACTGAGGAAGAAATCACAACTTACACAGGGTTAAGAGACATAATGGAGATTGCCAATGCAATTCTCTGAAGATCCCACCTACACACAGATTGCTCTAGCAGAATATTATTTCAACTTGTGATTGTGCCATAACATGCACAAAGCTTAATTTTGGAAGGATGGCAATCTCTGTGATATCCTTCAGCACTGTTTCCCTCAGTGCATAAGAAAAAGCTTCACATACTTTGCAGATGAAGGTAGTGGACAGCATTCCACATTGCCCTGGTTCTTCAGCAGTTAATGCTCATAATCAGCAGCAATCAAACTTCCACGCTTTCCCTAAACACAGAGACATGTCTGTCTGCATGGCCAGTGAACAACTACTGAGCTTGAGCCCCAGTAGTCTAGACAGGACTACAGCTATCTCAGGACTATTTAATTCTGGCTAGTAAATAAGCAGGGGTTTTTGTTTTACGAAAATTAGACTGCTACAAATGCCCTGTGAAACTCCTGAAACACAAACCCTCCATGACTGTCCATGTAATCAAGAACGTTCTCGGTCCCATGAAAAACCTTTTAAAAGATGTGGATTTAAATAAGGGGAAAGCATCAGTAAAAGACCATCCTGGAGGAGCAAATGACAATTTTTGAGGGGAAAAATATGCTTTGGCTATACAACCCTCAGATAAGGCAAGACATCTTTTCTGTCCTCTGTATCTCAAAGGGCAACCACTTCTTCAAGACAGCACTTCTGTCACACACACATGAATTGAGCCAACAGGTAAAAGAGCATGAAGCTATCTTCCTGCTACCCAGAAGAACTCAGTATTCAGGCTCTAGGAAATCTGAGTAGAGAAACAGACAGACAGACAAGATTGCTACATATTGCCCCTAGAAATCAAAACAAAACAAAGCGACTGACCATCTTGGCCCTCATGTCTTGCAGCTGTAACTCTAGACACAGAATCCCTGCTGCATAAAAACAGAGGAAAAAACAAGGGAGGGAAAGAAACATTCAACATGGAGTGGGCAAGGAAGAGGTGGGAGAGAACACGAAAATCTATTTCGAAATAATTTGTGCGTGTCTGTTGGACCACTTAGTATTTTCTTTCTTTTTGTAAGGACAAGAGGACAGGCCACCATCCTGTCAGAGCGGCTGACAATCCAAGTATCAGTTTCCATTTCTCTTCTCTGCAATATTTGAGCAGCATATCACATAATTTTTGTTTTCTCTAACCCTGACTTATATCCCTCTATTCTGAGAAACCTCTCTACCTTTCCCTCTCCAGAAAGCTGTTTTGAAAGTTGTTTTTTCCCGAACAGAAAGTTCATACATTTTAAAATGTTTGTTCAACTCCTAAACTTGTTTAACCCTAAACTTGTAAGTACGCAAAGAGACTGTTCACCAGCCCCTGCCAACTTCATGGACTGTATCTACATAAAGATGACTTTTTTCATGACAAGGCTTTGCAGTTCCTTCATAAATTGTCAGGTTCTTCAATAAATACAATTTAAAAGCTCTCTAAATGGTACTAGTAAGTTTAAAGGATCCTGAGAACCTGTTTCTTTGACATGTATATCCACATCTGCTTCTGATTTTACCATCAAATTAAGTTGGGCACCAGCCATAACTCAAATTACAGGACTGAATGGCCTGTTAAATGGAGAATTTAGCCCATTTGGTCACTACTATAAATTAATAGGAGATAAGTACAAACATAACAAAACAACAAGTGCTCTTGATAATTGAATAGAAATGCACAGGGCCACTAAAAATACCTAGTCTTTTACCATTTCAGTAACTAGTTTCTTGTCTACACTTCCTTCAGAGGAGTTGTAGATCAGTCAGTTTCAGTAATCCTTCCAGATTTTAAATAAAACATTCTTTTCACATTAGCAAAAAGTTATTACCATCTGTATTGTGTTCAGTGACTGTTTGGTGTGTACAAATATCTGGCAGTCTAACCAATTTTTTGTGCCAATAAAAGTCCTTAGAATTAAAAAATGAAGTCTTGTGCAACAAAAGAGTTATCATACAAAATCCTGGTCTAGAAATTCACTACCATAACGGAAAACTAAATCTTATCAGTACAGTCACAAAACCAGTTAAATTCTAATTTCTGCATTTTTAACATTAACATGGAGTTTGTAACACCAAATTAGGAAATAAGAAGTATTGAAGGGCAAAGCCTTCTTCAGTCACACCAATGATGTTGTCAAAGGTTCTTTGTTACTGCCTCAACTACATCTTCTGCATGTAATCCATAAACATATGATATTGGCCCTCATTCCTGTCCTTACTCTCTCTTTTGNTAATTTAACTATCTATAATGTAACATATTTGTTATTAAGCCTATATAAAAATGAATAAATGTTAGTTTATTACAAAAAACACTGCATAGATATGGTCCATATATTCATAATAATATTATTTATCATAGGTGACTTCAAAAGCAGATCAGCATTTCATTCACAAAGGGAAACGGCAATGCTAAATCTCTTTGCCAAGCTCGATTTCTGTTCCAAGGTTTCTTTTTTCACCTTTCCCACAGGTAAAAATGTCCAAATCTGACAGGAGATTCTATGTAAATAAATATTCTATAAAGAAAAAAAAACAACAAAAAAACAGTACTGTGATCAAACATAGCTTTGGGTGATGCAGAGACATCTTATCACTGAACCCAGAGCACTCCTGAGGAATCTGGTAATCTCCCAAGAGCANTATAAATTAATAGGAGATAAGTACAAACATAACAAAACAACAAGTGCTCTTGATAATTGAATAGAAATGCACAGGGCCACTAAAAATACCTAGTCTTTTACCATTTCAGTAACTAGTTTCTTGTCTACACTTCCTTCAGAGGAGTTGTAGATCAGTCAGTTTCAGTAATCCTTCCAGATTTTAAATAAAACATTCTTTTCACATTAGCAAAAAGTTATTACCATCTGTATTGTGTTCAGTGACTGTTTGGTGTGTACAAATATCTGGCAGTCTAACCAATTTTTTGTGCCAATAAAAGTCCTTAGAATTAAAAAATGAAGTCTTGTGCAACAAAAGAGTTATCATACAAAATCCTGGTCTAGAAATTCACTACCATAACGGAAAACTAAATCTTATCAGTACAGTCACAAAACCAGTTAAATTCTAATTTCTGCATTTTTAACATTAACATGGAGTTTGTAACACCAAATTAGGAAATAAGAAGTATTGAAGGGCAAAGCCTTCTTCAGTCACACCAATGATGTTGTCAAAGGTTCTTTGTTACTGCCTCAACTACATCTTCTGCATGTAATCCATAAACATATGATATTGGCCCTCATTCCTGTCCTTACTCTCTCTTTTGATTTTAAAGAAGATTCTGATAATACAGAATTGAATATATTAATATACCTATCTAGAGGGAAGCAAGTTGAAAAGTCTCTCACTTTACAGACCAAGCCTCCAACATAATCATGTAGGCCCCAGACAAGCTTGCCTTAAAATGCTTAAGTTGGAGCCTAACCCTCAAAATAACATTACCCAACATTCACCTTGTAGGAAAAACACTACCTAAGGGCTACAAAGTGAATGTTATTTCTTACAGATCAGGAAGAACCACCAGATCAGGAAGAACCACCACTGCCTCTCAGAAGCAAACCAGAAAGCTTTCCACTAGAGAGCCATTCAGCTGTGCTACCCCAGAAGACCACTTACGCTGGATTTCTTTTCACTTTAGGAATGACATAAAACATACACCCCAGGGGATGAGTTCTGAATAGAATGGAATGATTCTTTTTCCTAGATGATCACTTACTCAATATAAAAGAAATAATTTCCATTTTATAATATTANAAAGAAAAAAAAACAACAAAAAAACAGTACTGTGATCAAACATAGCTTTGGGTGATGCAGAGACATCTTATCACTGAACCCAGAGCACTCCTGAGGAATCTGGTAATCTCCCAAGAGCAATGCAAAGCTAGAGGGTAACAAATACAGTTCCCCTTCATCATGAAACTGTTGCCAGGTGAAGAATTGTTTGCACCTGGTAGGTGCTTATTCTTCAAAAACCACTGGCCTGTGGAACCATGCAATGCTGATCCTATAGGAAGATGATGTGGAAAGCAACCAGCCCAATTGTGCAAGCTTTTACCAGGTCACCAGGCTGCTCACCACCAGGGATCACCTGTCTCCCAGAACAGAAAGCAAGCGCAGAGAGAAGGGAATGTAAGGTAATGACTTTAGGGAAATTATTATCATATGTATGTTTTTTCTGGGAAAATCTATGAATATGTATGTAAAATATAGTATGTAAACAGGAGCTTTTTCTGCACTCATCATGCAAGATATTTTGGAGGAGATATCCCCTCATGCATCCAACCAAATAAAGAATACCTGCTTCTCAGTGTTATGTTGATGTTAAGGAGTTCTGTTTTACTGTTTTTGGGTAACAATACAAATGTTATTCCTGTACATAAAAGACCTGGCTGCGCCTCCTGAGCTCCCTCTCCAAAACAGCAAATATGGTGATTTCACCATATTTTCTTTTGGTCAATTTACATTGCTACTCTCACTGCTCAAATCGAATGAATCTTATCCCCTCCTTAAGTTTCACAAAATAAACTAAAAGATATTCCACAGTTAGAGGTCTTGGCTTCCAGCCTTTCCCATTCTTCTCCGCACTGCTACGCAGGCTCTAGAGAATGAGCTGTTACCTGTCTAGGAGAAATTAACTAATACTAAAGCCTCCTTTGGATATTCCCCTAGCAAGAAATGCAATCTTAATTCAGAGAAAAGATGTATCTATAGAAATAATCTGGCTATTTAAAATATTAATATAGTTCTTTCAGTAACTGGCAGACATGACCTGAGTAAATCTCACAGCTATGTCAGACAACCCCACTATATGGATGAAAGCACACAGATGAAAATAGCAGGCATGCTCATGGCCAGGAAATATACTTACATGACATCTGAGCAAAGACTGACAGATCTAGCAATGTTCAGATGGGGGAAAAGAAGGTTTAAGGTCCACTTATCCATGCATATATATAAATACTTAATGAAGGGGGGAGTAAAAAAAAGTATACAGAATCTTCTGATTGGTAGCATGAGGCAAGAAGCACATATTTAAATACCAACTTTCCACTTCGAGAAGAAGCAACATTTCTGCTGCAAGAGTAATCAACCATTGAAACAGGTTTCCCAGAAAGTTTATGGGTTCTCCATCCCTGGGTATATTCAAACATCAGCTTAGACAAAGTCCTGAGCAACCAGAACAAAAGCCTGAATAACCCAAAATCATCACTGGCTTTACAACGACAGTAGCTATTACACAGACTTTTCGACTCACTCAGTTGTATTAGGGCTGTTGGATCTAGTAATTTGAAATTATGTGGCTTGCAGTTTTGAGCTCTGAATTAGAAAGAACAGAATGCACCCAGTTTCCAGGAAACAACTAACATTCATATTCTTCATCTTCTATCATTCTGAGGCCTTCTAAACAGGACATTAAAAAACAGGGCATGTTATGTACATAGACATTTTCTGAGCCCTTGTGCTATGTAACTTTTAACAACTTTATCAAGACTTTGCAAAGTTGCTGGAGGCCTTTATATGCTGCTATGTTGCATGCTATATTCAAAGTATCATTTGTTAATAGATCTCAGTTTGATTCAAAAAATGAAAAATCCTAGTTTTCTTGTCTGTGAGCAGTTTCCATCATTAATGTAACAAAGATGTTATTTGATGTCTCTTTTCAGTACTGCTCTGGTCTTCTGCTAATAATAAAAAGAGAGACTGAAAAATATTTTACTGAATACGTAACTGATTTTCATGTATTTTCAGACCAAGCACTCACATCACTACTGACTGATACGTCTGCCAAATATTTGTTTCTTTTGTGTTTGCTTAAACATTTATTACTTTAAATAAGCAGGAGAAAAGAAGAAAAGCTGAACTGAATAATTAATTCCAAGAGGACAAACACAATCCATGACTCGGTCCATCTACTGCCAGCTGTCACTGCTCAATTATCATCTGAATACTCTTTTTTTTTTTTTTCTCTCCAGGACTGCTAGAATTGAGCAACACTAACACAAAGTTATCACTGATAAGAGATGTCCCAGACCAACTCGGTATGAGGGAGTGTTTGGGAGAGAAACCCATCCCTGTTTAACTGTTCATACTGCATGTGCTTAGCAGAGCACCTCGACTCTGAATGTTAAAGCTTTCACAGATTGCTGCTTACATTCAAAGAGCCTCTTCATCTTCCTGGTTAAGGTTTCCAGTGAGACCTTGAACAAGAGGGAGTATTATAATTTTAACAAGAGCTTTTGTTTTGGATTGTGTTAATGTCATAGAGAAGTGAGCAGCTCCAAAATTTAGGCAAGGTGCTGGTCCTACAAAGAACCTGCTGCTAAAAGCAATAGTGCTTTTAATTTCTGCACCTAGAAAAGCCAGAAAATTCTGAGCATCAGAAACATGCTGCCTCACCTGCAAAATATGACTCTCAGACTCCAGTAACACGTGGAACTGGGGGACAAAGGGTAAAATACGCATCACAGAACATGCAAAATAAACATTCAGAAGTTTAATGCTGAGGTTTATGTCAGGAACTACTGCTAAATATGGTGTATTTTGCTGTATAGGCCTCTCATAAGCCTAGGAAATTAATTAAAAATATACCAACTTATTTTGTCCTGATTTCTTCAAAATTTAATTTATTTTATTCCCTCTCTCAGAACAAATCACTCAGCAGTTTTTCTGGTTTGTCTTTGTATCTCTGAAGTAAAGCACATGATAAGACTGATTTCTTTGTGAGGGTCATGACTTTTAAGGACTGGGGATCAGAAGGGGCTTATTGTCAGACTCTCCCAAAACAGGCTCTGAGATGACAAGAAGAAATGGTTTTCTCATGAAAAGGAATCTCTATTCCTGAAACATTTAGGATGATATCATCCAGACACCATAGTGGTGAAATATTTCATTCATTGTATTGTTGGTTCAGATACTACATCTGCAAGATTTGTTTTATTTTGTGCAGCAGTATCTATACCAGGCTTCCAAATTCCATGCATCTGATTAGAGCAAAATTCAAGACACAGTTTTGTAAGCACAAGCATAAGAATTCCAAAGAACAGGTTTTCAACTAAAGAAACTATTAATCCTAATTAGGCAGCCACAGATATTATGCTAAACAGAACACTTTTTGACTGTCCCAGCCAAAAGGTCAGAGAAAAATTAACTACGTAATAGCTTCTAAAGGTAGGTATATTTCAGGCTTGGTCTAAGGGCAATGAACAATGTGCAGATGTGTATCTTGCCTCTGACCCTCTGTTATTAATCTCGCGAACAACCCCATACAAGGTTGGAGTATGCAGGACCAGTACTCTTCACAAACACTGCACTGATTAAAATTGGAGATTTAGAGGTGACACCAGTGACGGTTGACAGGAGCGCTACTTTCAATTTGGTAATCCCTAACTACCAGCTCTGCAATTGCAAAGATGGCCACAGAGGTAAACCAGGCTGACTTTGGTTTTTTTTTTTTTTCCTCACCATATCTTTAACACAGGCTTCCAAAGCCATGTCAAAACTCAGAGAGGCCCAACGCTGTCAACCAGTCAGCTCTAGTTGACCTAGGCCATCATCAGATATTTAGAGCATGATGCTAAAGATAACCTAGAATCTGCTACTCTCTCATTATTAGCTGCAGATTTTGCAGAGAACATAAGAATAAAAAATCCACAAACACATGCTTGATAACCAGACAACATACATGATTCTGGATGCTCATCTTCTTGGTGAGAGAGCATTACTTTTTTTCAAAAAAAAAAAACTTAACCAAGTACATGGTAAAAAAAGATTTTCAGTTCTTTAGCTTCAATAATTTTTTCATTTTAATTTGAAAATGAGATTCTGAATCTGAAAATGCATTTAAAATAAAAGCTAATCTTCCTAGTGGGTAACAATGATGCATCTTATACTTTTGTCATNTGAAAATATTTTTAGATATTTTTATAACACAGAACTCCCAAAGGCTGCCTCAGCTACTGCTTTACCAGATTTTTTACAAGTGACTTGTCTAAGGCTGTCTGAGTACTATCTCTGACTTCTGCTCAACAGTAGTGCACACCTACAACTTCTACTTCAATTATGAAGAGACATGGTTNAGGCTTCCAAAGCCATGTCAAAACTCAGAGAGGCCCAACGCTGTCAACCAGTCAGCTCTAGTTGACCTAGGCCATCATCAGATATTTAGAGCATGATGCTAAAGATAACCTAGAATCTGCTACTCTCTCATTATTAGCTGCAGATTTTGCAGAGAACATAAGAATAAAAAATCCACAAACACATGCTTGATAACCAGACAACATACATGATTCTGGATGCTCATCTTCTTGGTGAGAGAGCATTACTTTTTTTCAAAAAAAAAAAACTTAACCAAGTACATGGTAAAAAAAGATTTTCAGTTCTTTAGCTTCAATAATTTTTTCATTTTAATTTGAAAATGAGATTCTGAATCTGAAAATGCATTTAAAATAAAAGCTAATCTTCCTAGTGGGTAACAATGATGCATCTTATACTTTTGTCATACAGAAGAAACAAAGCCACCGTTACTTATTTAAACAAGCATTAAATAAGCATTAGAACTGTTTATCCTTAACTGCTATGTGCTTACATTCTTCTGGGGGACATTTTTTTTTAATATTTATTAACTGTAACACAGAGCATGGAATTTGACACGCTGGTTAGACGTTCGTTATGCTCCCTCAGGCATCTAATGTATCACATTAGATACAGACACCAGATTTCAAAGACCAGACTCTCTGAAAATATGTAGCCTTATTCTGTAGGTGACAAACCTTCCACTTGCATATACCTATACCTACACTGACTTCAATGGAGTGAAGAAGAATTATAAAAACAATAAAACTATCTTTTTAATGCAACAATTATTTTTATATTTTTAAAATATGAAAATATTTTTAGATATTTTTATAACACAGAACTCCCAAAGGCTGCCTCAGCTACTGCTTTACCAGATTTTTTACAAGTGACTTGTCTAAGGCTGTCTGAGTACTATCTCTGACTTCTGCTCAACAGTAGTGCACACCTACAACTTCTACTTCAATTATGAAGAGACATGGTTCCCATTTTACTTCCACTGAAACAAGAAATAAGACTATCTTCTTTTTAGAAGATTTAATTTTATCAACACATTAGCGTTGAGTAGTTTTGATAATTTTTATTTTCATCTTTTTTTAGACCACCAAAACCAATGCAGCTTCAGGATGGTTAAACTGTCCATCAATAAAGATAGCACACCAATGCTGGCATATATGTAATTGTGACTCTCAGCTGCTAAAACAAGAACCCATTAAACTTCCATCATTGCATGATGACCCCTTGGTTCTATTTCAAAACCCATCTGGTAACAAATGCACATCCCTCCTACAAAGCATAATGTGTTCTGTTAGCAGTGGTTATCTCTCAGGATCAGAAGCCCCAAAGAAGCTGCCTACAGGTCTCTCAACACTTTTCACCACTGAGGGCTTTTGGCTTTAGGTGCATTCCTTAAGCATCAGGAGCAACACTTGCTTTAACCTGTTTGTATTTTCAATTCTGCTTTGCTTCTTTCTTGCTGTTTCAACATCTCTGCAGCTTTCCATAATGCAATAAGCAGTCTGCTTAACATAAGCTACATGTAGTTTGTGCTGTCCCACCAACTTATGCTGTGAAAAACTGAAGCCAAAGAGTTTTGAATTAATGAGCTCAGTTTCTTCCCCTTTCTAAGACTGCTTGCATGTGCCTTAAAAGAAAGACTCTGAAAATGAGCACTTGCTAGCTCAAGCATGGCATGAAATCACAAACAGGATGGCAAACCCAAACATCAATAGAAGTTTAGCCATTCTCATCAGGATGCTGTCTCTTGTGACGTATTTGACATATTTCTGTGAATCACATAGAATTTATCTTTAATCAGCTGGGTAGGAATGCCAAAGTGTGGTCTACACGGCAAAAGTTAGTAAGGACAGCTTTGACAAAACACAGAAACTCTGCAATAAACTTGTCTGCAAAGTACCTTTGGAGAGGATGCAAAGCTGCAGTGCCAAGAAGAAATCTCTAATGTTTTCAAAGAAGATGGACGTTGTGTGGTTGTGCAACAGCTTGTCAAAGTGAACAGGTCTGCTTTTAGGATGATGCGTTGCTGCCACAGGTTCAGAGACAGCTACTGCTACGTAAATCTTGCTCCTGTTCGCTCATGTTCCCAGGTCAGACACTAACTGCCCTAATGACCTAGCAGAATTCACTTATCTCTCTGCCTCCATGGTTTCAGTGGAACTGTCACAGATGTGAATTAATGACTTTGAGACCTACCAATGAAGAGTACTGCATGACGATTTAAGTGCTGGGTTTATTCTAAGAATGCACTTTCCTTCGTTTTCTGTTACTATAGCACATAAGCGATACAATCCCAGAGACTTTGTAACGCTTTGCAGATACTTTTGAGTTTGGAAAAGAAGCAGAGAATTCTGGTCAGAAGCATAAAGAATACCAAGTTAAAGTGTAAAAGAAAAAGAACAATTCAAAAAAGGGACATTTCAGAAAAATGAAAGAAGAAATAATTATGGTTGTACCAAAAGACAGTTGAAAACATAAGGCAGCAGTCTAAGAGTCCAGAGGGAATAGCAATTTTATTATACTTTAAAAAATTTCTAGATTTATTCCAACAGTAGTATTTTAAACTCAGAACAGTAATTTTCTGAAGAGTGTCTAGAAAGGAGACTTCTTCTCTGAAGATGTTAGTCTGTCTGACATGAAGAAATCATACTGAAGAAAACCACAGTACAGTATCTTTAACCAAGAGCTAGTAAACAGACCGGAATTTAACCCTGTCATTCTATCTTAATTTTCCCTGTCACCATGTGAATATTTTTCTTCCCACATTCTTATAAGAACACAACATAAAATGACAGTCATGCTGTTGCAGCCACAAAGTTTAGCTGGGCTCAAGAAACTAAATTGTAGGTTTCTGAAGGGATTTTTTGTTTATCCATTTTAAAGATATCATTAGTCAAGATTTCACATCAAGACAACAGATGGTATTTCTTAAGCTTATATTTTGTTTTTAATGGTTATTTTTAATTTGTATCATTAACTTTTTTATCCCCTGGGATGGATATATATTGAAACATGGCTTCACAGTGGAAGATCTAATACAGGAATGTGTTTTCCTAAAGCAGGTTTGGCATGTGCAGTTCTGAGCACATTATACAGTGAACTTGCTTTCTCCTGCCAAAAGTGAAGAAGAGAATAATCTCTGCCAATTTCATATGCCCAGCAGTGACGCATCTCTTGCAATCTCACTCTTCAGCTCCAAATGAGAATCTGTAAGTGTTTCAAGACAAGTGCACCCAATGCTCAGCTACAGGACACTACCAGAAATCAGATTAAAAAAAAAAAAAATGAATCGAACATGACACTTGGTTTGGTAGATTTTTCTGAACACAGAGACCAAATGACAAGGAAGAGCGAGGCCTAGCCTTGTAAAAAAAGCTTCCTGAGTAGACTGACTGTCCCTTAACCATCAACTGGGAAGTCTCCCCAGTACGATCAAGCACCAGCACATGTCCAAGGGCTGCCTAGACCAAATTTCTGCCACGGGTCTGTATGACAGCACAAAAAGTGATTGCGTTATGGTGTCTGGAAATGCTCCTGGGGACATGCTCCTACTTATTGCTATACTGCATGCAGTTCAAAGGGACCTTTGTAAGTCATCGGCAATTAAAACAGACACCTGGCAACAGTACGTAGGTAGATCTGACAGCTAGCGAGCACTCAAGTCCTGCTGCCATGAAACCAGGCAGGCATTTCAGATGCCAGACTTGACTCATATGTATCACTTCTGAAATCGAGACAGGGTCTCCATGTTCCTTCAAAGAAAGAATTTCACACCTTTGTTTGCAAGGGCAGCAGAAAACATGAGAGTTGCAGGTGCAGACAGCACGGGAAGATAGTGACTAATTGCTCTGACCAGACTATTCTGCATCCCACACCACACCATTCCAAACCCCGTCATACAGCCCTACACCCCTTGTCACGGAACACCCTCGAACAACGTAGAGAATCACATTTCTACACCATACACCGCACAGCACAGCGCACCGTACACCGAGCCATCGGACCCCGGCACCCCACGCACTACCGCGACTCGCATCGCCGCGCCTACTCTCGATGCCGAGACCTCGCCTCGCCACAGCGCACCCCGCAGCGCACCGGTGCTGCACCTCACGGCAGCACCGCTCGCTCCTCTCACCGCACCCCTGACCGCGCACCCCCGCGCACCGCGCAGCCCCCGCCCGCCGCCCCGTCTCACCGCCGCCTGCTGGAAAGCGCCCTTGGTGTAGGTGCCGCCGCCGCGGTAGGCGATGGCGGGGATCTCGCGTCCCAGCAGGGCGCACTTGTGCTGCTGCGGCCGCCGCCGCGAGATGTAGTCCACGCGTGCCACCACGTTGCTGCGCGAGGAGAAGGTGACGATGGCGACGCGCGTGGCCGCGGGCACCACGGGGAAGTCGGAGAGCAGCTTCTTGACGAAGCGCAGCTCGCTGTGGAAGTTGGCCGGCCCCACGCTCGACGCCTCGTNCCCGCCCCGATGGGTCCCACACGCCTGGCGGAGGCCAGCCCGACAGCGGGGCGGGTGGCGGTCACTGGAAACGCGCCGAGCAGAAGCGAAGGGGGGCGGAAAGGCAGGACCCCCAGAAAAGTGAGGAGCGCCTTTTCCGCTCCCTCGCCGCGCGGGTTGGAGCTGCTGCTCGCGGGGACGGAGTGGGGGCTTGCACCCGCACGTGCTGAATTAAGCGTGGTTAATTTAGCCCTTTGTTTTGCGAGGAGGATGCGCCTGCGGCTGGGAGGTTTGAAGGATCCATATGCTCTGGTCTCGCTCCTGGCTCTGTCACAGTTTCCCTCTCTTGTTCAAGGGCAGCCGGAGGACTCGGTTTTTCAACTTTCAAGATGTAGCAATACTTTATTTATGTACATCTCACAGCAGTGACAGCGAGGTGTCCAGATATGTGAGGTGAGTGTCCACAAGGGTGTGTGCATAAAAGACAGGGACAGCACTTGCATATGTACATCAACACGTGTATGCAAACATACCCACTGATGTAGCAACAGTGATAATAAACCGTGCTTGTTATGAAAAATTCCTGATTGCCAACTGTGACATTACAAGCCATTTCTCCAAAAAGGTCCTGTGCTGTCTTGCTGTCTGTGAATCACTTTAGGAGATACACTCACAAAAAGACCTCCTGCCAAATTCAGAACCCACTACCCTTCAACCAATCTCAGTACAGATTTAATTCTCAAGAATATTATGAATCGAGAACTTGCATTTATTTCAGCCATTGGTTTCAAATGAAACAGTTTTCTACTTGATCAACTGCATTTCCAGGAATAACTTAGTCTCAAAAAAATTCCCTTGGGACAGATTAGCCATGTAAACCTATTGATTGCAACTTTTCACCTCTTGTTGGTATTTTCCTTCATTTACACATTTTCTACTCCTCGAGTTTGCTTCTGTTGACATATCAGAGTGAGATGGAATACACAGGTACATTGATGCATTTGCAAGTTCAGCTCCACATTTACATTTGGTTGAATTATACATTCCTTATCCATTGAGGCTTTTAGCTGATGGAAAATTGATCCAATACTGTCCTTTTGACTTCCCAGCAATACTCAAATTTCACTGCAAATGACAAGAGACTAAGTAGCAGAAAATATTATTTAGTTAGGGAAATGATGCATCTGATAAACACATCTAACAGGTTTTTACATGTTTTAAGTTTATGGAGTAGTCCAAGTGCTTCACAAAAATCTGTTTCTTAGGTATACTTCTGCTACTTAGTGCTTGAAGAGAAAATAGAAATCAGACACTCTTACAGAGGCATATGTGAAGAATAGTTCTGGTATAAAAGGATGTGCTATGTGCACTGATCAGTTTCTGTTCATGTTATAGTGAAATGAAAGACACAACATCATACTTGGGCTGCTATGAGACCTTTTCGTCTTGAAAGGGTAGCTGAAAGTTGCTACAACACCAAAGTCTTCAGCAAGTTTATTTGCACAATTGGTCTTTGGAAGATTAAAGAAATGATGCTCCAGTTGCATCCACTGTGGTCATGCCACACCACTAGTATACCTAGTCTTCTCATCTGTATTGCACTAGGCTGTAAGACTATGTTTGCACAAACCACAATGAAAGAATGGAAAAGTATAGGCAAGATGAGTCTGGTTTCTCAAGGTACTCCTCACCGAAGTGGATCATTGCAGTTACGATGTTCTGCTATTACCCCTGAGTTTTCAGATCATAAAAAGTACTTCAGTCTGGGTTAGCTTGTTGGAAAGCTAACTGTCAGTTCCTTTGTTTCACCCACATTTACATAATCCCAGATTCATATTTATAAATGCCACACATTTTAGGACTCGGAAACAGAGGAAAAGAAGATGTACTGAAAACACTTTTAGCGAAGGAAGAACAATTCAATGGTCAGTTGCTGGTGTGCAATCAGGTATGACTAACGGTGAAAACACAATAGTTAATTTCAGTCTTGGTGATCTCATCAGAATTAGGAATGCAGAAAAATAACAGGGCAATTTGAAATGAATCCTCGATACACTCACAATTTGTGAAAACATGTATTTTCTTAAGTCACACAGGCCCTCCAGTCATGCTACACAGAAGCTCTTACTGGTTTAACAAAAGTAAGTGTACAGGGCTGCAGAGTGAACTTACCAATGCAAGATGTAAATATATTTACCACACAGGGAGTTTGCAATAGTAGAGGAATAAAGAGGTGAACAACTAAACTTTGACCATAGATGCAAGACTGAAATGGTAGCGCAGTACTGATGTGAAACAAAATCCAGGAAAATCTGAATGGCAAGGGGAAATTTCAGTCCATGGATAATTAGTGTGCAAAAGGCTTTGAAAGGAATCAGTGACCTGTATTTAGTGAATAATTCTCCTAATATATTTTCCTTTGTATATAACACAGGTAACTCTCTTTACATTCATTGACATCCAATCTATTTGTGCAGAGAGGAGACACTAAAGTGTTACAAGACACTGAGAAGTTAGCATCAACATCTGTAGTAAAGGAAAGCTAATGGTATGAGGAAAAGAGTGAGGGCAGCCAAAGAATTCAAGTCTGCTCCTGATGTTATTTTACAAAACTCTAGAATAATTTCTGGAATAAACTGAAACTTAAATGCTTGGAATCAACATGTAAAATCCTCAAGAAGGTATTTTATCCATGAAGCTGTACTTGCAAAAGAAAATAGTTGTTTTGCAGATGGTGAAGGTCATGTATGTATGTGCAAGCAGCAAGCATTCTGTTCACTATGTGTTCACTAAGCTTTTCTGAAAGCAGCATTTCCAGGGGAAATCTCTGTTGTAATGAAATCGCCTTCTCCAAGCCTGCCTGCCAGCTCTTTACAAATCCTTTCCATGTTGGTGTGCTTAAGCCCTCTTCTTTTGATGCTCTTTTCCCCGTTGTATTCATGCATATTATTTGTGCTTTGGTTCATACTGATCTATAGCAGATGGGGAGGTGGAGAGCAGAAGGAGTTTTTTCCCACTTTAAGTGTCCCTGAAGGTCAAAATATCTGCCCTGGGCTTCATTACTCGAACAGAAAATGCAGGTTTAATGTGGCTTCTGATGACAGGGTACTTAAGAAGGACTGGACTGTGACATTATTCCATTACAAAACGGCAGGTAATAAAAAAAAAAATTAGATCTTGTGAATAAACTGTCTTTGTCATGTGGCACAAGGGGGCTGACTGGTCCTGAAAAGGAAAGCTTAAGAGCAGCACTTCAGCTGCTTTTACAATCACATTACTATATCTCTTTAATTTCTTATTAAAATCCACAGACTTGGTGAATTCCAGTAATTCTTTACTGTCTCCCCACAAGATCATATGGTCATTTAACACCCCCCTGATTACTAAACAAAAGGGAAATCTTTACCCCCAGTTAAAAACCCTTCTGCAAACAAACAGTCTGAGAATTGCTGTCCTTTAGCCAAATAGCTTTTTGCTTGAATTACTCAATGAAACATGGCCAAGCATCTTTCCAAATATGGAGAAGAAAAGCATTGTGTTTCCCCCCCTTCATGTTCCCCCAAATACAGCTGGACAGAACACATCCTTGTGCTCAGCCCACACAATATTTGTGCCTGCAGAGACAACGCCACAATATCACATACCCTACAATTTTTGAAGGAATGCAGGTCATTTTTGTTTTAACAGTAAGGATGTTCTGCTAGCAACTTCGTACCACAGTGCACCCAGCTGCAACTGAAATGTTAGGTCTTCTGCAGGAATTTTACAGCATTCTAGATTTTAGCTAAACTAGAGATAAAATGACAGCTTAAGAACAGAAATCAGAACCTGATGTTACTAAAGCTTGTTCTAAGACTCTCTGTGCTCAAGCACATCTGGGGAAACCTAACACAGTATATATCTAGCAGAACTAGTCTTTCTTCCCCTCCAGCCTTTGCCAGGGTTGCCACAGGATTACTCTGTGCTGTCCATTTCTCCTTGCAGATGTCAGGCAGTAATTCAGCAGGGGGTGTTCATGGAAACACCCTCTGAGGAGGAAAGCTTTCAGGAATAGCATTTACAGAGTAGGGGTAGAAATACTTTCAATCTCAGAAAATGACCCCTGAAATCTGCCACCAGGGAGTTATTAATACAGTATCAGAGTAGTGCCAGGCCCTGGTAGGTTATATCCAGCCTTCATGGTTTAAATGAAAGGAGCACAGGTGTTCTAGGAAAGGGGGATAAAGAACAGGCTTTGGGAAGTTACTTCATCCTCTTTCTTCCTGGGCCCTTTAGGAGAAAGAACATGTCCAGCTCCTGAGTCCTGGAACGTGTGTGTCTTCTCCTCTTGGCTGAGAAGCTTCACCTCCCAGTGCTGCAGTGCCTTACCTGCTTGCAGCTTCATTCATTGCCCCCAAACTATAGTAAAGATCAAACAAGGCTGCAGTCTTGCTGCAAAGCAGGATCTGCTCTGGGAAGCTCCCACGNCACCGCGCAGCCCCCGCCCGCCGCCCCGTCTCACCGCCGCCTGCTGGAAAGCGCCCTTGGTGTAGGTGCCGCCGCCGCGGTAGGCGATGGCGGGGATCTCGCGTCCCAGCAGGGCGCACTTGTGCTGCTGCGGCCGCCGCCGCGAGATGTAGTCCACGCGTGCCACCACGTTGCTGCGCGAGGAGAAGGTGACGATGGCGACGCGCGTGGCCGCGGGCACCACGGGGAAGTCGGAGAGCAGCTTCTTGACGAAGCGCAGCTCGCTGAGGAAGTTGGCCGGCCCCACGCTCGACGACTCGTCCACCAGGAAGACCAGCTCCAGCCGTGCGCTGCGCGCCCGCAGACGCCGCACCTGGCGCTTGAAGGCGCGCCCCAGCTTCTCCACTTTGCTCTCCGTCGTGTCGGGCAGCGGCGGCACCTCCAGGGACGGCGACGCGAAAGTTGGGGCGCGGAGGAGGGCGCCCGGCTGGCCGCCCGCTCGGCCCTGCGGCGCCGACGGCGACAGGGACAGCGACAGTCCCCCCCAGCAGCAGAGAGCCACCAGGGGCCACATGGCGTGGCGGCGAGCGCGGGGAGACGCCGGCAGCCACGGGAGAAGAGCTGCTGGTCGACCCCTGACGCCCCACCTCTTCTCTACTCCGAGGGGCGTCCGGCCTGCCTCTCTGTCTGTCTGTCTGTCTGTCTCCCTACCGGCCTCCTCGCCGGCCCTCGCAGGTATCCGCGCCCTTTAATCCCCTGCGGCTGAGGCGCTGCCCCCCGCACGCCCCTCTCTCCGTTTTCCCCTCCTCGCNTTAGAATGCACTGCTGAAACACACTATCTCAGCACTTTCTGACAGTTAAAATTTTTAATTTTTTTTTAGTGGCAATAGTGAAAGGGCAGTGGAGGAGAGCATTATACAGGATGCATTATGCATTCAGTACTGAGGAGCCAAAGCTAGTCTACCAAGGTCTTAGTCATAAAATCTGAGTGGATTTTTTTGGCCATTTTAGGCCTCAGTTGTAAACAGAACATATGGAGAAAACAAAGAATTTTCTATAAATATAAGAGTATTCTCAAGAGAGAAGAATAAAAGGAGATTGATCTCTTAAATTATCACTTGTTTTATCATTAAAAGTAGGGAGACATACTTTTGCTATTCTTTCAAATACCAATAACTCACTGGCTGTAATTATTTTAAGATAAATTTTCCAGGGCTAAAACCATGAAGTTTAGACTTCCCACATAAATACTGTTTAAACACACACAAATTGAAGGCAGTCAGTTTTGATTTACACACGCAAATCCCATTGACACCTCTGGGAGTTCTGACACAGACTGAAGAGAATACCTAGCACTTAAATGAGAGCAAAATGTCTGTCCACATGACTTTGGAAAAAGATTATTATGTAGGAGGATAACTGTCAATCTGCCAAAAGTTGCTCCTTTCAGGCAGAGGTCTGTGCAGTCTTCAGCAGAGCAAACACGAATTTGAACAAGCCGAATTATGGGTTATTAGTTCAAGCTACATAAAAAGAAAAACAAGGTTTGTATTGCTTCTCAGTATTCAGACAATGATGAAGTTTAGTGATAAGAATTTTGTTTTCACTGATGGACAAGCCCAATACACAACAACGATATCATATGGCTAGCTTCCAAGATTAAAAAAAAGGTAAGCAAAATCAAAACATCTGCTGGTCTCTGTTTGCACAGCAGATGTTCACTACACTCCTAAGTTAAGCTTTTCAGAATGCATGAAGCATACTTTATCCATAAACACACAGTCAGTCTGTCTTTGGCCTACAACATTCATGCTAAAGTGAGCATATTTTGCCATATTCTACCCCTTAAAGTGTGTGCTGTATGACTTTTGAAAGATTCAGGCAAACACTGAAAGTGAGAAAAACACGGAAGGCGCCTTTGATCATAAAAGACAGGTTCATATTCAAAGTAACTTGAGATTCTGGAAACACCAGTGGGGCAGGAAAAAAGATGTAGACAAAGTCTATAGGGTGAAGCCTGTTTATGGCATTTTTTGCTTTTGAATAGGCTGATACAATTAAAAAGCAGGTTTGGTAGAGAGGCTGTTCCAGGTTGCCTTTTCAAAACTTGCTCTCTATTTTAGCCTTGAAATACAAAGGCACTGTCAGTCTCTGCTAACTTGCAGCATACAGGCACTGCTGATCGTGCACGTGTCCTTCTCAAGGTGCTCTGCACTAACCCAGCAGAGCAGTGCTCTGGGATAACGAGGGTAAATGTCTAAACTCTCTTTGCTATGTCAAACAGACTCCAAAGCATCTAAGAAATGGCCTCCACAAACATGGTTGGAAAGTGCTTTTCTGAATGGGTAGTGCAGTTCTGTAATTTCGAGAAGTACTGAAGTTTTAAGGAGTAAGGAAAAGAAGGTTTGGGGCATGCAGAGCAGTTCTTCCCAATTGCAGCTGAAACTCACAAGCAGAAGTGTGACTTTTCTCTGTGGTTAAAGAAAGGACTCCAGTTTTGAGGGATACAGCTACCTTATTAAAATTCCCACAACTTCTAGTATTGCAAATGAATATGAAGTATTTTGGATATGCATTTAAGTTACTATGATGAAAATGCTGCTCTCAGACAAGAAATTATCTTCAGCTTGGTGGAGACAACTGGAAAGAAGTGGTGGTGTCCTGGTTGCTGAGTTGTGTGAGTACCTTTGCCTGGGGAAGCTATGTGGATGTGGCCTACCCATGCCATCATGGTTTTATTCCTGGTGGTGAACACTTCTATGTGAATAAAACATCTTCTATTTTTGTGTACTTTTGTGATTAATATTGCTGTTGTTATGGTGCATGTCTTATTTCACTACTTTTTGCTTTCTATAAATTGTTACCTGAACCCATAGCCTCTGCTTTTGTCCCTCCCTTTACCAGAAGGGGTGAGGGGAAGGGGGGGTGGCTTACTTGGGGTTTAATTTCCAGCTAGTGTTAAAACCAACACAGACAAAGGAATAAGATAAATAATACATTATGAGGAAAAACAGAGGTGATGAACAGAGAGAGACTTCACTATTGTTTCTAATAAAAAAATTACATGGTGATGTGTCGGGACCTCTCTCAAAAGGAGATGCTTCACATATCAGCATGTAGTCAAGCACTTGAACTCAAAGCTATATGTAATGCAGAGGATGCCTCAACATTTGTGTGCAGAAAAACCGCGTTATAAAAATCTTTCCAGTACCGGTGTTCTCCAACAAAGCACAAATATATCTCTTCTGAAAACATGAAGTGATGTACCCCAGATTTTAAAAGAGTATTGACTATACTTGCCTATCTTTAAACTGTTTACTAGAATATGTTAGTTAAAAGACTTGCACATAGACAGATCCTTCTTCTAGTCTGATATGGCTCATATTGTATTCATACAACTTCACTCTCCCTCTGGATAAGAGTTTTTAATGCATATTACCCAAAGTACTATTTTGAAATTAAGCCAACCCAGGACTGAAGACATGAGAAATTGAAATGCTTTCAGAATTACTGTGATACACGTCTAGGACAAAGAGCCCTTACAACCACAGTGCCACAAGAAAGGCAGAAAGAGAAAGAACGCACTCTGTCTCTTACAGAAAGAAGTGTGAGTTCCTTAGCTAACTTCAGGGACAGCAGTAATAATTTACATTGAGCTCAGGATGGCAGCAGACAAAAACTGAAATGAAAGCTAGATCAGCAGAAAGGTCCAGTTACCTGTTTTACACGTTAATGAGGGCAGCACTGGGGCATCCCAGCCAACAGTCATGTCACAATACTGGGACAGCTGGAGGAGTGTCAGCCTCCATCCTGTACTCTTCCAGACATCTGCTGCATCTTTTCTGTCCTAACAGCAGGTACACTCAGCACCCCAAGAGCTTACAAATCCTTGTTTGAAGTCACTCATGCAACCATGCCATGTCCCTTTTGTTGGCCTATCAGAAGTTAAAGCAAACAGAAAGGAGGACATGCTGCGTTTCGCATTTGGCTCCCTCGCCCACTTAAAATCACACTAAAGGTGTATGTGTTTTCAGCAGTTAAACTAAAAAAGTGTTTGGAGTAAGCTTAAGATGTCTTTAAGCAGTCTGACCTATTTGGTTCCTGTTTTTTTTTTTTATTTTCTGGTTGAAGGGACAAACAGGTTATATCCTCTTATTGTTAACAGTCCAAGGTGTCTCCTTTCCTGCCTGGTTAATGAAAGCTAGATAATACTAAGATTTCAGAGAAACAAAAATAAACATCAGGAACTCACACTGAGACTCATTGTTCTGAGACTAATTCTTCCATGCATATTCAAGCATAGTTCATGCTTATTACTGATGGAAATTTTGTCAAAGTCAGGTCTAAGAAAGACACCAAAATTTGGATGGACTTTGGAAATGAGTGAAACCGATGAAGACATGGCATCTGACATCATTTCAGAACCCCAGACCTGAATCTGAATCTAATCATCTAAATGTTATACCTGTAGTTTCTTTTATGGAGGAAGGAATTGCCTTTCTGTCTTCACGCCTATGTGTCCGTGTAAGTGATGGCCCTAAGTCTGTATGTCTGGTGCAAGAAGACACATCAGTATGATGAGCTCTATGCTTAGTGTACTCCCCTCTCTGTACAGTAATCATGTCTGGAACTGCATCTTGCTATTATTTACCTTTCCCATGGTCTTGTATTTTGTCGACTTGTCACAAAGATTTTCTGTGCATGTGTCATCAGATCAGTATTGCATGACTAAAAAGGATATAGATGAACCTAGTTCAGTCAACATATGCTCTCACTTCTATTGTTTTTGATATTTGCTATTAGATGAACTTTCTCAGCATGTAAAGCATGATCCTGAAATGAAATAAAATAATAATTATTACCAGAAAGGCAATCAACAAAGTTAATTGCTATCTCTTTGAAAAGTGTATGGTAGAAGATGATTTGTATAGTCTTTTGTCAATGGACAACTAGTAATAAAAACTCACATACTACTTTGAAAAAATTGCTGTATGTGTCAGTACTCTCACTATTCATAAAAATATCTTGGGGAAAAAGATGTAGAATAAATTCTTGGAATAAATTTACTATATGCTGTACAAAGCCTATTTTTGTCATAAACAGGAATAAATTATGCTTTTTCCCACTGAAATTACCTGAGGTGTGCAAACTTTAACTAATGATGAAAAGTCATGTCTAATCAACTTAGTGGTACTACTCTTTAATTTTATAAAGCTATTCTACTTACGTGTACCTTTGCACTCTCTTCTTGTTCCAGGCACAGTTAACTGAAACTGTATTTTAAAAGCAATTATAATTTCATCTGGTGTTCCACTGCCACGTTCACTGAAGTCTTTATCATTCAATTGCGGGTTTACTTTGCATTAGACAGCAAGTTTTGGGATAGATTTGGTCTAAGGATCTCCATTCTGTTGCTATGATGTAGTCTTTTATGTTAGTGAATAAACAGTCTGTCATATAGTGATTGCTGTGGCAAGGAAAGAGATGCCCAGGGGAGGAAGAGCTTTGCCTGAGGGTAGCTAAGCAGAGAGCACTTAATTCTGCTTCAGCAGTGTCTCATCCTAAGACATGCCAGGTTACAGAGCTGTTATCCACACCATGCACTTAATAGCATTGCATGACCAAGATCGGCTTCAATTAGACTCTACTTCTTCTTGCAGTTTTACAGTCTTCATCATCAGGGATGTTACAACCCCATTTTCTAGGTGAGTTATGACAGCCTAGTGGATCCTGGTATGACTGTCATGGCTTATGGACCTCTAAGAGAATCAATCAATTCAGAGCTGGCTTAGATCAAGTCTCCTAAAATTATATGAGTTGAAGCTTTAAGCACAGGTGCTCACCAGAAATGTGGGCTGGAATCATCTTACAGCAGTGTGGAGAACTTATCTTACAGGATATAAATAATACCTACTCACATGTGGGAAGGGAAATACCAGGGCTTATTAGTAGTAGCCATTAGGTAGGAACTGAAGATCCTGGATCATAAATTGTACATGGAAGTATTTTGGCTTGGTTTTGCTTTTTTCTTTCCTGCCTATCGGTGATTTCAGTTCTACTTCCAGGCTTTGTATTTGCATTTTCCCTCCTCATAATTTGAGTGTACACATACAGACTCTTGATTTTACCCCCTCTCTTAAACATATCAGTGCAGTACCATGATATCAGTATTCAGTAAACAGGTTGTGTTCTGATCTTTCAAATTGACCCTTTAGGTCTCTACAGAGGGCACCTGTGCAGGCTTCTACACTGATTTTAAATTTTAATTTTAAATTTGAGTAGACTCAGACTGTGATGACATATACACACCAAGAAAAGGGAGACAATTTCTGCTCATATATTTAGAATACCATTATTTCCACAGTGAACTGACTAAAATTTCCTCTTAGGTACAATCCCTAAAATGTCTTTCTTGACATCAGCATAACTGGTTTGAAAATTGTCTCTGTGAATGAAAGCAATGGCACATTTCATCTCAATTTAAATAGTGTTTTACACTCAAAGCTTCTTGCTTATAAACACCANAGGAAAGAGATGCCCAGGGGAGGAAGAGCTTTGCCTGAGGGTAGCTAAGCAGAGAGCACTTAATTCTGCTTCAGCAGTGTCTCATCCTAAGACATGCCAGGTTACAGAGCTGTTATCCACACCATGCACTTAATAGCATTGCATGACCAAGATCGGCTTCAATTAGACTCTACTTCTTCTTGCAGTTTTACAGTCTTCATCATCAGGGATGTTACAACCCCATTTTCTAGGTGAGTTATGACAGCCTAGTGGATCCTGGTATGACTGTCATGGCTTATGGACCTCTAAGAGAATCAATCAATTCAGAGCTGGCTTAGATCAAGTCTCCTAAAATTATATGAGTTGAAGCTTTAAGCACAGGTGCTCACCAGAAATGTGGGCTGGAATCATCTTACAGCAGTGTGGAGAACTTATCTTACAGGATATAAATAATACCTACTCACATGTGGGAAGGGAAATACCAGGGCTTATTAGTAGTAGCCATTAGGTAGGAACTGAAGATCCTGGATCATAAATTGTACATGGAAGTATTTTGGCTTGGTTTTGCTTTTTTCTTTCCTGCCTATCGGTGATTTCAGTTCTACTTCCAGGCTTTGTATTTGCATTTTCCCTCCTCATAATTTGAGTGTACACATACAGACTCTTGATTTTACCCCCTCTCTTAAACATATCAGTGCAGTACCATGATATCAGTATTCAGTAAACAGGTTGTGTTCTGATCTTTCAAATTGACCCTTTAGGTCTCTACAGAGGGCACCTGTGCAGGCTTCTACACTNTTTTTGTGCATGTGCAAGTGTCAGCCCATGGGTTACACTTGTTAGATAGGGCTTGTTAAGGTGTTTACAGGTGGTATTGTGTAATGCAATTTGAAAAGGAAAGAGTAGGATATTTAGAAGCAATTTTATTACTTAATAAGAGTGATGGGGGCACACAGCCTTTGTTGTTAGTATCTCAAGAATGGACAAGCTCCCAGAGGTGACTGTCCCTGCCCTTGCAAATAAACACCATATGTTAACTCTTTAAGAACAGCGTAGGTACCCCTAACAACTAGCCATTTATGTAAACTAAGCACCTTAAAACACACCAGCTTCACTGGGACTCAATCATAAAATGGTTATTTTTGCTGAGGATAAGATCACCTTTTTCCTCTGCTTCTATGTGCTAGACCCATGCTAGCAGAAGCTTGCTTTCTTCTTCTCTCTTGTTGCTGTTGATGGGGATTTTAACTTTCATGTAGACACGGTGGTTTGGATAAAAAAATGTGGAACAAATCTTACTTACATGAAATTAGAGGAATGAAGAAAGAGCAGTGTGATTTCCAGATGTATTTTCAGACCTCTTACCAAAACCACTGAAAAAAGGGTTATTTTTTTTCCCCCATAGAGATTTCTTCTCATTTAATTGATAAACCCTTCAAGAGCTATAGAAGGTCAAAGTGTCTTGTTCCTTCTAAGAATTGTTCCATTTCCCTGACCAGGAATTTTGCAGATTTTTATGTTCCACTTGCAAAGATAAATGGATTAAGAGCATAATATTATTGTATTTTTAAAAAAATGTGAGAAAAAGGAGTACAGTTTATCACAAATTTGTATGGTTTATTACAGGCTGGGAAAGTTTTAATGTTAAAAATGCATAAAGTACATCCAGAAGCTTTCTTTAAAGGTTCCTTTTATTTGTTGAACCTTTAAAAATCTATATAGACAAGAGGGAAGAGGAACCCTAATGCTGCATAAAATCTAAACCTGAATTTTACTACTGTGATATCCTTAAAAAAATTAGTTGTAATACTGAAAATGTTTCTTACACTCCTATAGATTTATAAATAACAAAATTCTCAATTTTTCTTCTGTCTTTTGTTTTGTCCCATGCAATCTCAAGTTCAGAGCTACAGGAGTTACCAGCAGGCCTACCTAAAGTCATAAAAAGCTGATATACATACATGCATTTAATGCTTCATTTCATGTATGTAACTCTGGTTAGGAAAGACATGCATGATAAAATGCCTCAAAATCAAAACCAAGTCCAGTGACAGATAAAATTCACTCTGCACTCATTAAATAGGTGGATTTCAAAAAAGACTACAAAATTTCAACTCTCAAAGTTTGCAGAAATAAAATTGAGATTATAATGGAAACTGCTTTTTGTTCTTAATGAAAGGGTACAATAATACAGAAATGTTTCTTTCCATGAAAGACTAGAGTGAGCTTTGAAATCTGTTAATTTCTTTATTAAGTTTTGTTACTTTATTTTCAGCTGCATACCTTACAAACCTGCGAGCAAGAACCTTTTAAAATAACAAATGTAGACAGGACCTAGTTGAGCATTAATTTTCCACTCTTCATTAAATATGAGGAAGAACTTTTTTTCTCTTTGTTTCATCATTTCCCTATAATTGTTTACATTTGCTTCTTTCTCCTGCAAGCACATTTAAGAGTTTACTGTAAGGATACATCTTTCTGCAGTGTCAAAACTCAGGGGCAGCCCCCCTTCCCCTGGAGAACACCTCAGGAAAACCCAGGGTAGAAGGATGATGAATTCTTGGGAAGCTGTGGGGTGTAAGGGAAGCCTTTACATGTGGTGGCTAGTTTTCTTACCAGGTGGGAGGGAAGAAGGGAGGGTGCTTTTCCAGTTTTAAAGACTGGGGTCAGCCACCCTTTTTGTGTTGAATATAGCATTATGGGTGAGCATGATTGCTACTAGTGGACTACGCTGTAGAATGCAATGGAGCTGGAGGTACTTTCCTAATGTAAATACTGAAAAGAAAGAACAGGAAATGAAGTATCTATTAGAAAAATAAATATTAGAACCTTTCACCCTCTTCCTGTGTCTTTGGCATGACTGCCTGTCTCAAGCCTTCTCCCCAGAGTATAGATGAAGTGAAATCTACTGTCCACTGTTATACCTATGACCAAAGTGTGGTGTTTCACTAAAATCTAAGCCACAGCCTCACCTTTTGACCTCAGGGTGAAACGGACCTGTTGATGACTCTGGATTGTTGCTTCTTGAGGATAGCCAAGAATGGAGGCCTTAAAGGTCACTAACAAAGGTAATAAAGAGCATGAGGGGAGCTGGAAAGCAGAAGGGGCTAAGGACTCCTATTTTCAATGATCTAAACTGAATCATGGAAGCTACAGAGGCAAAAACTCCCCCAACAACTCACTGCACTAAGCTTAAGCAAAGCCAGATCAATTGCAAATAAAGACAGATGAACTTTATCAGAACAAAACAAGGAAGGATTTGAAATTTATCTAGATAAATGAGATTTTGATGTTAGAGCATGGCTTTTCTCATGGGCACAATTTATTTTAATTATCCTGCACACGGAGTAAGAGGATGCATTGGACAGAAGGAATTTTGCTCAGACATCTTGACCTAATTAAGAGTGCATTGACATTTTATATTTGAATTCTGTCACTGACATGCACATGACCTTGGAAAGTCACATTGATTATTGTTTCATAAAACAATCTTTAACAATCACATGAAGCAAAATGGGAAAGCTCATTTATTTTTCTGGGCTTTGAATATGAAAAGATTTGACCACTTACACATTAAAATACTAAGATCACTACACAACTATGCTTAAAAACTTTAACTTCCTTGGCCTGCCTTGTTAAATAGTCTGCATAGTTGTGGCTAAAGGTTAAATGGCAAAATGCTAAGTTCACCAGCAAATGTTCTGGCATGCTATGGGTGAACATCT
>VWZV01003822.1:281659-335389 GCA_013397155.1 Irena cyanogastra | reverse complement strand
GCTATGGGTGAACATATAGAACATACAAAATGTGCTCCTGCACTGTGAGAACAAATAAAACCAGCATGAAGTACATGAGTCCTTCTGGAAAGCTTATGGCTCTGCCCTACTGACATGATTTTTTACATGCTCTCCACACTGCAGGATTGTTTGTTTCTTTGTGCTTTTATTTTGTTTTTTAAAATATATTTTCAAGAGAAACAGGTAGATCTATATTCAGACAATAAATGTAGGACTGAGAAAGGACTAAAATATACACAGACAACTTCCTCTCGCCTACTCACCACCCCCGCCAAAAAAATACAGCCCAAAAAACCAAACCAACAAAAACCTAATATCTTAGAAAGGTTACTAGGAGTATTTCTATTGTCTCCTTTGCCTTTGAGCTGGGGCTTGTATAGATCTGTCAGATCTGCAAAGTGACACTTGGTTTAGAGTTCATAGATTCACTAGATATGCCCAAAGGCTTTCAAAATGTCCTCATCTACCAAACATGATTTTGTCTTACAACCAGTTTGAGATGATTCTCAAAGAGGTGGAAAGTGTGTGCTCAGGACTTTTGTGTCAGGGGAGATCCATTTTGTAATGATTCTGCCTTCTAAAAACATTGAAAGAGCTTTGTTTTTCCCATAGCACACGTTGAAACTAAGTTTTGAAAACTTGAGAGCTGTTGTGAAATGGCCATCCTCTGGCAAATTCTGTTGGTTTTGCCTTCCAAATGTTTTAAAGTTTGTATTTTGTCTAGGACACCACTTTTTTTTCAGAGAGCCACAGGAAACATGCAATATCTGGCTGCTACCTTAATCATGTATTTAAGACCACTTGAAAAGTTTTAGGGATACATTCAGATTGCAAAAGTGGTTACTCAGAGGCTGGGAAATAACACAGGTATCTTGTCTTCTGGGCTGTTTGGACAAAGCTGCTTGCTCTGAGTGAGGCAGGAGTTATAATAAATAAAGAATGCTGACAGAATTAGTCTTGCTGAAGTACGTACTGAATTAGTCTAAATTAACACTGTGCCTCTCACAGGGCTAGCTACTCCATACAAATATTGCTGGATTCTTTAATTGGACCAACAACTATCTATAGTAGTTTACCAAACATTTTGCAAGGGTATCTGTTGATAGAAACAGGGGCTTGCAGGTCTGTTGGCTTCATGCTGTTCTTCTGATTTTATTTATAAGCTTATTTCTAATGAAGATGAAGCATTATGTGGATGCTTCCTTTAAAGAATATACAACATCCTTTAAAGTCAGCTTAAGCTGAACATCAGTTTTATTGTCTTACACCCAAATCCCCAAAGTAGAGTGATAAGTAAACATTTGCCACTTATTTAGAAAAGCATCTGACTTCATCTTCAAATTGGGAAAAAGATGCTTTTTTTAAAAATTAAAAAAAAAAGAAAATCCAACAGGAATAAAAAGACATAGGGAGAAAACATCTCATTCCCCAAATCCATGAACTTTTCAATAGTTAATGCAGAGAGGTCCATATATAATGCTATGTGCTACTCAACCTACATTTTGCAAGACAACGCACCCAACAACACAACCCTGGATTCAGCAGAAAGAGGGCAGTATTCAACACTTGAGAACATGATCCCCATTTCCATATGTTTATGTGAAATGAAACTCTGGTGTGCATCTGAAAATGAGGTTTTCCTAATGTGTTTTCTACATTTATAAATGCTAATGCTGGCATCAATGTAGAATTACAGCTTCTGAGCAAGAACCTACACACACATTCTTCAAACTTTCCAAGCTGTTTCTTTTTCCTGGTAATCTCAATTTTGATTGCAGTTTGAAAAGGTGAAATAACACCCACTGCCGCTGACACAGCTCTTGCAGAGTGTTTGTTTTATGGCAGTACCTCTTTTTTTGGCTGAGCTGGTTGTCTTTTCGTTGCCCACTTCAGAGTCTCATGAGCCCATGGACTCCAGAGAGACAATACAGGAAATTGCATGGATCACTTTATTGTTCTGAGCTGTTTGTTTAGTTATGTGGGGCTTTCGTTATCTCTGACATTCCAGAGAAGCCTTACTTTGAGGATTCTGTGGATACTAGTTATCAAATAGGTAAAGTTAATCTATCTGTTCTGCTCTGTCTTCTGCCTGAAATACATCTGAAAGAATCAAGACAAGGTGAAGCAATTGCACTCCAAGTTAGAAGACCAATAGTTATTTGTTCAAGCTGAATTTGAAAAGGCAATGAACCAGAAAATTTATAACATTTTTGTTGATAGGGTGAAGTCAATTTAGTAGGATGAAAGTAGGATTGGATTGATTGCAACATACCTTGCAGACAACATTCCTGAATGAATGAGTGAAGAAGTGAGCTCGAGCTGCACAAGAAGAATCTCAGATTTGTATTTTTACTTCAAGCATAATTTCCACCTGTTTTCTGTTGTTGTGGTCAAGGTGGAGGTCTAATCCAAATGAAGGAAAACCAGAGCCCACTGTGCATTGCTGTGACAGTATTCTTGCACTCCATGAATTTCAAGTCTCTGTACATATTGTGGGGAAAAAAATAAGACATAGCTTCCTCTTACCACTACAGAAAGAAAGATAGAATAAAAAGCATTGTGTGTATGAACTGGTCATGTAGCTAGATCAGTAACATTATATGCCTGTTTTCTTACCTCATCTCAAAGTCAAAGCAAACAAAAGAACAGAAAAGCCATTGCATATGTGAAATGACTCTTGCTTCTGGGAACAAGATGATTGAGAATATAACTATAAGAAGTGAAATCGTAGAGGATTGAGAATTACTACCACTAATAATTCAAGAGTTAGAAGCAACTGACTTGAAGTGAGAAGCAGCCAATTGAAACCAGCAAAAATATGTTCTTTCCCCCCTTTTTTGACCTGTTCTCTACTATACACACTATAGAAGTTGGACTGAAAATCACTAGGAGGGAGTTTTGCAGAGAACAGTGACATTAGCAGGTTAAAACAAGTTCAACAGATTCCAGGAAGAGAACAATGTATGGCTATTAATCTTTATTATAGTCAGTATTTCAAGAAAAAGAAGAAAAAGAAGAAGAAGAAGAGGAAGAAGAAGAAGAAGAAGAAGAAGAGGAAGAAAAAGAAGAAGAGGAGGAGGAGAAGGAGGAAAAAAAAAGGAGGTCTTAACTTGTCCTGTTGTTTTCTTCAACTGTCATTAGCAACTGTTGTTGGAAACAATTGCTGCTCAGAGCAGCACTTGGCCTCATCTAGCATAGCAGTTTTTGCTTATTTTGGAAATGCATTTTAGAGCTGGTCACTCAATTTCTTTTCAAAATCTCTTGCTGGCTTTTACAAGAACACATTGAGGCCCATTGCTTAAGAAGGGTTACTTAGCAGGCTGCGGTTCTAAAAAAATCAATTTGTGTGTGTGGAGGCAGCAAAGGGAACAGCACACACAGAAGTTATGGACTCAGCTAAAGCCAGCTTACTCCAGGAATGCAGAGAAAAAAATACTTCTCTGCTGTTTACATAACTGGAATGTTTCCCTGCTTGTAAGCAGGTCAATACTTTTAGCACTGGCTGTTCAACAGTGCCAAGATGGAAAGTCTTGTTTCATTCAGGTGCCTCAAAGTACAACAAATGTGATAGAGCAGCCTTACGGTTTGTCATGAAATATTCCATTTACTAGTGCAGCAGGATGTGTTCTGTTGTAAGCCATATCTAGCTTGTCACCACAGGAGCTGAGATCTTGAGGGTGTTTGTGCATTCTGCTAACCTGCACAAAGTCAGGAAGAGCAGAGCACAGTGCATGTCTGAGAGCTGCACATCTGTTTCCCACCCATCCTGAAGATAGACAGGGAGGGAAAGCGCACTCCCCGGAGTGTTGTTTAAACGGAGCAATTGTTAGGTCAGTGCCTTGGAACAGCAGACAGACCTGGAGATACCACCCAGGGATGGGATAGCCTGAGAGGCCTGTACAGACAGCAGAAGAGGTTTGGAAATGACAGTGGAGGAACCCCACCCAGGTTCCAAAAATAATGCAGAACAAGACTCACTCTGCAAACGTATGAAAGATTTGTAGACATTTACAAGTTCATGGTAACTTGAAGTCGTCATTCTGGTTGTTTTCAGGGCCATTTCTTAATCTGTTTCCCTTTGCCCCCACTTGCTTGATTGCAAAAAATTTCTTAAAGAAGCTTTCTGTTCAAGTGAGGACCAATGAAAAGCACATGCAAAGAGGATATTCAACATCCATTTTAAAGAGGCAAATTCATATATGCAATCCAGAGAGCATTTCTGTTATGATGGCTCTTATTTTTGCTCCTGCTTGCATCTGGTAAGATGATGCACATACTTAGAGTGTAGATTCATACTAAAAGCTTGGCTGGATCAGAGCCATGATACTTGTCTTAGAAAAATTGAGGTACGAGAACAAACAGATTTTCACCATTCTAATGTCAGTTAAATCATAAAGTGTCTTTGCATAGAATTAGCTCTTTCTGTCAAACTGACAAGGATTTTTTAGACAAAGCATTAGCAGTGCAAAGGCAGAGGATGGCTGTGCAAAATCCTCTAGATTTAGATCCTCTAAGACCATGATATAGTTAATCCTCAATGTTTCTGACTTAGTGTGCTGGTTTATGAAGTTTCCTTTTTCCTTTGTCTTGAATAAAAATGTTAGGCAGGTAGGGAAGAGACATCATAGTGACAATAATGTGCCTCTTATGGGGATCAAGTCTAGGAGAGAGGCTCCACAAAGCTTTTGGCTCCTGTAATTCCTCCTCATACAGGCCTCTGCCCTGTAAAAAGTGCATGAGGGGATGAAAAGTGAAAATGGTTGCCTAGTCTCCCACAGGGGAGAGCAAGGGCTTGCTGAGCACTGCTTTGGCTGTTTATGTGCAAGCATCTGAGATCACTTCACCTGCTAATTTTCTCCTCTTAATGCTTAGGTTTCAAAGTACTATTTATGCTTCCCATTTGTCAACAGCTTATCCACGAAAGGGTAGCTCAAAGAAGATGGTTCACTCACTTGAGTTCTTCACTTTTTGAAGCTGTGTGAAATGGACCACCGAAGTCATGGATTTGGTCAAACTCAAAAATAATTTGTATGTCATCAAGTATTGCCAGCCAAAAATCTTCACAGCTATAACTAGACCTTGAAAGCTACAGCACGGACCATGTGACTTGGTCAAACATGGATCTAACTCCTCGTGAAGTACCTGGAAAGCCATGGACAAATCAGGTATCTTAACTTGGAAGCAAACACATTTAACTTAGATGTCTTGAGAAATTAAGAGAGGAAACAAAAGTCACAGCCTGTGTTTCAGAGAAAATTTATTTTTTGTGACATAAGTGTAACTAAGTAAGAAGAATTCCTTATTTAATCTGTAAGGGCAGAATAAATACCACCAATACATACTAAGGAGGTCACTACAGAAAAGGATGTGTTCACAGGACAAGAGACTGAGGACTTCTAGCATCCAGCTACTCTGTGAAGATTGCATTAGAGCCTGTAAAAATTTTTGCAATCCTGGAAATGAACACAATTGATTAAATCTGGTGTACCACTCGCACATATTTTCCTACTCCACTAGTCTGGTTTCATGTGCCCTCCTAAATTCCTATCTATTGCTATGCAGGCTTAATTTCTCTCAGTTGTAAGCTGTGTATGATCAGTCTGGGCTGAAATAAGATTCTTGCCTTATTTTACTTTTGAATTTTCCAGCAGTGCAAGAACAGCTCCACAGACAAGAATTTTGTAGAGCAAAGCCTTCTCCAAGCTCTAGCCATGCAACTGCACCCATGTAAGAGCAGTAGGAGAGACTATGGGCTAAGATGGAGACTTGGCAAAGTGTCTTCTATTTTTCAGCTGTTGTACTGACACAGGATTCCTGATGGAGCCATTGGCAGGCTGTTTCTCACACTCAGTCTGTGTGTCGCTTAGGAAGCAGAGGGGAACAAGTCTCACTTTTCAATCAATTCAGACAGATTTGACAGCAAAAAGTAAACAGCATTTGGCAAAAGTCACTCTCAATGAGAGTGTCGTTAAGAAAGTCACTCAGAGAGAATATGCACACAATTTCCCTCCCTCTCATTTTTCCCACAACCACTACAACATGAAAGATGATAATTTAGGTTTGTTGTCCTAAAATTATAATCCCCATTGCTACCACATCACAGATTTACCAGAAGAGTTGTTTCAGCTTCCAGCTAAATGAGGTAGGATTTTTGGACATCTGTCCTGCTTGATTGATGCAAATATATTCTGGAAATAGACCACCAAACCCCGATGTTAAAATACCCTAAATAATGTCCCATACAGAAGAAAGAAGGAAGACAGAAGAGATCTGGAACTTCAGGCTAACACTGGAAGCCTGCTGCCACCCAGGCATGAACATCCTGTTAAGTAAGTGGGAGGTCATCTCGGCACATCATCTTGTCATCAATGCAAAATGCCTTGCTTAGGGCGCTCTTAGTATAAGATGAAGAGTAGAGTTTGGATGTGAATGGATGAGCAGAAAGAGTGCTTCAGCTAAACTTGTAGTTAAAACTAGGGACTTACTTTCCCTTCTTGTAACAGCAATAGCCTCTCTTCCCTGGAGGGGCTACAGCATCATCTAGTGGGAACAGACCAAAACTGTTCAAGTCACAATTCTATGATCCAGTTGCTGAACATAAACAAATGCCCATAGCATTCTTTTGACATGGGGCATAAAATATCCTCTTTCCTCCTGAGAGGAAAGGTTATCTGGAAAGGACTTGGTCCACCCAAGCCACACACAGCCGGGTGTAGCAGCTGCCAGATGAGCTGAGTGTCTCCACTGAGGCTAGCAGAGGTGTTCTAGACACCCTCAAACTGAGCAGGCAAGGGCAATAGTGAAAAACAACAACACGCTAGTGCAGCTATGAACATTGTGGTTCTCAATCTTCATGTCAATGAGCGGGAAGGGTTTGAAGTGCATTGAAATTCCTGGGAAACATACATGTCTTTCTCTTTTCCTCACTTTCTTTCTTTCTTTCTTGACAAGAACTACTTTGGTCTTACCTGGGAAACCCCCCAGGACCATCTTGAAAGATGAAAGAAAAGAAGTCTGATATGCAGAAGGAAATACCGTGGCTCCTGCAAGTACTCACAACTAAGAGCGATGTAAAGCTGTGCAAAGTGCATTCTGGAAACTAGCATTCCGTAAAGACAGCTCTGAAATGTGTAGAAGACAAGGTCTTATTTCAGTGTATTTGCTTTTGAAGGTAGGTCAGAGAACAGTAACTGCTCTTACAATTGCATGAGAAGAGTGAGTCTAGTCTTTGCACTAAATCTGAGCAGTGAGGCATGCTGTCATACTAGAGTGACAACAAAACCACATCTGATGCAGATTTCAGTCCCAATTTTCTGTGCTTTCCTTCAAGAGGATAAAGATAGTAAATAGCATTTGCTCTTTCAGGAGGCTAACTTCTCTTGTGGATCAAGAGAACAAATGCAGGTTGAGGTGAGATGGGTGTCTGTACAAACTCAGCGCTGCAAGTCAGCAGCAGTGGCCTCACAAAGTGTCCTGCCACCCTCTGGTGATGCGCTAGTGAAACTGCTGCAAGCATTAGCAGTTTTCCTGGACGGTCACTAACACAAATGCTTTCTTAAAACGTGATCCAAACTTGAAAAAGACCAGTTTTTGTGGTTAACCCGCTGATTCTGTTGATCGCAACATGCTTACAAAACCTGGTAAAGATGGCTTAAGTCTGGACTTTGCATCTATTTGGGGGAGAGGAGGCATTTTAAGATATTATTGCATATTTTACTCTTTTTTTCCCCCCACAGAGATAGATACAAGAAAAGCTTAAAATTAGGCAGGCTGCAAATCTTCAACTACTGACGTACTATTGACACAATGACATTTGAAGATGCTCTCGTGCCCAAGGGCTCTGAGCAGAATCTGAGCAACCACCAGTTACTGAGACAATTATTTTCATTACACCCACAAGTGATTTGGAATAAGCAGCATAAATGAGGCAAAGAAAGTCAACTAACCAAGCAGCTCATCACTTCTGCCTGCTGGCATAATCTCATGTGCCCCCACAGTTCAAGAGGCAGGGTGAAGTGGTACACTGCAAAGTAGACAACAAGTGGCATTTTCCCAAGTCTTTTCCAGAAAGATTAGGGTTTTGAGACTGCAAGAAAATAGATATCTTAAAGCAAGACTGTCAAACTGTGCCATTTCAACATTTTTAATATTACGTTTATCCAAAGAAAATCCGAATCTATAACCAATAATACCTTTTGTCTGTTTTGGCCCAGCATTGCTCTTTTTCAAAAGTTTTCCTCCCCATTTCAGGATGATAGAAGAATGGCAATCTTGTCAGCTGAAGAGATGGGAAAATGCTTTGTCCTTCTCGTTTCTCATCCACTCTTCTCTCTGTCTGGATGCAGCATCTGTTACCACTTCCATCACAGGTAAGCCATAAGAAGTGGCCCCTTATTTGAGGACCAGTTAGGTGTATGTGGAGAGATATCCATCAGAATTGCTGGTGTCACAACATTTCAGGTGAAGGGACAGAGAATGATGTTGAAAACAGTAAGGGCAAAATATAGTTCTGAAGGGCTTTGAAAGGCTGATTCAAAATCCATTGAAGCAGATAAAATATTTTCCCAGTCCCAATTTTGTGTGACTTCTATTTGCTGCTCTTATATTTCCCTTGTTAAGGGACTTTATGAGTTGAAACAACATTTTGTAATAATTTTACTTTGCTCCCTTCCCTCATAACCCTTTGAGACCACTTAGGGAAGGATGAGAGAGACTACATTACAGAGTTGGGGAGAGCACCTCAGAGTTCCGAGGGAGGCCAAACCTGCAGGGTAGCCTCTCCACCCAGCTGTGTCCTCCACTCCCCAGACAGCTTATTTCTGCTCAGAGCTGACAGCCTGACATTTGCTTGTGGCTGCCTGTGTCACAGAGTCCACCTGCCATCCGCATCAAAGGAGCCCCCACACAGGGCAACATTTGCTGTGGGTGGCCGCACGCCCTGCCAGAGCCTCTCGCTGTGGGCTGAACCATGCTAAGGTTCATCCAGGCTGGCAATGAAAACCAGGAGGAGAGGCTGGCATGGGTTTTACGACACGCTGTAAATGCAGATTGTAAAAGATAAAGTCTCATGTTTTTGAGAGAAATCTTCCTACCCTCTAAAGGCTGCTTACATTTCTCAAGGGCTGAGAGTTCTGGGAAAGCCCATTCCAAAACACCTAACATGCAGCAGACACATTGCATGAATTAAGGCACTGCACAGATCTTCCTCAGGACTGCTGCATGGATCTTACTTAAAGTAAAACACTCTCCACAGCTCCTGAAAGGCTGACATTGGGAGCAATGAGAGCAATGCACCCTAAACATTAATAGAAATGACCAGAAGTACAATCTCCAGCCTTTCCTCTGGTGTAAATCTTGATCTTTCCAGCCATGAAGTTAATTTTAGCAGTGTGCAGCTGGAATGATCTTTCCAAGAGAAGCAGGCAATGTCCTCTGGCTAGAGAAAGAAGTAACTAACCATTCAATGCAGTATTATCTCTGAGCTCACATGAAAACTGGAATAGTCTCCCTCACAAGATGTCTGCTTGGGATATTTTTTTTTGTTTTGTTTTGCCTTTTTTTTCCCTCCCAGGGGATACTGAAATGAACAAGTAACAGTTGTATTACTCTGTACAACCCCTCTTCCTCATACAGTTTTCCTCCTGCACCATGCCCCCCCACAGTAACAAGGGTGTCTCAGAGGGAATATAAGTTGCAGTGTAACAGGCATCAGTACAGAGATGTGGGTAGTAATTACAGCCTGAGCCTCAGACTAAGCCTCATGCCTAATTATCCACATAGTCTACCATGGCTTTAGGCAAAACATTCCTGCATGTTTTGATGGCTGGGGATAAACATTGGATGTGCTCCCCACCACACTGACTAGTCTCAGTGCCTTCATAGAATCAGTTAGACATTACATGGAAAAGAAAGAAGTGATGCTGAATCAACACAGAAATTAATCTCAAGAATTTGTTCCAAAGAGATAGCAAGATGATTGTTTTAAAGCAAAGGAAAAACTGAGTGTCTAAATAAAGCCTGTAAGGGGCAAAACTTTCCTGTCTCAGCAACTCTTTGCATGCTGAGATGCATGCAACATAGTTCTTAGCAACTTCCTAACATAGTTATCTTCCTCCTGTCTCAAGCAGAGAGAGGGTTTAGAAATGTCTGCCTGTCTCTAGATAAGCGTGTTTTGGCTGTGCGTGCTTTGGAGGAAACGTCCCTGGGGCCAGTGATGGAGGGAAGCCAGGGAAGGGGCAGAGCAGCTGCCTGTGTGGCACTTTGCTGGTGTGCATGGGGCACACGGACCATGAGGGGTGCACTGCGCCCCATGGGGAGGGACTGTAGGCTCCCTGGGCTTTGCCTGTGCCAAGTGCTGCTGTTCAGCCACAAGCTCCATGCAAGGACACAGCAGCCCTTGTCACATGTAGTTTGCATGCATAATATATGACTGTTTTGTGAACACCTGGTCTACTTTTCACTGCTTGACAGAGGTAGAAGTTGATCACATAATCTTTGTGGGGTTTAAGAGCATTTCTGTTACTTGTTTCCCCTGCTCACTGTGACTCCCACTTTCATGGGAAGAAGGTCTTTTTTCATGCAGGCCAGAAGAAACAACTTGCATGGCTGAATTGGAGTAGCTCCATGACAAATTAATAATCCTTACAGCCAAACATTGTATCTGCTGGCTTTCTTCTTCACATCTTATCTATTCCCTTTCATTGCAGCCCCCACCAATGCAATACTACAGACTTCGTTAAAACTCCTTGTATTGAGAAGTTGAGATTTTTAGTGATAAACGAGATGGTTTGTGGCCTGAATGTCAAGTGTTACCCAGCTGTCCTTATTCTTGATTTTGCCAACATTTGGAAATGCTCTTTGCCATGAACAGAACAGATCTTCTAGGATCTTCTAGTGTAAGCATGCTCACAGCAGTGGTCTGCGTCAGTGCATGTGTGCACTGTTTTTTAAAAACAGCATGTGTGCTGTTTTTAAAAAAATTATTCTTTTCAAGTTTAATATCTATTTTCCCCCCTACTTTCCTGGAATCAGCAAAAATAATGCAACTTACATAAAAAATTAGACTATCCCTTGTGGAAGTTTCTCTTCTGAATGTGAACCAGTCACAGTTTCAGATGGAACCACGAGATGTCAGTATGTTCACAGAGAACAAACCACGGGAGATGGTTTAAAACTGTGCTGAGGACAGTTTAAGGTTCCTTATTTCCCCCTCAAAAGTTAATATTTACACAAAATCAAAGATTATGCTGAGTAGGAAAGGACTTACAAGGTTCATTGAACCCAGCTCCTGGCCCTGCAGGGCACCACCCCAAGAGTGACACCATGTGCGTGAGAGCATTTCCCAAGCACTCACTGATCTCTGTCAGGTTGGTGCTGTAAACACTTCCCTGGAGAGCCTGTTCCAGTGCTCAACCACCCTCTGGGTGAAAAACGTTCTCCTAATACCTAGCCTGATCCTCCCCTGACACAGTTTCAGGCGGTTCCCTCGGGTCCTGTCACTGGTCACCACAGAGACCAGATCATGGCCTGCCCCTCCTCTTCCCCTTACAAGGAAGCTGTAGCTGCAGTGAGGTCTCCTGTCAGCCTCTTCTCCAGCCTGAACAGACCAAATGAGCCCAGCCACTCCTAACTTATACCACGTGGCTTAGGAGAATGATTCGTCCTGGAGAATTAAATATTCACATGGGAAAGCTACTAGCTTGAATGCACCTGTGTTTTACTCATGGACAGAATCAAGCAGTGACCATGCTGGTTTTAGAGTTTAGCATTTTTCCTGCTCTCTGTAGATTATATTCCATGAAAGTGCTCCAAGTAAAGAGAAACCATAAGAAGAGATGAAAATCAGGGCTGGTGGTGTTTACTGAAAATGCTTACGACATCTAGATTTCTGAGTCATGGCCATGTATCAGATTTTCTTGGTTGAACACTGATAATGTTTGACAACTGTTTTGTGCCTTTGATTTAATGACCTCCATGGAATTGCTCATTAACGGACTTTCCCAATCTAATAAATCAATGGTGCTAACACACAAAGCAAGGATGTCAAAGAAACCAAGAAGTGATACTCACAAAGGGTGTACAGCTTGTGTATAGACAACTCGAGGAAGCAATAAGGACCATCAATAATAGTCCTTATTTATGTCTTAGTCAGTCAACCCATTCTCCCCACCCAGAAGAATATTTATTAAGTTGGTAAGATCAAAGGTGACAATAGAACTTAATTATTTGCCTTGTCAGACTTGAAGAAGAGCTCTCCTGTGAACCACACACTGGACAGGCTTCCATATGTCATTCAGTGATAGAATCTACTATCACACCCATGAAAAAGGAAAGCAGATCTGAAAGACAGATGTCTCAAGATCTTTAGGAACTGTCTGAGGCTGCATGTGCTCAGCTCTACTTGTTTAGTCTGTAAGGCTGGCTAAACCTCTCTCTCTGTATTTGAAGGAAGCAAGATAATGTATTCCTGAATAACCTACTAGGAGCCAAATTCTGTTTGCTTTAAAGGTCTTTGTTGCAATTCATGCCAAGTCCCAAGAGATCATGTATCATCTACAAGAAGAATCCAGGTGTTCTCACTTTACTTAGCTGAGCAAATCTTCATGTGTTGTGTAGGTGCACTGTTGGTTTGCATCAGCACTGCAGCACAGCATTCAACATATGGTGAATGCAGATGCTAAAATGCAATGTCTACTGAAAGAAAATTGTAACTTTACTTCAATTCTGCTCTGTGTTGTTTTGAATAGTGTTGTGATCCATTCAATTAGGAAAAGATATGCTCTGAAAGTCATGGGTCAAGAGAGTGATGGTTATAGACATGGAGGAAGAGATAAGAAATAGACAGGATATGATATATTTTCAAGCTTTCTACCAAGTTTTTGGCATCTTGTTCAGTAAATCTGAGAAAATGCCCTTCAGGTCTTAAGCTGTGAGTACTGTGGGTAACATATTGGCATGATGGTTTTCTCAGGCAGTGGTCAGAGAAACTTGGTGCACTTTGGGAACAAGCCCTCAGGTCCAAACATTTTCCGAATGTTTGGAAATATAACTGAATGAAGTGAAACTGTTACTGGGCTAGAAAAAAAGTCATGCCAACCCTTCCTAGCCCCCAAGGTGAGCAGCTGTTTCACTCATCAGGTCCTTCTTTGATAAGAGTTTTTTGCCTGATGCAAGAGAGAGCCATGTTGTAGACCAATACATCATGTAGACTATCAGAGTCCTGGTTTTTCTCAAGTCTGAAATGCACATCTGTATTTCTGCAGTGCTTAAAACCAGACAGCCATGGTGAAATGAGGAAAATGGTGCAGTTTAACTGTGTCATGAAGAGGGTGTTGTATTGTTTCAGAACTTATGGAATATGCATCAGTCTCACAGAAAGCCTTCTGGAATGAGTTTCACAATAGGATTTGGTTTCAAGAGCTGAAATTTCACCTGGAAACTTGGAGTTTGCAGACAGAAAGCCCACTGTTACTTCCTCTGCGTATCGTCAAAGCACATCCTGGCATAATGAAACATCTAAGTGTTAAACTACATGTTTGGAGCCTCTGAAAAGAGGCTGACATTTCCTTTGTCCACAGGTCCTTTCATGTCTGGATGCATAAGCTGTACATCCAAGTTGCTGTGAGAGCGCGAGTGCAGTGCTGAGAGGGAACTGTCACCTCCTCAAGGTGCTTGGGGCAGGGAGCAATATGCCAGCCTGGGTGAAGGGAGCAGGTGAAAGTGTGAGGTGGACTCAGATGTTATTCTTGAAGTACAAGGCAGGTAAGCTGTTGGCTATGATTCCTCATTGGTCACAGAAAGTAGACATACTTTCCCAGAGACGAAGCTGGATGAGAGCCTCAGGCTTCCTCACTGCTGGAGTCTGTTTTCAAGAAAAGTTGTTGGTCATTCTAAGTGTAATTTCTTACAGCTTTTCTGACTGCACCACTTTCAGACATTAAAATATCACAAAATATCCCAAAGTACATGCCTCCAACTTACAATAGATTTAGATTTCAGTGAATGTTAAATTCAATTTTTAAAATAAAAATCCCCTAACAATGGAGAAAAGCTTCTTTGAGCTCTGCAAATGAGAAAAAAGCTCTTCAGTAGAAAGAGTTTAGCATTAGGACTCTTATTTACTCACTCTTCAGAGAGTTTGGAAGCAGATCTGAAGAGTGCCAGATGAAGTCAGCTAAATTTGCAGCTGTCTCAGTCATAATCCACACTGGGAAATGCAGGTTAAGCCACCACCTAAAAACTGACCAGGCTGCTGCAGCTTTGGTGTGTTGAAGAATAGCTGAACACATCCAGAGATAAAGGCAAAATGGTTGCACAAATTGAGCAAATTCCTGCTTTAACAGGCAAAGAAAAAGTGGACAGGAATTTTCTTTTATATTTTTGTATGAAAATCCACCTCTTTTCTCCTACTTGAGTTTTTAGAACAAAAATGCTTATATGGAAAGCTGGTCTAAGATTTTGCTTGAAACACTGTGAGTTTGCTAAATCCAAGGCAGAGAAACTTAACAGGGATTAGAAGCCAGTTCTTCAGACAGAGAAATAAAACAGAAAACTCCCTAAAGACTTCATTAACTCATGGAGTGACTCAGATGGGAAGAGACCTCTAGCTACGCAACCTCCTGCATGAAGCAGGACCCATTAGAACAGGTTACTAGTACTGTTCTGTAATGTGTGCCTTGTGCTATCAAAGTGTTAGTGTTTCCAAGGCTGGAGATCCTGCAATGTCTCCAAGCCTGTCTTCCAGTGAATAACCATCTCAAGGTGAAAAACCTTTATTAGTAAGCAAACCAAAATTACCCTTTCTGCAAATCATGTCCTCTTGCCTCTCGTGCACCACATAATGCCTGGACATAAAGTCCATCCTCCCCCTCCTCCCCTCCAGGCTGAAACAGCCCTGTCACCCTCTGTCATCCCTCGTATGGTCCATGCTCCAGCCCTAACTACTGCAAAGACCTTCTCTGGTCACAGGGTAGAATATGCATCTTCTTGCTTGTCCTTTATGTGGTTTCTCTGTGTTATGGTTTAAAGGAGGTGGCACCCTGGAAAGAGTGTGAAGAAATGAAGATCCACTGCTGGCTGCCAAGGGGACAGCACTCCATGCACTGCCATATTGTCAGCTGAGTTTGGACAGAGGACAGCTGGCTGTGGTGTGAATTGATGGGAGGACAACTTTTATACTATGAAGTCCTCAGAAGCAAATTTCTTTGTGAAGGCACTAAAAATATACTTATTCAAAGGCTGAAAGAGTCCAAGGTGACTTTATGCAACTTTCAGAGATGCCTTCTGCAGGGCCTCAATTTCACGACTGTTCCATTACCTTAGCAAAACAACACTTAAAATGCTTTGGCCATGGAGAAGGCAACACGTACAAGGATGTTCGAGCATGTTTTTGGTTTATTAGTTCTACTACAGGCACTAGAGCAGATGAATGTAAGAGGAGAAACTTGCTTTATAGTAAAGAAGGAGACCTACAGCAGTGACAAATTAATTTCCATCCTGTCATGACTCATGAGATAGTGCTACAGTAACATTAACAAAACATCAGCTGAAGTGGTAGTAATTATTTCCATTGCTAATGCTGACTCTGGTTTAACAACATTTACAGGCTTTGTTACACTGTCATAAAACAAACAGTAATATAGAAACAAACCAGATTCACTGCTTTTGAAAGAATGGACTTTTTCTCTATCTCTGCCTTGACAGAGCCATGCCTTGTGAAGGAAGTCAGAGGTGGAGGCATGAAAACAGCTAATGAAAAATCCCAGTGAGGGCTTGCACAAGGCTTTCAGCAGCATTATATTCAGTGTCAGAAGGGCTGTGGCCTTTGCCTGCCAGGCACACCACAGGTGAAGACTACAGGAGTAGGACTCATCCACTCCAAGTCAACTCTGCAGCTTTCTGTGCGCCACTAAAACGGCACACTGATATGAACTGGTGTCCCAACAGTCAGCATTTTATTTCTCCTGTTAGACATGTTGAATTGTGTTAACTTTTTCACTTTTTTTCTTGTGCTATTAGTGCCCTGGTTCTTCAGCTGTGAGGAACAGCATTATGTGCCAGAGCCCATGGCTAGATGTCCTTGTGGCTTCATACAAGGCTATCCAGGATCGTGCATTTAAAAAACCCAAAGAGAACATGCCTTGACAAAAAAATCATTGCAGGGAAACACTTTGTCAGTGAAGCTTTGTAATGATGAAACAAAAAGGCCTAGACCAATTATCTTAATAATTGATTTAATCTTTTTGTTGAAAATGCCCAGTGCTGCCAGACTGATTTCTTGAGCTATGGATGGGTCTTAAGACTGTATGTTCAAAATAGAGATTTAAAGCATGTAATTTCACATCACAGAACAATATTTCTTAAGGGCTGTGATCCTCCACATGAGACAAAAATGGGGCCAAGTCTTAGACTTTTCCATGAAATGTCTCCTACCAGTGCAAGTTTGACTCCATTGGAAATGGATATCTTAGTCTCTGGGAGTTTAATAGTAAATTACATCTGAGACCTAGTCCTGTCCTTTTAGTGGAGAATGTGTGCAAAGGAAGCAGATAATCCTGCATATGTGTCCTTAGCCAGCATAGTGGCTCAGAAGGCAGCCCACAGAACAATAGCTCATTTTCAATATAGAATTTTCCTTTCAAAGTGACCTTGTAACACAATTGAACTTCTTATCTGCTTTTGACTTGGTTGTTATCTCCCAAGCTCATCGTAAACCTTTCTTAAAATGATCTCTAGTTCAGTAACATGCACATTCGCAATATATTGCTCTTATGAGCCTCGCTTCCTGGAAATTCAGATGCCATGGCTCACGGAAATGTCTTGATGAAAGAGTGAGTTCTCTGGAGGTAAATAAGGTGCACAGTTTCTCATTCTCATACAGAGTTTACCTGAAGTGTCTCATTCTCATACAGAGTAAGTCGCTTCAGCCTTTGTCCTCGCCACTGCCAGGGACTGTGTTTTTAAAGGAATGTTGCATTTTGTGCCAAGTGAGGCTGTTTTTCAGATCAGCTAATGCGTACTGCACCACCGTATCCCATTTGTCCTTCCTCAAACTTGAAAACTCCTGGCAGATGTTTTAGTAGTCCAAATTCAGCTAGATTTGAACTACTTTAAATAGAAGTGTAATTGAAGAAGGAGATTATCCATGCTCTATTCCTGTGATTTATCAGTACTTTTAATATAATAGAGGCCTTGTATTCCAAAAATCTCCTGGGAATTAGTCCCAGGCTGCATTTTGCTTTTTAAGGCCCTCACTTATTTTTCTTAGTGTTTAGAAGAGTTTAACTTGGCAATGTTTAATGATCCCTATTAACTGACTTTTAAAAAGTAATAGTTTTTAGATAAAATCAGGCACTTAACACAGTATTACAGAGTGATTATCGGAAGATTGAATAAGAATCCAAATTAAAATCAGGAGACTTTCCTTAAATTTTCATTCACTGACAGTTTTTTATATGAAGTTTTGTAGAATCAATATTTGATGCACAGCAAGAACTACACAGAAGAGGCTTCTGTAGATGACTCCAGGTAGTAATACAAATTCTTGTGAAATTAATCCATATCCCTGCAAAGAAGTGGAACACTTCTTTGTAATCCACTTCTGATCAACAATTTATGTATTTTAAAAAATTATTACGGGTGTTACTTTACCTGTTTAGTATGCTTGTAATACATACAAAATTCAAAATTAAGATGTATCACTACTAAAAATATTCTGGCACCTTAGTAGACATTTTATAACTCTCCTTTTTCTCGAGTGTCAGGATTTGTTCCCTGCGAGTACCCTGTGTGTGATATGGGGTAGCACTGGAGAGCCTCATACCCTGCCAGAGGCACCAGCCCTGCGTATTTTAGGTCACCACTTACCTACAACAGGATGAAAACCTACTAGCTCTGGTCATTGCTGTTCTGTTATCTCGCCCAGCATGGTGTGAGCCCTGTGCCCTCTGGTTCTGCTGTCTCGTGGTGCTGGGTGCCACTAGGGAAATGCTCCCACACCTTGAGCCACAATAGTCAGGGGTTTTCTGGCTAGATTTCTTTTTCCACACTCTCGATCTAGTACTAACATGGTAACTTACAGGACAGCAGCTCATAAAGAGAGAAGCTACTATTCTGGTTACACAGTTTCTTGGTTACTCTGGTGCCCAGTGATTGACGTGGATATTTATAGACTAATACCTCCATACTATAAGTTTAACCCCATACAAGGGGTTAAAGAGCATTCCCAAAGCAGCAGACTGGAAGCAGACTCAGACTGCCTGCACAAGGATAGCAAAATGTCACAAGTCGTATTGTAAATTATGTCCTAGTAGACTTCCCTCTGACTTTAAGAACTCTTGATTAATTCCTCAGTTTGAGACTTCCAGATTATGCTTTTTAATTGTCATGCAAACACCACCCTCTGAACTCTTGCTGAGAAGAGATTAACCTGCTGATATTTTCAGTAGTGTTCAGAGTTGGTGTCTGACCTCACCCAGTGCAGGCAGCACCACAAATATGTGATGTGCAGCCTCTCGGTGTGATAGTCTAGGTGAGCCTGCTTTGGTTGCACAATGCCATTCCTAACACAGCAGGCATGTTGATTGCATATGCTGTCGGTGAGATTGGAGTAACCACACCAAATTTCTTTCTCCCAAACACCATCAAGCACAGACTTTTTCCATTAGCACAATCACCTTTGTCTTAAATCGTACTTCCAACCTACGTAGTGCCTTCATCTTTCAAGGCCAAACTGGCTTCTCCCCACATCCCTGGTCAATGCCACATCTTTCAGATTCTTTTCCCTTCTTTGTTTGTTGTCAGTGGGCTTGTTTCTCACTTTCTTTTTTTACTGTTGCCTCCTTTCTTGCCACATGTAATTTGTGCTATACCAGTGACACACCCAGTTTCGTCTCTGGTTACATGTCCCTCTTCCTTTCTGCTAGCGCTGATGTTGAGGCCGAGTAGTTGCAGTGTGGAGGCAAAGGAATGTGTCTCATCCCACACAGACATCTGAGGAGGCTGTGCATTGTGACAGACAGGTATTACAGCCTCAGAGAGAACAGCAGAGTCATTGCCACAGAACAGCAGGTCTCCATTAGCCCCAACTTCTCTTACCTAATTCCACATGAGGGAGTGTATGGGAGTCTGAATCCTCCTCTGCTGGAGGACCACAGTGACAGGTATGTTCTTGGCTGGCACACAAGAAAGGTCACAGATCTTTTGTCAAGCCTTTTAGGAGCTTGGACTGGGGCAAAGTGATGCCTCTGAGCTCATGCAAGGGAGAAAAGAGTCTAGACATGACCGCAGTTGCTCAAATAGCAGCTGCACAGAAAGGATTGCGTAATTTTGTGCTTCTGACAGGCGGGAGCAGCCCGTGAGGATTGCTTGAGCACAGAGTGCTACACTGACAGCACCTTTGCTTTTAAGGACAACAGCTGATGAAGAAGAGCCTCATCACTTTTCTTAGCGAATGCATATGGTGCTCAGTCTTTTGTAACAGAGCCATCGCCAGATGTGGCACCACTTGGCAAAGAAATTGTCATGAAGCGTTCTTGCTGGAAATGTTGAGAGATGTTTTCTGAAAAACATTTTGGTCACTGTGTGATGTATGGCAACAACCAAGGTTGGATGGATCTGAAGGGGGGAATGAAAGATCTGGCAGAGGATTATAATCACCTATGTTCCAGGAAAAACCCCAGCATGCGTCGGACATGATGTTTAGCATAGGTCTGTGATTCTGGAATTGTTTCTGAATATGGATTTGCCCCAGTCAAATATGGGAAGTGTTTCTCCCAGTGCAAAGTGCATGGTGACATCCTTAAAGACTGGGAAACCATGTCTGGTCCATTCTCATTGGGATGGTGGAGACCCAAGGCCCCCGGGTCATCTCCCAGCATGAGGAGCTTGACAATTGTAGCAGCTTTGATTTATCCTAGGAGAGGCCAGGCATCTGCAAGGACTTTTGGAAGTTTTGGAAGCTGAGAGTTTTTCTTCCTTTTGAATCAAACTTTGGATCCTCTTAAAAGTTAAGTTGTTAGCAAATAAATAAGTGTATTTTAGCCAAACCTATTGCTATGCATGAATGTCATCACAATGTAATATACAGGGAACAAGTTTTAGAGGAACACAGTGCATTTATTGAAATACAATGGGAGACATTCGCCTTGAGTAAAGCCCCTAAAACATCAGAAGGTCCTTTGAAATCTTGTACTTTGTTCTGCTAGTTAATTTGTCACTGCAGAAGTCTGTCCCTCAGGGGCATTTCTTTTCTCTTATTCAGAGAGACTTTTTCCATTGAAAGAAACAGAGATATCATGTAATTTCTGGCAGCCACTATCCAAAAACTGTGTCTTAGAAAAATTGTGTCTATGAATGACTCCACCAAGGCACACTATTCCTGTTGATGCAGGTTCTTGTACAAGCCCTGAAATCTATTGCCAGGGCTACACAAGTTGTTTTGCTCCAGCATTGTCAACTGTTTGGGTTTTATCATATTATCTGATGTTCTGCTAAATGCATCAGCCCTGGGGCTGGTAGATTATGTAAGAATCTCTGCTTTTATTGCAAAATAAAGTTCAATTTCCATTTTTTCCAGAAAAACTTAGGAATGTGACCATTAATAATGCAGACAATGCAAGGTTACTAACCCTCACAACTCTCATTTTTAAGGCAACTATGAATTTTTAAAGATCTGACTCACGATTTTTGAATGCCTGAGGGACACTAGTGTATTTTCAAAAATATGACTATTCTTCAGATTTTCAGCTTGTTATCTTATTTTCTCAGCCTGACAGAATTGCCTAATTCGGGGATTTTTTTTTCCCTCTGGATGTTTCGGACACTGTAGCTCTGTAATGCATTTCTGACGTTCCAGAAGCAAGCCCCCAGGAGCCTCTGTCATGCATCTGTTTTGGAGGTGCCTTGACAAGTGTGACACCGCACATTAATAGATCCAAAATCATGCTTGTCCACAAAAAAAAAAAAAACCAACAAACCCAAAAAAGAAAAAAAACAAAACAAAAAACCCACAAACAAACAAACAAACAAACAAACAAAAACCTCCAACAAAACAGTAATTTTCAGATATGGAATGTCTCTTTTGACATCTTTCTGTGATGACACTTTCTTCAGGATGTAAATTTCATCAGGGAAAGCAGATATCTTTCCTTTTCCAATGTCTAAAAGCAGACAGACAACTGCTGTGAAGAACCTGTGTTTGCACCATGACTTTGTGTGCAGCCATCCCACATGCTTTTGTCACTTTACAGGTACAATTGTTTCCTGCTTTTTCTGGCCCAGCATCTGGGGAGGTAAAGCTATGCATTGCCCAGACACAGGCTCCCATCTCCCTGAGAGGACTCCTGGAAGAAATGCATCCCATGATGTCTGACCCTTGATGGCTGGTGGGTGATGTTGCCGCTTGCATGACTGTGCAAGGCTTTCCCTGCTCACAGGAGGCAAAGGAGAGAACTGAGTGGGAAGAAGAAAATACCTCCACTAAAGTATAGCTGAACTTTTGTGCTATAGCCTAATAGCTGCCCAGCTTAGCTGGGTGAAGAAAGGAAAATGGTGGTGTTTGTGAAAGGCCTGTCCAGAGTACTCCTGTTGGTGTGAAAAGCACACTGGAATTAATGGGGACAGCAGCTCTGGGGCCATGCAAGATGAATGTTCAAACACCCAGATATCCCAAAGACATTTTGTTTGGTTTAGAATAAAATTCTAGGCTCTCTTAGAAAGGGGGTCCCTGACTTTGGTTGAATGTTGTAGCTCCATATACACCTGTAGATTGCAGCGGTAGATGGTTCCAGTGCTAGGAGCTCAAGGTGCATACTATGCAGCGGCTTATGAGCTCTTTGATGCCATTTTGGACTAGGTTAAAGCAATTCTTAGAGATGGCTTGCGTTTTGGAATGGGCCCTTGCTAGAAGTTGATCGGAAGGCTGTCTGCCTCGAGTGGTTCAGCAGCACGGATGTAGACTGGTGGGTGATGGTTGCTGTTACACAGCCTTCTCATCCTAACCCGGGTAAAAAGAAACTGCATTTTGCCTCACACATGGTACATTATAAAAAGTTACAGGAGTTATAGTATATTCTGTGTTGGAAGGGACCCACAGGGATCATCGAGCCCAAATCTCAAGTGGATAGCCTGCATGAGGATCAAAACCACAACTGTGACATTATTGGCACCATGCTCTAACCAAGTGAGCAATTCAGACTTTTAACAGAAACTTCATATTCAAAATGCAGAATCTGACTTCTGCCCTGATTTGGCTCCAAGTAGATAGATAGAGGCACTGAAGTTTTAATTTACATTCCACACAGTGTCTGTGTCACAAGGCTTCACGGAGACTGGATTTAAAATGTGTCCATGGGCTAAACAATTTCTTTCTCAGCAGAAGGTAGTGAGTGTGTGGGAGAGAGCAGTTCACAGAGCAGAGCAGCTGCACAGGGAAACTGATGTGCAGATAAGGCGAAGAGCTGAATTGTCAGTGATACCAATCAAATATGAAGTTCTCAAGGAAAGGCAAACTGGCATAGTTTCACTATTGCCAAGGGAATGGTAATCTCGAATGATTTCCAAGTTTATACCACTTGGAAATTTGCAGGTATTTTGCTGAAATTCAAGTCTATCCTGCTTTTTCTGTTCATCTGTTTTGTTCATCCTGCTTGCATCTTCAACTATCTTGTCAACACCATTAGAAATTAGGCCTCTGGTGCCAATGAGAGTGGGATTTCCATCTCCTGCCAAGAGGGGAGTGTGTCTCTGTGCATACCTCCTGGACATCCCCTGTATCTCTAGATGGCTGGGGAAGAGTCGTGGAGTTGGGATGCAATGATCCATCCCTTGATGTGGGACAGAAAGGGCTGCAGGGCACAGATGATTGCATCCTGTGGAGCTATGTGGCCTGATCCAGCAGTATGGATGACTCTGCAGTTTGACAGGCCTAATCTGCAACCACACAAGGATCCTACCATGGGAAAACCCCGCCTGCTCCAGACATGCCGGCAGGCACTGCTCAGCAGCTGCAGTGCGTTAAACCGGTGTTGGGCAGGGGGAAATCCAACCCTGCTGCATGCCTGTTGCAATGGTCAGAGATGAATTTGGCCCAGTGAATTTTTTATTCATCCAGATGCTCCAGTGCTGCTACTTCTACTTAGAGAAAAAAGGCAAATGCTATGAAAATGTCCAAGACAAAAGCTTTCCGCAGAAGCACTGACTGAAAGAAGTGACTGCTTAGGTTGTAAGCCATTTTGGGGGCTGAAACTCGGGATGAAACCTTGGCCACTGCTGCAAAGATGCTCATGCATCTTACTGCTCCTGGAGAACAACCACATCCCTGAGCCCATGCAGGTTTCCCTAATGTGACCTCTTCTCCAGTGACCCTCTGCCCACAGCAAATCTGCCACTAGTGAGGGAAGAAGGTCCAAGATGGAGATGTGATGAAGCAGTGATCGGAACCCCCCTCTCCATCTGGAGTGGGATGGAGAAGAGGGAGGGAGGGAGAAGGGAGGAGAGAAAAAATCCTCGCCCAGGCTAACATCCCTCTCTAGCTGCAATCTGGGGACAAATGTCGGGGCAGGTGTATGTAGGAGAAATCACTGCCACTCAGCAGCGGTAGCTAGGCCCCTTGGAAAGGGCTCTAAGCCCACGTTCTGAATTTTAGCCTCTTGCAGAGTTACCCAAAATGGCTTCTGCCCTGTGTGATTTCAAGTGAAAGCGTTTTGCTTTAGTTAACCACAAGACAATTTCAATTTAGGTCCAAACCCTTGACCCCCATTTGTATTATCTCCTGACCAGCTATACAGCTGATGCCCAACTCATTAGTTACTCACAGCAGAGTAAATGGCAGAAGCACATCCTACACATCTGGACTGTAGGGATTGGCCCACAAACTGTGAACATTGCCTCACTTCAAACATATTTACATTGAAAACATGAAGGGCCCTCAGGTCAAGTTCAATGAAGTTAAAGGACTAATGTTGTAGATATGCCAGTATTTTGGATCAGGTTTTCTATTTCCAGTTCTTTCTCAAGATTAAACAAACCTAAGGAAGATTATTGGACAGTAGTAATAAATATGGGACAGAAAAGCATAACATCTCATTCATTGTCATAAATGCCACCTGCTATGCAGAACCTGCTGAAAGTTCTTGCTGTTGAGCTTTCTTCCCTAGGCTTATAGGGCATGTGCAAACTCCCACACCTATCCCTCTTTTGTAGCATCTTATGGGCTCTTGAACACCCTCCTCTCACCTTGTGTGCTTCAAATGCTTTTTTTGCTGGGCTGTTAAATCTGCATAAGGGCACAGAACCCCACTGTGGTTCCTGCAGAAAGCACTGTACTGCCTGCAGTCCTCCTGCAGGAGCCTATTGTCCATGGCGAATTGTGTGCTGCTAAGGATGTTTCCTTGAGGCTTCTGTCTTTGGTTCTCCTCCCATTTCTTCCCTCACATCATCTGGATATTACTTTTGCAGTGTTTGCTCTTCGATGTGCTGAATGTGTTGGGTGTGTCTTTGGGCCATGATCTGCTGTTTGATTAAGGAGACATACTCACATATACTGCTGTGCTAATTATTGTGCTCCCAGATAATACACAGCAATGTTTAGATAGCTGTCAATGTGGCTGCTGTAGCAGGTAGATATGGAGATGATCCAAAACACCATAGCCAAGAATGCCTCATTGAGTGAAGTTCACACTGGGACCTGATCTCTGCTGTGTAGCCTCTCTCTGACTGGGATGTCACCAAGGATTATGGCTTCAAATGAGCAGCAGGTGAACTCTAAGTAAAAAAGATCACAGGCAACATTCTGCTCTCAGTTACACTCCATTGACGTCAATGGGGTTGCCTGGGGTGAGCTGAGAGTAGAATTTAATTTCTCAATTTTAATACGTATAACCAAAGCCCCCCAAAATGACTTTCAGTGTTTAGTGTCTAAAAACTCCTCAGCAACACATGCTGTAAAGTTCTTCTTCCTATCAGAGCAACAAGAAAAAGCTATCATGTCTGGAAAAAGTGGGTGGAGCGGTTTCACATGTTGCTGCACGCTGCCCCCATTCAGTGAAAGGAAAGGGGATAGGATGCCCCTGGGACCTGCATGTTGCACACCTCCTGCAGCCACTCATGGCAACCTGCCATCAGCTGGCAGGATGCAACAGCTCCATTTCAAGTGTCCTGTTCCACTGGCAGACAAGCTATTGCATGGATGCAGGTGCTTCTGAAACTTGAGTGTTTCCTTGCATCACACCCCTATGCTGTAACACCTCTTGGATGCCACTTGGCTGCAGAGAGATGCTGTGAGTTTCAGAGGTGTCATGGTGATGGAGGGAAAAGGTATTTACAGGCCTATGATTCTGTGAGCACTTGGGACAGTTGATTTCTACACTGTGTACAGGACCACAATATTTTGCTTGAAGCCAGCTGTGCTAGAGTCTGTATGTTTGAAACCAAGCTGGTTGTTTGCTTTTGGCATGCCTATAAACTCCCACTGCTAGCCTTTTGCTCCTCCACAATCTAAAACAGCAATCAAGAACAGCAAATAATGACAGACAAAACCTGAAAATTGAAAATTTAACAATCTGATGCATGAAATATCATATACATTTATTTCATTGTGCTTTTCTTTGGTTTTAGCTTTAATTGTTTTAAAGAGATGTTGACAATAATTAAAATAATACTCACAGGAGTTCTGACAGGAAATAGATTTTATTTTGTAGTGACTATATTTTTTCAGTAACTGCCAATATTACTGTCAGGTCAAGCTGAGGTTTTGTTTATTTCTTGGTGAGAGTGAGATATTACAAGGCGCAATATTCTGTGATCAAAATTAATGGGATATATTAAATCCCATATATATTCCTGTTATGAGACACCTCCTTATTTCTGCAAAAAGGGATTCTGTAGGTAGATGCTCTCCTTTGTGTGGCTCCTGTGGCCTGGAAATCCACACTGAGTCCTCCCTCCTTTCCCAGTTCCCTGTTCCCCAAGTAGCTCTTCTATAGCAGTATCTAAATGCAGGCCTTGTTTCTCGCTGCTGGATTGGGATATCATGTGATGGAGAGCAGGTTTTGTTTGTCAGCAGCCATCCTGGTCCCCAGGTTGCACTCTTCCAATGGCAAGCACGGGGTAAAAGACTGAAACCAGAAGCCGAGGAACAAGGGTCGTACATTTTTTTGTGGCAACTCTCTTTGGGGAAACAGGGCTTCTCTGTCCCACTCCAGCTCAGCACCATGACAGCATTATCCTCTGAGAGGAGAGGGTTGTTGAGGGTGGAGTCTTTCCCTGTGTTACAGTGTGGGCTTGGATAACATTGGCAGCAACTGGAACAGGGGGCAGATCTCCCAGCAGAGGAGTTAGTTTTATATGTTACGAAATAACTGCATTCAGCTTGCCTTCTGTGGTATATATACCGTGCACAGCTAGCTAGGTGCATGACAAAGGTTATTTCTCTTTCTTTACAGTGTTTACATTATTCCAGCACGCTAGTTACATCCCATAACCCTACATAATTTCCCCCACCACAAAACATTGTATGGCATCTTAGATTGCCTTTAGTCAGTACTGTCAGATCCTGTGAGATGAAAAGTTATAGGGAAGTTTATAGCAAGATGATAGTAAGAAATTAATGCAAATTTTATGTTTCCCAGTTGCCACAAAATCTCAAGAGAATAAAAGAGGATTATTTTAGAGTTGAGCATCAGAGCTTAGTAAGTGTTGAAACATTAGTAGGAGACCAGAGATTGGTCCAGATGGCTGAGGGTAGAGGCCAAGCCAAGTGTGTCTGAAACGCTCAAATTCAAGCACTAAGTGGGATGTTGGGAAGGGTCTGTGTTTATTAAAGGACTTTAGAGAAAGCCCTTTCTTTCACCTTGACGATTGAAAAATCAAAACACTAAGCAAAAAAGCCTGAAGTGCAGGGAAAAGAACAGCAGCTGTACAGCTCATTCCTTTACATGTTACACTGAGCACAGCATTTGCTGTTCTGACACAAGCAATAATACCTTGCTGGCCACAACACAGTGTGTTGGAGGTTGGGTTGAATCCCTCGGAGCTAGTGGCTACATGAGCAGCTTCGACTCAGGGTCACTGTAAAGAAATGACTTGCAGTGTGTAATTAGACAACTACAATGATGTTTATCTCCTCCCCTAATGCTGGCATGCACTGTCAAAGGTGCCTTTTCCATGCCAGACACCCAGGAGCTTGTGCTGCCTGTAGGTACTGCTGGCAAAGTGGGCAGGGTGGAGTGGGGGGACTGGTGTGACCATAACTCTATGACAATGTGACCTTGATTCATTTCTTCGCAGGAAGGCACATGTGGGTTCCATTGTTCAGGCAATGGGTTTCACTGTCAAATGTTTTGTGAGGATGCCTCTGTCTAAGAGACCAGTGGCTTTGAGGCAGGAAGTAGCAAGAATGCATCAGGCATCAAGTTAGTGCACACATCCATCTGGAGGGAAGACCACACAGTACATCCTTTTCATCTCTCTGCTGACTGGAAGAGGCTTGAAGCCATGATATGGCACTTTGGGATTTGAAAACCACTTGTTTTCTGTGTCTGTACATGTCTGCTATCTTGGCAGGTTAGGGCACACTCATTTTCTGGCTTACCTTCAGCAGTACACAAACAATCTAGGAGGTTCTTGGAAAGCATTGATGATAACTTTCTCATGCAAGAGGTGGAGAGGCCAATGACAAAGGGTGTGGTGTTGCACCTCATGCCAACAAATCTTTGAAAGGTTGTAGTGACCAGGAGAAGTGCCTGAGAGCACTTCTGAAGAAGGCAAATGTCACCCAGTTAAAGGGCAAGAAGAAGGATCCAGGGATCTACAGGCCGGTCAGCCTCACCTCAATCTGAGGTCAGGCAAGTCAATCACTACTCAGGCTGGGTTAGTGCTGACTTGGATTATTTCAGTGTGAATCACCAGATGCTCGGGTGATTAGGGCCACTGCCAAAGCAATTTCATTAAGTCTCTCTGTAGGATGATTTTGTTCTCTGTCTGGACAGTTTCTGCGGGAAATACCTGTCCTAGCCTGTCTACTTGGATGAACATCTAGGACTACCTAGGGAGAAGACATCCCAGAGGGTGATGTGGGAGAAAAGGCAGTTTTCAAATAATTCAGTGGTCAAATTATGTAACATTATCATGCAAAACTATCAGCCTCCAGCAGAATACTTGGAAGAAGGAGGGAGGTGTGCAGAGGTGTACAGAAAAAAAGTGCAGCATGTTTCTGTCCTGCAAACAGTTTCCACTCATCATAGTGGTGAGATGCGAAGCAATTCATTGACTGCAAGACAATTATCTCTTCTGCCAACTCTAACAAATTACTACTTTCTTTGTATTTATGCATTTATTTCAAAATACTGTATTTGTCACTTCACAAACAGTTTGCAGTGGGAAAAAATGGTGGCTAGGTGAATGAACACTCTACACCTTGTCTTGTGTATAGAACTTCTTGAACTGACTTCTTTGGAGTTTTTGAAGTACAGTGAGATAAGCAGAAATCTGTGGGAACAAAGCTTCACCTGCAACATCTGGAAGATGGGGACTGGACTTCTCATTATTGTATAGGCTGCTGGAACCTCATCTCAGCAGAAGGCTTGGGGCATGACTATAAGTAACAACAGATGTAAATACAATTATCTGTAAACTGCATGCATCTCAGCTTTCTTAGGAAAAACCCTAAACACACCAGCCAACAAGTAACAAACTCATAACCCCATGAGTAAAAATTAAATTTCTTGCCATTGTACTTTTATAGGGTAAGCCTAAAATACTTGGAATCAAAGAAGGTTTGGTGTCACCAGCATTTGATTTTCACTGATTTCACTGCAAAATCATAGAAATATCTTTCCATGATGAGAACAGATGACCACCAGCTTCCGATATATATTGTATGTTAGTTGTGTGGCACGTGTAGCTGGAGCTTGTGCACCTTCATCAGTGTATTATCTCTACTCTCATTTACTGTGTAAATTTACATCCTTTCAGTTTACAGCAGTGGAGCTCATTGTGATCCTTAGTAAAAGCATATGAAGTAGAGGAAATGAGAGATTGAGAGTACTTTGGTAATCCCCAAAATGCAAAGGCATTATTAGGATTTAACAGCCATTGCTGGCAGGGTCATTTATAAATGCTGCAATTGGAAAATAAAAGGGAAATACTAATTTCTGCATTCATATGGATGGTGCAGTTTCAAATCCCTTGTAACACATTCCAAACAGGAATCCAGCAATGTAAAGGTCTTTAGCCAAATCCCTCAATGAACAAAATTTTATCCTAAAAGTCCAAGTCGCATTTCTATGGAGCATTTTAATTGGATATGTCTGGATTTAAACAAAAGAAATACTTGTAAGTTCAGCCATGAATCAGTATTTTTCTGTTCCCTGTTAGGATTATTGTTGTTTCATCGTCATCTTCTTGTTTTGCTTTGTTGTCATTGCCAGCTCCAGAATTTTTGGAATATCTTTACCATATTCTGTGAGTGCTTCGGCCTTTATTCATCTTCAGATAAACACTTATCTAGAGATCCTTGTTCTTAATAAACAGCGGCATGTCCCCAGAGCAACATTGCTATTATAAAGCACATTCCCAGCACTGGTCAGTTTTACTCCCTTTGCTCCTCAGAAGAAGCACTGCTGAACCATGTATGTTCATGGCAGAAATGACTGTTAAGAAGCAGGTGAAGTCAAGAGTTTAATCAAATAGAGGATATTCCAGAGATCTCAGAGTACCTTTTACTGTGATGTGTTATGACTGCACATTTGCTTTCCTCAAACTATGTAGTTTAGTGCAAAGCTCTTGTCCACTCTGCTGTAAAATGATGAAAAGTATGTGGAGTCATGTTCCAAGAGGATCATCATCAATTAGTTTCTTCCTGATTATTCATCTTTTTCCATGCTCATGCAGATATTGCCCCTGCATCAGTCTTTCCACAGTGGTAAGCCTCTTTGCTCTTCATATAAATATTTATGTTGGAAAAACAGGCAGTACAAATGACTTGACATTTTTGGAAAATATAACGTAAGTCTTTGTGGTAGGATGGGGCAAGACAGAGTGAGTCAGAAGATCTTGATTCTGATGTTTCTTTAAGTCTTCCTAGAAAATGAGTGCTGATAGTCTGTCTTTCATCTTAGGCAGAGAACAAGACATTTCTGGAGATTAAACCCCACTGTTATATTTCCCTACAGAAAGGCACTTTTAGTCACCAATGCTAACCTCTTCTGCTCCAGCAAATGCATCTGTTAAGAAAAGAAATACTATCAGCAGGGCAACAGGTGGCATATTACAGCCAGTCCTGAAAGGTTATAATAAGAGGGAGTGTGTGTGAGTGAGAGGAGAAAAACTGGAAAAGAGGGGGACTAAGATGAAGGAAAAGGCAGTGGCAAGCATTTTTTCCTACTACTGCACTTACAGTGTGCTGGAATAAAGGTCTGGTGACTTTGCCACAGTGGGGTAGGGTACTGCCCTGGTAATGCATTTGCCCATTGTACTGCTCTCTGTTTGCTTAGAAGGAATTCAGAAGGGATTTGCTTTCTCTTGTTTCATGAGCCCCACACTTTCACACTGACCAAAGTGGATACGCACCAGCTGGCCACGTCCATCACCACCACTGGGTGGGAGAATTCCTGATTATACTTAGATCCCTCAGACCCCACTCTGTCACTTGCAGAGAAGCTCTGCTTGCACACCGCTTCCGAAATGCAGCCGGCTGGGAAGTCCGCACGCCTTGCCTGAAGGAGCTGGATGCCTTCTGGATCAAACATGAATGACCTGCTGAAGGTGCCCCTAGTGCACCTCCTCACCCTGGCAGCCCTCAGCTTGGCTGAGACCCTTCTGAAAGGTTTGCTTTTCCCCTGTTCTTCTTCTGCCATTTGCTGAAGGACGTTCTGCAAAGGGGAAGGTGTCTCTGCTAGGAGTTGGGTGGGTGGTGTTGTAGCATTCCCAAAAAAGACAAAAAATGATCTACTTTCAATGGTCACTTCTCAACTTTTAGAAGGATACCACTGAAAATATTCTCATATTTGTGTTTGGAATTGAAGGTTCTTTGTCTGTGAACAGCACACAGTCCATTGTAATAGGCAGGGGAGAGCTTTGGGCTCAGCTTGAGTGGGATGTAAATTTTTCGTGCGAGAGAAAGCTCAGAAGTGTTAATGGCTGGTAGCACCAGTTACTGCAGAACACAACATTTGTTGTGTTCAGCACACCTGTGTGGGTTTGTAAGCATATAAAGCTTCAAAAGAAATAAATATCTATGATGTCATTACAAAGAATACGTATGTAAGTACAAATATGCACTGTTTGTTCTAGCATAAAACATAGAAGTTATCATACCTTCTTCCTACTTTGTGTGCGCGCATGCGTATGAACATATGGTCACGTACTTTTAGCTAACAAAAGAATTGATAAAAGAAATCTGTTTAGAAAAGACTGTGAGGTACAAAATGCAACTGTGGTGCCATTCTGGACGTACCATTTGGTAAACCAGCAGACAGCAATTTTTGCGGAATGGTGATGGTCCAGTGCAATTCAACGCTTACTAGAAACTTTGCAGCTTCAGGAAAACAGAATGAAATCTTAAGGGGAGTGCCAGTATTCATGTTAGGCCAACATTGCTGCTCTTGCAGGGCTAGGCTTTTACAGATGCTAGTCACGTTATTCCCAAAATGAAAAAAAAAGAAACAATGTATCTTCTTTATAAAAAATGTTTTGAAATAAAAATGTTGGTATTTTCCTAAGGCACTGAAGTGAGTTTGTGAACTTCACCTTTTTGAATATTGTGGTAAGGTAAGTGATGTTGGAGAGACAAGAAAAACAAAGAGGACAGAGATAGATTTTTTTTTCTGGTGTCACTGTGTAATGAACAGATGTATTCCCTTTTGTAGGATATCACAGCTGAGCTGTTTTTTACCATAGGAACTGCAGTTTCTCCAGGTGTCTGCAATGTTGCAGAGGGACTAGTTCTGTTTTTTGCATTGTTTTGTTTGCCTGGTTGATCTGGTTTCAAAAGTATGAATCCAAATCCAAAGCCAACACATTTGGAATCTTCTGGTGGGCTGGGGATAGGAGAGGATTTGGCTTTCTCATGGTCCCATGACCAGCCTTGGGTCATTTTTCTATCTCGGGAAACTACAGCTGACATCCAGAAAAATGGCACCTGTGTGGCTTTACACATATATAGATTAATTTATTTTCAATTTATTTAAAGCCACAAGGATACCTTAAAAATATCAGAAAGCCCCAGTATAGGCACATGGAAAGGCCTGGCTCCATTTCTATGTGATGATAGGTATGTCTGTACATAGTTCAGATTTTATTCTCGTATGTTAAAATGTGGTAACACATGCATCATAAGTTCAGAGTGCTTTCTGGAGAAAACATGGACTGACACCAGCACTGAAGCTGTTTGAATGTCTTTTAGATGTAAGTATCCTTCTTCTCAGCCATTTTGGAGCTCTGTTGCCGCGTCACAAAATGACGGCATGTCACACTGCTCACTGTCCTCACTTGGGTTAAATATCACAAATGTGAAAAGAGCATATGAAAAAATTATACATCCCTGTTGCTGTCATGGTTGCTCTCTGAGGATGTAGAATTGGGAAGGCAGCTTTAAAATAATTTCTCTTCCTGTTACTGTAGTGCTGTCAGCTCGGACACTATTTTCTTGCAAGCATGAGGCTTGATTCTGCCCAAAAAGCTGTATGCTGGCTTTCAAAAGGTACCAGGTCAGACCATATCAATGGAAATTCTGTCATCTATTGATAAAGATACACTTAAAAGTATGTAACTGTTTCTCGAGAATTTATTTAATATAGAAACCTGACAGGTCTTGTTTGCCCAATGAACAAAGTACTGTCATTATGCATAGCAGGTCTTGGTACAAATATAACTTTTTTACTTGTGGGAGTGGCTGTGTTTATCGTTACAACAGTTATAAAACTGGTTGCTTTGAATTATTGTTACTGGAAAAAATTTACATTTCTCAGGGTTAGAAAAGCATCCTTCCAGAGATTGAGGAATGTGGACATCAGCAACAAAATCATACTATATAAAATTAGATTGCAAAACTCTGGGGTTAATGCCATTAAACCCCAATAAACTCTGTCACGAAATAGCAATGTCTCATTTAAAGTAGACAGGATAATGTGGGGGTTATTCTCCTAAGACAACCTTCAGTAGTAGCATAATTAGGACTTTATAGAAGTCTTCAGTTTGGTTTTACTGGCATGGGATTCATCTGGGGAACAATACAGAGGGTTATTTCTGTTTAATGTGACCCAAAACGGCCTGATAAAGTGATGCATGATATGATTTGAAGCAGTGATCTTAAACAATGAACTCGTCACAGACTTGTTCTAACTGAAGTTTCATCCATGGGATCTTTAGAGCTATCTTAGACGTAGTTTTGAGATTTACATAAGTATAGTCATTATTGTTAATCAATGATACGATCCAAAGTCATATAATCTAGAAATATTATTGAGGCAGATTCATGCTAATGAAATGTCAAAAGTGTTTAGAGTTTTACATAAACCTGATAGTGGAAGCTGATCCTTTCTTCCTCTGTCTTCATTCCGACAGAACTCCAAAGACATTCTAATTTTGACCTCCATGTAAATTGAAAAAAGATTAAGGTATTGGCTTTCTATTATTCTCAGTCACTTAAATCTGCCTGTCTTCTCTTTCGCCCATTCCTTAGGGAGGGAAGGGTAAAGTGGATATAGTTTATTTTTTGCCTGAATTTGGATCTCATTATACTAAGGAGGGCCAGTAGATACACAGCAGCTGGGATTCTCTGTGAAAAAATAATTGGCCAGAAACTGCTATGCACAGTGAGGAACAGAAAGACTCCTGAATCCATATTTTCAAGGTAGTGTTTCAGGAATATGGTAAAAAATAGTTTATCTCAACACAGTTGTCAGTGAAATCCAGTCCAAACAATATGGATGTGTGTCTCGCAACCATTGGTCAAGACATTCAAGTGTTTTTGGAGGCAGTGGCTGCAATGAATACCTTGAGCAGGGAAAGCGAGTGGCTAGGCTTATGCTTTGATCCCTTCCAGCTGTGCTTCAAGTCTTTCACCAGAGCGATGGCAAGTGTTTCTAAAGATACATTCAAGTAATGTATGACAACAGGTCTGTGATAATAAGCATTAGATATAGGTATTCAACTTCTAACCCTCATGCTACTTGCTTAGAAACTGTGAGAAAAAGAGAATGTGTCCTAGTCATTACACAAATCTGAATGGCCTGAATGGTCTTTGTGAGCCTGGCTTAGAAAAATATAGTGCTATATAAGGAGTTTGGTATTTGTATATAACAGGGTGTTTTTTTTGTTGCAGCTGGTTTTTAAAAATTAAATAATTTTTTTTTAAAAGATAAATAGTTGAGTGAATAAATTCTGTAACAATGACAAAAAAGCTCAGATCTCATGCACTAATAAGTAGGCACTCTTCCCACTCCAGGGGCAGGTCAGCTTGGCTTCAATTTGTGTGCTGCCCCTTGCACTTCCAGCTTATGCAATGCCACACTTGTAGCAGTGGGACAGCATCACTGTCCTTGCAGTTTGCTGTGAGTCTTGAGGAAAAGGTGGGTCAGGAACATGGGAGGCACTGAGCGTGTTGGGACTTAGTTTGCTCTGTTTTGCATCTTATGGAGAGGCCTCAAAGGAAAATGCCTTTGAGTGATCCTGCAGGGACACAGCTCCTTCCACCAAAGGTGGGTGGCAGGCTCTGTAACTCTCTCCAGTAGACACCAGAAGTCGTTCTCATTTCCTCTTCTTCACACAGCTCCCTTGATCAGCACTCCTCTGGAAACAGTGGATGCCCTGGTAGAAGACGTTGCCAAGTTTGTCTGTGTAGTGGAGTCATATCCTGAGCCGGAGATTACATGGACACGCAACAGCATTCCCATCAGGTAGGGAGCACTCCCAGCCCCCACCAGCACCTTCTGCCAAAACTGGCAGTGCTTCCTTTCATGAAACAGGAGATATCTGGAAATATAAAAATGGGTCTGTGGCAGGAAAGAGAATGAGCAGCTGTAATTACATAGGATTCTGTATTTCTGAAGGATTGGTAAGAGCACTTGAGGGTTGCTCTTGCACCTTCACACACTTGAGTTTGCAAGCTATGCAAAGAGTTTTCTCTCCAGCTTCAGGCAATTCAGTCTGCTTTTGTCCTCAGTTTATGCATTTATGAAGGAGGAGGATGCTGTGTAATATTTAAAAGGAGCTTAGCAGGACTTGTTGTCTGTGTCAATGCTCTTGGAAACTTTGCAGGGAAAGGTTTGTGCTGTGTGATTCCTGTTTGCTTCTAGTTCTGGATCTGGATATTGTCTTCTCATTGTTATGCACTGTCAGACATTAACCACCAGAGATCAAGAGGTCAACAACAAAGGCAGCCTTCTGGAAGTGTGGAAATGTGTTATGGAAGTTGCTACCATTGCTTTTGCTCTTTTGCTGTAGACAGGTTACTGCAAAGTAAACTGTACTTGATCTGCTAGCTCTGAAATCACATTACATGTGCCACATGGCTTCACATCTATTTCTCATTCTAAATGGCTGTAAGTGAGTTCCTCTGTGAGGGAAATTGCAGCACAATACAACTTTGTGTAGCATAGCCAATACCCATCCTCCCCAGGAGATGTGCACGTTGGGCAGCTGCTCACCTGAAGCATGGTTCTTGCTCTTATGGTCAAACATCCACAAAACCTTTGAACCACTGGCATCGGAGGCTCCAAATAAGTCAGTAGCAGAAGGAGGCCTCACTGCTTGGAAAATTGCTTTAGAGTAGGAAAAGCAGAAAGTTGCAAATATGAATATAGGCCTTCAGAAATATTTTTTTTTCATTGCCTGCAAACTCAGCAAAATCTGGCCCTAATTTTCTGACCCTGGCTTTGTTTTATCATGGAAGTCTGAACTTCCGTGGATGCTATTTCCAAATCAGGTCACCTTTCTTCTAATTCCTTCAACATCGGTGACACCATGACTGAAAATCAAAGCAAGGAGAGAAAGCTGTCCATGAAGTACTGTGTCTTTTTCTCCCCATGTCTTTAAAATGATCATTCTCCGTGTGTTCTAAGATTATTTGAAATCCAGATTATTTATCAGCTCAATTCCCTCTTCCAGAAGCCAAACACATTAAAGTCATTCCACTCTCTCTCTGAGACACAGTGCTTTAACCAAAACGGAAAATAAATATAAAAACACCTCTTCTGGAAAGGCCATAGAGCTCAGGTGCTTCATTCCTTTACTGGGACTTCTGAAGCAGCATAAATAACAGCAAGTGTTTCATTTCACAAGGCATTAATATTCAGTACTCCTGGATACAAAAGCTCAGACCAAAGACAGAGGAAAAGATAAACTGAATATATTTGTTACTTTCTAAAAACTTAGATGCAAGTATTTGCACAATGGAAAAGTATCAGATCAGAAGACTACTTTTTCTGGGAAAAGCCCCATATAAATATATTTCTGTGCCTCTGTGTGTGTGTGTATCAAATGACAAAGGGTCTAGTTATCGAAAGCAATTAATATCAGTTATTTAGTTTCCAAAATTTTCTTCTCTTGCCAAGGTCCCAGTATCCTGAACAGACAGAAAGATTTAACCTTTGAAACAAAACAGTATGTAAACTTGCAGCTTCAATGAGAATAGAGCCAGGGCAGACAATACAGTCAGCACTAGTCTTCTGGATGTGCCTTTCCTTTTGACATCAAAACTTGTGCAAGTAAACCGGCAGGTGCCCTGTGCTGAGTGAAATGGTTACCTGTCCCATCTTCCAGAACAGGGCTGCCCACAATGAGCCTTCCTAAGGACAGAAAGGGGACAGAGTCAGAGTGTCTTTTACACTGTGGATGACTTCATGGTGAAAGTGGATGACATTGGAAAAGAGGAGGGGAGATGCAATACTGAGTGGTGAAATGCTGTTGAAAGGAAATACATGCCTAAAACATCATAATGGTACATTCAGATTGGTCAATGACTACTGTACAATTTTAACAGTAAAAGACAAAACCTGACATATGTAGTGGTCAGATATTTGTGATTGCTTGGGACGAAATATTCAGGTCACAACCCTTTTTCCACTGTTCATGAGAATCAAAGTCCGATTGCATGAAGGTGCTTCCTAAAAGCATCAACAAAGATGTGAAAATAAAACACAAAGAAATTTACTATTTGTAGTGTCTATTTATAGTTTTTGTTTATATTTATCATAGCTTTGCAGTTTTGCAATGAAAATCAATAGCTCAACTCTCTGATTTCTCACCATCTTTCTGATTTCCCTGGCTCTCACACTTGAATACACATCTCCCCCCTACTCACTTACCACACTTCTCTTGTCATTCTCACATATGAAATTGGTCTTTGCTCCACATACTTTGTTACAATATCCTGTATTTTTGTTGCTCCAGCTTCAGGGCTTTCTTCAGTTCACTGAAATACCCAGGTTAAAGCCTGCTGTCATTAAACCATAGCTATCCTTGAATCCTCTAACTTTCAGATGGCTTTGCTTGTTTCTTGGTTTGGGTTTTTTTTTCAAAGCAAATAAACAAAACTACTTCAGGATGTAGACACAAAAGTTCATGGTTTTTGGTTTGTGTCTTTTTCCACAACTTTAAAAATATTTCCATAACTTTGGCTGTTTAATAATAAAAAAAAGAAAAAGTTTTGTTTTGTTTTATTTTTCCTGAAGAAGATTTCTTTAAACAATTTCAGTCAGCTCTAGTTCCTGTATAAGCATCTTTCTCTTACACTGAGCAATGATACCTAAAACAGAACCTGGTTGGAAAAGATTATTTGTGCTCATGCCTGTCCTTGGCCAGTCAAAACCCCAAACATGATGCCTACTGATTCTACCAACGTCTGGGTGGAGGAAGAATTGCCACTACAGTAGGGACAGTCAGGAACTGCATGGTCTAGTGAGAACCTGAATCTTAAGTCTGAACTCAGCGTTTTCAGCATCTTCCCTTCTGCTTGTGGGTTGAAAATCAAAGGTAAAGCTTATTGCCATTTGTAGTGATATCAGCAATCTGCACATTGAAATGCAATTCCCTTTCTCTGTCCCTGGCCTTCCCTGACGATGTGTGCTGTGCCTTGCAGGCTGTTTGACACCCGGTACAGCATCCAGAGGAACGGGCAGCTGCTGACCATCCTGAGCGTGGAGGACAGCGACGATGGGGTGTACTGCTGCACAGCAGATAACGGAGTCGGAGCAGCTGCGCAGAGCTGCGGGGCTCTCCAGGTCAAAATGCGTAAGTGGGAGTGCAATTTCTTCCTGGCCCCGTGTGAGTCAGGTTTAATTGAAAGCCTGAGCAGATTGCCACGTGTGGTGCCTGGGGATCCAAGTTCAGGGCAGACCCATGTTCTTGGGAAGCTGGGTGCAGTTCTTTGAGTCAGAGACATGGCGTATGGGATCATAACTTAATGCAGTTGTGATTATTTACTTTGAATAACACACACTTGTTCTAAGATCAGAAGACAAAACTAAGGCTTTGAAGAATGCCCTTGGTGCAAAACTCTGTAAAAGAGGCGCAGTTGGATAGATTAGACCTCAGTGGCAATACTACATATGCCCCTGGTGAATTTTAAATATAAAATTTCACTAATCAGATTTCTTCCCAAGGATGGCAAAATCAACTTAATTATGTTCAGATCCTCTCAATAGCAGTGTTGAATGGTCTGGGGCATGATGTTGTAAATCTCGTCATCCCACACGGAAGGCAAAAGACTTGCCCTTGCAGAGAGCTATGTACGTGCCAAACTCAGTAAGGCTGGACTCACGTGGCTAGAGTTATTTACACAAACACTTTAAAAGGCAGTATATTCTGGCTAAAGCATCTGTTTGTAGGAAAGGATTTGTCTGTGCTAATGAGATGACCCTCAAGGTCTGGTAATTCTGGAACTCTGCATCATCCCAGTCACTTGCAGGTGGTGGCCAGGAGACGATCCTCTCTGAAGCCTGTTTTTCTTCTGGTTCATTATCATGCAAGGGCCTCAAAATGTCAGATCTCCCAAAATACTGAGATAATAATATTTTATACTCTCATTTCAGACTAAGACAGGCCATGTTCTTTCAGTAAAATGAATTTAAATTTATCCCTCATTAACTTTAAAAGCATTTGATTGCTTTTTCTTTAAGGCTCGATTTTCCTTTTCACTAGCATGGTAATAAATCCTTTAGTTAAGGATATTAATTGCATTTACATGCCCTTCTTGTTGAGCTAGAGGCAAGCCTGGGTTAAAACTCTTTCAAAATCAATTCAATCCAGATCTGAGCTTTGAGACAAGACAGTGTTTATGCAGTGAAAAATGTCAGAACCTGGAATGCTAACATTCTTTAATACTGGAAATACTCTTATCTGAATTTGGATTTTAGCCCAGGCCCTAATTCAAATGACTGTCAAACTCCACTCAGGAAAACAAACAACCCATGCAAGTTAACTGCTATTGTTGCTTTTTAAAACTGAATGCTGTGCTGAAGAAAGTTATTTCTTACCAAAGCACTTCACAACCAAGAAAGACTGCTCTTTCATCACTACAGAGAAAAAACAGCAGATTTTTGGATGTCATTTCTGAAATTGTCTCATTCTATAATCTAGTAGCTTCATTTCAACTTTAATTTTTGGTTTTTAAAATTTTAGGACCCAAAATAACCCGTCCACCTGTAAATGTGGAAATAATAGAAGGACTAAAGGCTGTTCTTCCGTGCACTACAATGGGGAATCCAAAACCTTCTGTTTCATGGGTCAAAGGAGAAACAGTTGTAAAGGTGAGTAGAGAATGGTTTTCAGCAATTCTAATTATTTGCTAAAGGTACTGTGTTAAATATTAGCATTAGTTATAGTATTCGTAAATTCTAGTAGCTAGAAAGTAAGCATTTGGAAAATCCAGGGCTCATCTCATAAATACCTTCATCTGCAATAATTCTATATCCAAACCAAATGTTCTCTGTGTATGTGTATTTTAGGTGATATATGCTTGTTACTACTAAGTATGGCCAAATACTAAGGAAAGCACTTGTGACTGTTCTCTTAAATAAGAGCTTTTTTGTTTTGAAGCTATAATTCACTGATCTGTAAAAATATCAATGGATGAGTATGTAATGACAGTGCTGAGCAGGAAGAGCTGGCCCCAAATCCTTGAGTTGTAGTACATGTACAGTGTTCCTGCATGTAGGCCCAAACTTTGTAAACAGATTTTTGATGCTGTTTGTGTGCAGACTGCATGTAGAGTCCTCACCCCAACTGCTCCTTCCTCCGGCAGGAGACTGCTCGCATTGCCATCCTTGATTCTGGGAATTTAAGGATACACAATGTTCAGGGAGAAGATGCAGGACAGTATCGTTGCGTAGCCAAGAACAGTTTGGGCACAGCCTATTCGAAACCTGCAACTGTGGTAGTGGAAGGTGAGTGACTTTTGAACCAGTGTCAATCTGCCAGCACCTCCTGCATACCCAGCTAACTTGAATTAACCTGAAGTGTTGTGTTGATGCTGTCAAAACCACCCTAGGGGGTGATAAAAAAAAGGAAAGGAGAAGGAGAGGAGGAGAAGAGAGGAGAGGAGAGGAGAGGAGAGGAGAGGAGAGGAGAGGAGAGGAGAGGAGAGGAGAGGAGAAGTTTTGTCTGTGTGGACTTGAACATTTTCTGCCCACTAAATAAACACTAGATTGATTTTTCAGTTTCTGGTCCTTATGTACTCTGTGTCCAAGTCTTATGCACAGAAGGTACTTGCCTTGTGGTGTGAACCACCACCAGTTTCAGAGCGCTGAGAACAGCAGATAGGTAGAACCAGATGTTGGCAACAAGGCATTCTATCTTCCTGAATCCTGTGAAAGAATTTGGTTTGGGTATGGGCTTGTGGAGTGAGTGGGGGAATGACTGGTTTAGTAGATGAGTGAATTTTTATTTCTGATTCAGGGTGACTGTAATACAGAAAGTAGAAAAGGGTCTTCATTTGCTTAGTAAGCTTCAAAATACTGTTGTAGGTTACATTTGGCTGGAGCTATCAGAGGTTGCTTAGTGTGCAATCCCATTTCCAAGAGGAACATAGACTTCCTTCTGGGAGAAGTATCAGATATAATAGATCCAACTACTCATTACTGTAGGTCTGCTGTTTTACTGAAAAATGCATTAATTTTTCAGGGTTTTTTTGTCCCTTTTTAATATTTATACATACAGACCGTGTATGCTAGAAATTCCTTAAATAACTTCGAAACAGGAAGGCAGCTATTCCTAGCCTAGATTCAGAGCTGTACTTCTCCCAGGCTAAAAGCGATGCAGCAAACTGAAAACAGTTGGGTCTTGATGTGAACAGCTTGAGTCCTGGGTTTTAGTTTGGTCCCTGTCATTGAGACAATGGGTGAAGGCTTCACAAGAGTTAGACTGTGAATGGCAGATACTTGGTGCCACAAACACAAACGCTGAGGGACCCCTGTCATTGCAATTCTTTGCTCCAGATCTGCCAGAGCCAGTTAGGGAATCTAAAAACAAGCTGGAATTGCACCAAAAATCCAATGTTGATGTCTTGGTTTTTCCTGATCTCCAGAATTATGCAGTGGTCTGTTAGTTCAAGGACTGGCAAAAATAAACCACAGATACCCTACTTGGGGTGTGTATGTGTGCTCTTTTTAAAATGAAGAAGATTAGTTCCTAATTGATCAGTGGCAGGTCAATGCTCCCTCACAAATTGTCCCCTCATGTTCCATTCATGTGTTGGGTGAACAAACAAACAAATGCTCTCCCCCAGGCCCACCTTGGTTTCTCTGGTAGGACACCTGTATAATACACCTAATTTCAGGTGGCCACCCAAACTAGACAGACACATGTTTGGTTTATATTTTTGCCTTCCAAAATCCAGAGGTATTAATCCTGACTTAGTACATAGAGTGAACTGTGCAGGATCCATTTGTTCAAACTGACAACAACATTCATAATCCTGACACAGCAGCTTACCATGCATACAAATCCCTTCCCTTCATGGTATTTTGGATCAATTTTCATGGATATTTAGCATAACTACATGTGCGCATACCTGTGTATGCCTGCAAGTTGGTACGTGCACACATTACCCTCATACACTTTCATTATTTTTAGAATCACTCCCATCCTGCCTCTCCTACCCCCATTGTATCAGCATTTTAAAATAACTCCAAGTAAATAATATAATAAAATTATTCGAATCAGGAAAATCACACTCCAATATTCTTCGAGCATTCACAGTGTTCATAAAATTTATGAAAATTGTTGTCTATTGCTCCTCTAATAGCATAATGATTTTTTTTTTTAAATCTTGGTCCTAGTATTTACTGGAGTCCCCAGCCTGCATAGTAGAGTTTAATATTCAAATAAAATGAATAAGCATGGCTGGTTAACTATGAATATTTAATGCAAGGCAAGTGTCCATTCAAAGAGCAGTGAAAATATTTATATCTAGCTATAGCTAGATCACATGGATCCTGATTTGTTGTGTGCTTACATTTTAATGGGTCCAGTATTAGTCCCATGCGGCATCCCACCCTTACATGAAAGGGAACACCCAAGGATCATAGGTCCTCGTGGTTGAAAGGAATGCCAAAAGTAAGAGGGCCTACAAAAGCTTGCAAAGTTTTATTAATAAATTACACATTTGGCATGGAAATGTGTATGGTAATCCCTGACCTCCAAATAAGCATAGAGCAGTGGGTTTTGGATAAAGGTCTAGGATGAACGGAGAGGAACTGAGAGAGACAGAGATGGATTAAAGAGGAGGAGAGAGAATGGAAAGAAGAAAAGAAGAGGGAGATATCACCAGTCCTGGTTCCAGCATCAATCCAGCTGACGGCATAAGCAGGCCCCTGGAACACATGTGTGTCCAGGCTTTGTAGTGCATTTTATTGTGAAGTTTCCGTGTGCTGGAGCTAAGTTTCTCACTCTCCATGCAAATGAATCATGTTCATGCCCATTCTTGTAAACTTTTCTGGAAATGGGTTGGGGGGCTTCAGGTTTCTTGAGTGCTCTTGATCCTGCCTTACATTCCACATTCCATACCTGCTCATTGGCCTCATTCCTGTGCCTCAGCTGTGCTCTGTTGTGCTTAGCTCCAGGAGCCAGAACAAGGACACTTGTCCCAGAAAAGTGCTGCCCTACTTCCACATGGCCCCTTTCTCCAGCCATGGTTGCTAGTTGGCCGTTGCTACCAACAATCCTTGGTTGGTTCCACAGCTGTGTGTCTATCAGTGTTTGAGACATGCACATTAGCCCCTTATCTTCTCAGCTTCCACATCCTGCAATTAGCTTAAGGCGTTGTTCAAAGTGCAGAGGTGTTCTCAAAACCTCTCTCCTCTCTGCCTTCTGCAGGCAATCAGGCAATCCTAAATGTACTTTTGGTCAGGTGCTGCTTAAATGACTTGCTCACATTGGCCCAGAAATGACAGCAAGTCACAAGTACATAGAGTGAACTGTGCAGGATCCATTTGTTCAAACTGTTGACAGCCTTGGCTCAAATGCTTACACTACTGAGGTACCTTACAGTACTACTGGTCTGGTTTCAGTGGTCCAAGGTAGAACTGTTTGAATAATGCTGCTATTTTGATTTTCCAAATATTTTTTCCTCTATTCGTTCTCAGCTTTCCTCACCATTCATAATACTGGCCTCTATTTCTTATTTTAAAGCACAACTTTAGTATTTTTAAAGTTTTATTATTTTTAAAGCAAAGTTGAAATAATTTGAGCAATAGGTTTTAGATGAAAATTCAGGTATAATTCTTGTCAGGAAAAAGAACGCACTGAAGGCCTCTCTTAGTGGACCTGAATAAGGATTCTGTGGGTACTTCACCCTGCACAGACCTGTCCCACATTAGGGCAGCCTGTTTGCTTTCCCAGAGCAGGTTTCAGGCACCAGGGCTTAGGTCATGAATTATAATAAATCCTGGGTCAGGGTTTTAATTAAAAGGATTAAAAAGCCTGCCTTTTTGCATCTTTTATCCATGTGTGGGGCAAACTCAGATGAATTTGGACAAGTGAGGGTGGAATAAATTTTTTTCTTAAAAGGCATAATCCACAAGTGGTAGATACATGGTCATAATGGACCTAATTGTTGGATTTGTAGGAAGAGCTGAGTTCTTTACTGGGAAGTGTGTTGAGTCTATGGACAGCACTGCTCTCACTCAAAGTCTGCCCGGGGTGCCTGGGGGGTATTAGGAGAAGAAACAGGCCATGGAGCATCCCCTTAATTTGACATCGGGGAATAGCCTCTTTGTGGTCGTGGTGTGTCCCGTGGCAGTAAAATGATATATGTCTTTGGTTTAGTTCTGAGGAATGTCTCAGAGGAGTAGGGTTGGTTCTTTCTGACATCTGCTGGGGTCATTATAAATTAGTTCTTCACTAGTGAGCTGGTTCACAGCTGTGCAGAAGCTGCATGGTTGTAGCTTGGTTCTTACCTGGTTCTTCTAGTTACAGCCCACTCAGCTTACGAAAAAAGGACTAGTGAAAGTACTGGCGTGAAGCAGAAGTTCAATAGGCAGAAACAAGACTTTTCCACACTACTCTGCAAAGCCAAACATATAATAAATGCTGAGTTCATTGTCACTGCTAAAATTAGCATGTGAAGATGACTTCCTCTTGCTGCTGTACACCTACAGATGACTACAGAAGGCAACATACGCATTGAGATAAAGGAACAATATTATAATCTTGACTGTTTGCCAAGAAATGAGTTTTTAATTTCCTAGAGGCAACATTTCTGACCTGCAGTTTTGTATTCATTTTCTATCATCCTAAGAATTTTGCTAACTAGCTTTTTAATCACTGAATTATCAACTTTGGTAATGTACACTTCTGCAAAATCTAGAAGAGTATTCATATACTCAGTGAGGCAGTACTTTGCCAAAGGACTTCCACAGATTTCTTGTTGTTTGCTGTATTGATTCTCAAAGTGAATCTCTGGCTGAAAGGTTCCCAGATAAATCCAAGATTCAGGATAGAAGCATTTGCTTGCTTACCTGATCTGTAGTTTACACAGATGTTTGAATGCTGAAGTTTATTGACAAGATGTTGACTGAGATGCCTAAGATGTTCCAGTTTTATCTGAAATCTGAAATCACTGCTTTGGAAATAGAGAAGCAGCTATTGCCATCAATAGTGTTGAGATTTGTCATCAAATGCAGAAATTCCCTTTGATGTAAGTGAAAATTGGGGGCAGGATATAAAGATTTAAACTGTGTCAAGAAGGCATTTTTTGGGCCTCCTCTGAGCATTTGAAATTTTTAGGGTCTGTAAGACATTTGTTTTTTTCCTTTGTGCATAAGACAGCTATTTATGTACACAGGCCGCAGAAGGGGAGGAATTTTTGTTTTTGTTTGTATTTGCAGTGACATTGAACCAGTCCATTAATAGGACTAGTTCCACAAAAGCCATGCAAGGGCTTTTCAGTCCAGGTTCTGGGCCTGGTGCCTAAAATTGTAAAGTCTCCAAGGTTTGATGTGAGTTAAGAAAGGTATTCTCCATATCCATTATATATTAATTGTGTGATATTAGAAGAATATATTTAAAGCCATGAGCTCTTGTGTGGTGAGAGGCATGGGAATATTCCTGTTATGAGCATGCTTACCACTCAGACACAGCGTGAAGCTGCCTTGTTAATTTTTTCTTAATATGCAAAATAAATTCCAGTGGATGATTTTGCCTTAATCTCTCACTATCTTTTCCAGATATTGTCGTTATAGCCAGCATTCAGATTATATGTAATTCCTGCATCAAATAAGAAGTGTCTACTGCAAAACAGCCACAAAACAATAAATTTTGTGGTGATTTACAGGTGTCATTGCCTGACCCGCGCTCAGTTTTTTTCTTTGTTTTGGAGAATGTTTCTTCTGTCCTTAGGGAAAGGAAAGTGCCACTTTGTGAATTGGTAGAATTCACATGAAGGAGAGCTCTTCTTCTTCTTCTTTCTTCAAAACAACAAACCAAAAACAAGCAAACAAAAAGAAAAAACAAAAAAAACCCAAAAACCCAAAACCAAACAAAAACAAAAAACCCCACCAAAACAAAACAAAAAAACCAAACACCAAAATACCCAAACAAACAAAAAAGAACTTGCAAAGTTGACCATGAATTTCTGACAGTTTAGAAGTAACACCTGTTTACAAATGAAAAAATGCCATAAACCACATTCTAGCCTTAGCCTTATATTTAACTTCACTTATTGAAAGAGCATTTTCTGGAAATTAATGTAGTTATTGCCACTGAAATGTAGAAAGGGTTGTGGTGGATTAGGCACTAACACAACAGAAGGTAAAATATTCTTCTGAGTGGTGTCCTTCCAATCTGACAGCAGCATGTGAATGGCAGTTTTCTGATGTAGGAAGACAGTGTGAATAGTCTCCTGGAATGTGGTGTGTAAAAGGTTTTTCTTTCCCTGCGGGTAAAGAACAAACTTTCAGTCTTCCTAGGTGTTGTATCCAGCTAGAGAAACCTCTGAAGTTCCAGTTTGCTCAGTGATGCATTTTTAATATTGAAAAGTGTAGAAAAAGGCAATAAATACAGGATGGCTATGTGAGAGGAGAGAGTATGTGGATGGTCCTGAGATAGATGCAACTCCATCTTGTGATTGATATGAAACTGAGTTTGATCTCCACCAGCCCGCGGCACCAGAGACTTGTGGAATTCAGGAGTATATTGTGTGATAATGTTTACTTTTGGAGTTGTCACTCTACAGATAGATGCCTAGAAATTAGCAATCATAGAGCTGTAATGAAACAAACAAACAAATTAGCCAGGGCAAGCGTTAGAAGATGCAGTGTGTTTGACAAAAACTACCTGTATGCTCCATTGATATATTAACATTTTTGGTTCAAATCTCTGCATTTTCCAGCTATCTGAAGAGGCATGGATTAAGGAGCAGCGACCCTTTCTTTAACTAGGCCATTTCATTCATCTCTTGCGCTGAAGTGTAGCTGCTCCACTTCATCCTGTGCTACTATGTGGCAGCACACAAAACAATCAAATTAAAACAAGGGAAGAAGCAAGGCTCCTTACTCTCCCCTGACTTAGATGCTGTTTGGTTTTGTGTTCCAGCCCTGGTAGATAGATGTCTTGTCCTGGCCACATTTTATTGCTTATTACTGGCTACCAAAATAATACCCTGCCACAGGCCACAAAAATGTTCCCCTGTAAGCCACTTCTGAAAGCTGCCTTTGCCTTAAAATAGAAAGGTTTTCCTTGGAGAACCATCCCTTCAGGAGAAAGGACCTGCCAGATTTGGTCTAGATTTTTATTTTAATCATGTAGTCTAATTCTTGTGCCAGTGAGGGGTTGGCAGACTAGTTCACAATAGAAAGCAATGCCATTGCTACTTAGTTAAGAGACTGTCCCTGTAAAATGTAAAGCACTAGCTTCCTTCAGCTGTATTTTGGATGTCTTACATAGTCTTGGGACAAATTTGTATCACAGATAAATCAACAGACTAGCAAGTCACACCAAAATTCAAGTAACAGGAATAAAAGCATGTATTTAGTGCAGAAAATTCTATCAATTTGGATAGACCACATTCCAGAGGTGATCTGTATTTTGAATGAAAGCTGGATCCTAATATGCCTGCCATCCATGAAGTTTTTTACAATATTTGTTGACTTGCCTGCACTTGGCACAGATGATGTAGGGAAGAGAGATACCAAGAGACCACTGAAGCACTGTTACCTTGCATTTCCCACAAATTAGATTTCAGTGTGAAATCTGAATTTTTATCTGCATCATCTTTTGAGGCAGAGTGTTTTGGGTCAGATGAATTGCCAAATAGCAAACTGGCAAGGAAGTTTGCAGTTCTTTTACGTATTGGGTGAAATTTCCTCATGGAAACTCTAATACTAACAGTGAAGAAGAGTCTTTAGCTTCGTCTTGAGCAGAGGCAGAAACTCTGGGAAAGGGTGGCTTTCCTGTTTGTGTTAGTGCTGGTTTATATATTTGCAGACAATGTCCTGTGACAGTAAAGGGTGAATACAGCAGCTTGACTTTAAAAATTGCAAACGGTTTGGGGGGAGGATGCATTGCAAGTTTGCCTGTAATTACACCAAAGTGTTTGACTGACCTCAGTGGGGTGGCGTGGGCGTAACTGAAAACCCAGAATATCTCATTAAATCTCCTCCTACCTGCGGCACTCACCAGAGTCATCCCAAGGCTCCGAGATGCTGCAGAAACAATCATGACCCTAATTACAGGGTATCAGGGCAAGCTGCAGGAGGAAGAAGACAGCCTCAGACCTTCAGCAAATGACAAGTAGGTGTGAGCTATTCAATTTACTCCCAAGGCTTGCTCTGCTGTGACATTGGCATGAGGTTCATGCTGCCTTTGAGTCATTATCACAGGGTGGCCTGTGAGGCACTGCAGTGAGAATTCAGACAAGGCACATACACAAAATTCTTCTTTAAAAGAATTTGAGCCTACTATTTCCTTTCACAAAAACCTCTTTCCCCTAACAAAGACCTCGGGAAGGCACTTAAAAAATTTATGACCTTCTCACATCATTGCATGAATTGTGATTTCAAGAGAAAAAATGATGTGGCAGTTAAAATCTCTCTTGTAAACCATTGGCTAGCTAGAAAGCATGAGCTTCCCACAGAAGTATGAAGGGAGTGGTGGATAGAGAATATCCATAGGTACCAGATAAAGAGGACCAGAGCAAACTGAGACAAGTATTCTGAAGTGGCTGGACCCCCTCATAGACCCTCGCAAAAAGGGCACATCAAACAGGGAGTTGAGAATTTGGAACAAAGATGGATTTCTGTTGTAGGAGGAATTAGATGAGTTTTCAGAACTAAAAATCACACATGCATGATGTGTGCAGGGTGAGCAGGGAACAGGCTCCTTGCTATCCCCCAAACCAAGGAACATCCTAGCAGCTACTCCTAGCAGCACTTTAAAGTACATGAAAGGAAGTACTTTTCACATGACATGTAATTAAATTTATGGCATTGCTGTTACCCAGTGATGGAGATCAGATGTCAGGATGATGCATGAACTATCTCATTTTTGGGTATCCCAGTTGATTCCCCATAATTGTTTGCTCAATTCCTTAGAGCAGGAGAGGGACGTTTGTGCGTGGCTGTGATTTCAATACGTGCACACAGACTGGTAGCCTTGGCAGCAGTTGTGATCATGAATGGAACAAGCGAAGGAATTGCTCCTTGACTGCGGGAGTCTGGGAACTTCCTTTCCAATTTCACATGCAGCAGCGGGCAGAGTGGGAGCAGAGATGAATTCACCCGATATGATTCTGCACTGTAGACGAGAGAGAGCATGGGGAGGTTTAAAAAGGTCTTTCCTTCAAAGAAAGGAAAAGGAAATCTCATGTATGTGTTTACATATATAAGACCAGTACTGACATGAAAAGAATTTCCTCATTCATTTCCTTGGGAAGTAATTTGAACACATTATCCTCACTTGTCCTTGAATCTAGTGTTTGCTCTGTATATAGAGATGAACACTTGTACAGAACAGGTTTTATATAGTTACACAGGATATAAGCTATCTATTTACATTTTACTCCTGGTTATTACATCTTTGCGTATTTGTGGTGTGTCCTTTTAGGATTCCGGAGACATCTACACGCAGTGTAAAGTCTTTCACAGCTGAGAAGTTAGTGACTGATGTGATTACCATTACATGAGTCCTTCTATTAATTCAAATTGTCCTACCACCCATAAATCTAGGAGTCCACCCCAAAATAAAGTTACCTTGAAAAGTTATTGCCTTGCTAAGAAAAATTTGCTTTGATATAAGACACTAAAGCTTCGAATCTGAGGGCGTATGATTCAGGATGGAGAAGTTGTGCTTTGCTCCCTCCTCCTTTCACACAGATCTTGAGTTGTACCTGGTGCCCATCTCACAGCCTCAGGCTCCAGGCTGAGTGTCTGTGTATTGCTGTGGAGTCTAGCCTGTGGTGCATGATGCTTTAAGGACTGTGACAAGACCCAAGTCTCCCAATTAGTGTATCAGGAACCAGAAGGACTTTCACATTGCGATTTTATACAAAATGCAGATATTTCAGATGCATTGGAGGCCTGTCCTTCTGGGTTAGCACAGTAACAGGGTGAGGGTCAGTGGATGATGAAGTACAGCTTGCTTACAGCTCTTCCTCACCTTGCTCTTTTGGGCATACATAATAGTGCTGTTCCTTGAGAAATAATACGGTGATTGTGTGGATTTCCTACAGTGTTTGTACTTTTTTCCTTGTTTTGATAACTTGTATACACATGGTTCTTTAGCAATAAGCATGTTTGTACACAGATTAAATAAAATAGGTAAGCAATTTGACAAAGATAAATGAAAGTGTCTCATATCAGCTTTGCCTGAGCTGTTTTATTCCTCTTTTTATTTACTTGGTAGGCTTACAAAAAAAGATTAATACTATGACTTAGAGAAGAAATACTTGGAGATCAAAGTGAAACTGACCTTGCAGTTGTTTTGGGATTTAATTATTAACCCATCCCTGTTTTGGAAGTGCTAAGCCATGCTCAGAACCTGCTGCTGCTGCTGCTGCTGCTGCTACTGCTGCTGTGAGAGGAGTGGTTGACTGTCCTTGCTGGAGAATTTGTTTGTTCTCCAAGGTGGGATTCACTTCTGTCGTATCAGCTGGAGAGACTGTGTCTTGCCTCGTCAGCCCTGGCTCTTGGAATGTGATTAGCTGCTGCACACAGCTCAGTGTGGCAGTCCCTGTGACTGCTGATCCACGAACATGATGTGTGGTCTGTTCTTGGCCCTGGTATTTCAAGAATTTCTTTTTTTTTTAATGCGGGTAATGTTAGAAAACACAATTGCTGCAGGTTTCTATGTATTTAAAAATGTATTTGTCAGACCTTCCCTCATCTCTCACCAGTGGGAAGGAAGTGGTAGTCCCTCTACTTTTAGGAGTCCCTCTACCTCTCCTTGACTGCCTGGTTTAGGCTTGTCATGAAGAGTGAATAGTTATGAGCTGAATGAATGTGAATGGGGAGTTAGGCAAATGGACTTCTCGCTGGCAAAAATCACAGTGGCACAAGTTCATCAGAGCATACAGCTGGCAAGCAGAAATGGTTTTTTATGGCTTAGTAGGCAAAGTCCAAGCCCAGAGACACCTCTGCAGACAAGAAATAATCCTGACCTTTCACGCTTCAGGTACAAAAGAGCTATGGGAACACTGGCAAACACAAACACAAAGTGCTTGCAATTTAGCTAAGTACTTACACATGTATTTTGCACAGTGTAAAGTCTTTGCCAGGATATTTAAATCTGGAAACCTTTCTAGACAATATGTGGTTTACCAGTTTCTGCAGCAATATAGACACATTGGATTTGAACACCACACTGGATGCAAAGGAAAATACGTTGTGCACTCAAGATTTGCCTTTACACACAGTGTTCTGCAGCTTAGCTGAAAAAAAAAAAAAAAAGAAAAAAGAAGAAAAATTATGCACATAAGACCTGGTTTCAATCACCCAAAAGGCCATGTTTCATTGATAAATACAAAGCAGTTGGGGAAAGTGAGATATCAGGTCTGGCAGCGTAGGTACATTGGGTCTAGCTCATGTGCTCGGCTGAAGTGAAAAGGGAATGTTGCCAGGTGGTTGCCATCACAAATTTAGCTCCTGGTAGCCTTACCTTGGTTTGGACTGCTGGGGATGAAGATGCTTTACAGTATGCCAGGACTAGCAACAAACTCTTGGACATGAACACCTGTGGATATTGACAGGCTAAGTTAATTCACGTACATGGGAAAGTGTTGCTCATATTCTCTTCAATACAGGGTTCACCAAAGTAGCTGTGGCTCTGGACAAAAAGCAACCTAGCCCACACTCCAAAACTAGTGCTTGATTGGTCCTGGTGTTGCCTTTTTCCCAGCCCAGAAATGAAAATCGAGGTAATTTTAGTAAAGAGGTAATATAAGAGTGTATCTTTATTTGAAGGCCTTCAGGGGCAGTTGCGGAAAGATGTCCACAAAACCCCACCTTCCCAAGGATGAGTACATCTTTATAGGTTTTAGGAAATTGGCATAATTGATTAAGGGACCAATTAGGAGGACAAGTGGTGATGTAATTCCCCCCCAATCAAGCCCCTTCTCTGGAGTCTCCCCCTTGGCACTAGCTGGGCTTTGTCCATGAAATGTGTCTGGAAGAGTTGCTGTAGGCCTTGGCTGCCAGGAGGAACCACGATAGCACAGGGGCCCTGCACCTCCCAGGCTTAGAGCTCTGGAGTTTGTTTTGTCTTTCTGCCTAAGGAAAGACCATGGAAAAAACCGGGAAAAGTAGCCACTAATACAATAGGCTACAGAGCTACAAGTATATATGTGAAGAATAAAGAGAACATATAAAAGAAAAAAGGCAAAAACCAAAGAGCATCGCTGATACTCTGGGCATCACTTTGTCCTTTCCCCAAAGAAGCAACATGGCCCCAGGCCACCTACACAGCTGTCTGGTTTTGAGCCTCCTTTAACAAAAAGTAGGCCTTACCCAGACTGAGGGAAGGCATCTGCCAGGACTGCAGGACCAGACCCCAAACCTGAGAAATTAAACATTATTCAATCAAAGGCAATGGGGAAAAAAAGTCACCTGGAAAGAGTTAGCCATTCAATGTGGAGGCGGGGGAGAGGGCATGCTGCTTTAATCTTTTTATAGTATAAAAATTTTGTGACTGAATTAAAGCCCTACTGTTTGGACTGGATGATGTTACATAATTCTCAGAAACGAGAGCAGCTGGCCATGGTACAGATACCTCCTAGCAAGCCCTGCAGTGCACAGAACATCATTTACCAAGGCTGAAAAAAAATACATTTATTAAGGGGCTTGGGAGTGAAATTTGACATGCTGGCTTGGCTTTTAGCTGTCTGGATTTCATTTACAGCTCCTCTGTTTTAGTTTCCACTTAAATAAATAAATAAATAAATAAAGCCATCTTTTCCCACTTTCCCTAAATAATTTTTGGCATGCCTGTGGGTGAATCCAGTGCAGAGAGCCCAGGGGTATGGATGAGAATGTTGCTAACTTTATAATGGTAATGTAGCTAAACAAGCAAGGGCAAAATCCACATTTCAGGAGGATGTGGAAAAAGGCAGACAAGTAATGGAAGTATTAGAAACCACCTGATTGTTGGAAATTTTCACTCTGAGGAAAACTGACAACAAGACAAGGTCCTGGGCACACTAAAAAAAGCAAATTCTACACACATTTATTGCTATTTTCTGATCCTTCCTCTTCTTGCCTTTCACCCACCTCTTCCTGCCAGCTACACTACCACCAGATTTGCCATATCTTACTTGGCTTTGCCTCTTTTCTTTACTTGTGGAATTGGGGGGAGGTGAGGGAGGGGGCAGAAAAATCATAGTTGTGGGCACTGTGTTCTGCCATTTAGATACAGGACAGATTTTGCTGCTCATGCAGTTGCCAAAATGGGCCCTGAGCTCATCCTGGTGTTCTTGCCCTGCTTTGCACAGGTGGATGGTGACACTAGCTGCACTTATGCAACCTATCCTGACTTTCCCACAGCACTTGAATCTGACAGCAGTGCCAGTGTGTCGATCATCTACCCATAGATTATGTGGTTGAGAATTAGCTGATGCTATTTTTTAAAATATTGTTTCCCAAAGTGATTAAGAGCCATTTGGAAAACATGTCCCTGGACTGGCCAATCAGCCATACTCCAAAACCTGTCAGGACCCCGAAAGTCTGGCTGTTGTCCCAGGAAATTTCTCATTTAAAAATAAAATAATATAAGCCCTCCCCCCCCCTC